>CM052899.1:67355873-67410096 GCA_028534135.1 Potos flavus | reverse complement strand
TGCTTCCTACCACTGCTGCATGAATATAATGCTCTGGATTTAGCAGAAAGTGTAATTTGGAAATATGAATTAGTGGAACTTAATCATAATCATGTGCCATATATGCCTACCTAACAATTATTTCTCTATTTCTCAACTGGATGTCTTTCAATAAATAAGAATTTATCATTTATTTTCTGTAATTTTTTGTCTCTCATTCTTTAAACATAAACTCTTTAATGTTTTTACAAAAAGTTCTTGATTAGAGGGACAGCAAAAAAGTCCAGAAAGATTAAAGGTTAGAAACTACATACCCACAATGAAAAGATACCTGTATCTTCTATTCCTTTTAGGAGAAATAGCTAGGACCTAATATTAATCTTTAAAACAACTACTATCTAAAAATCCTATTTCCAACACTGGTAATAGATTAATAGATTATCCATGACTTTCAGATGAAAAGAATAAGCTGGACAGAAGACTAGGAGAATAAATAAGAACTTTGTGATAGAAATGGAGTCTAGGGACGCCTGGGTGGCTAAGCCTGTTGGGCGTCTGCCTTCGGCTCAGGTCATGATCCCAGAGTCCTGGGATTGAGTCCCGCATCAGGCTTCTTGCTCAGCTGGGAGCGTGCTTCTTCCTCTGCCTGCTCTGCCTGCCTTGCCTGCTAGTCCCCCTGCTTGTGCTCTCTCTCTCTCCCTCTGACAAATAAATGAATGAAAACTTAAAAAAAAAGAAATGGAGTCTACTTTTCCTCAGTGCTATTAAGTGTGTCAGCAAACATAAAGCTAGGCTGAGTATTCTTAATTATTCATTAAACCACAGTCAGAAGACATGGAGGTGCTATTTCAGAGTCATTTATTACTTAGGATGGAGTTTCTCTAATTGCTAATCACAACCCAGTGGGTAATGTTTAACATTATATACTGAAATCTAGAAAGTGCCAACGTAGGATGTTACAAAGAGCAAGAATAAATATTTTCTCAAAATCTTTGCTTCATATGTTTATGCACACACACATACACATTTATGTACTGGTTCACAGTAATTAGATGCAAAGTCTTTATTCTTTCCACTATTATAAACACTTCTATTAAAATTAAAGCTGGGTTAGTTTAATACTAGAGGCAATGAGAATAGGCAATGTAGAGAGAAGGTGCATCTTACTTTCTTTGTGGCTTACATACAAAGAGCACACAGTATATACAAGGCACGATAATCTTCCTTATTAATCTCCCTGTTGCAAGTCTTTAAAAACTGGGCCAATTATTATATATTTCTTACTATGCATCCACACCAAAATTTTAAAAAATACTGGTTTAGGTTTAGCTCTTTCTTGAATTTACAAGTTTTTAAAATTTTCTTTGCCAAAGCAGACCAGGAAAAATGCTGCCTCCTACAGATTTTATACTCTCTTACATTTAGCATATAGCTTAAATTCTTAATTCAAGTCTGCATTCTCAAAACCCAAAACCCAAGAGGTTTCAGAAGTATAGTGAGTATTTAAAAGAAGCAAGCTTCGAATTTACAGGTAACCATAACCCTCAGTTTTTAGTGGAAGCCAAGTTTCTGATGTATCCCAATTAAGAAGTTTGGACTTAAAAAAAGCCAAGATGCCTTAAAAATTAAAAGTTTTGCTTTACTTAACTGGCACAGGACAATGAAGATGGGACTCTAATACCTTATCTTTATAACTTTAGAGTGTAGACTAAAGTATTCAGCAAAATTGAAGCCACTGTTAAGTACAACCAAGCGATAAAAACAAACTTTGCTAATTTGAAAATTAATGACAGCCTTTTTGAGAAAGGAAGTCTGCAGCAATCTCTCTATAATAATGCTCCTCTTTAAGATCTTTTAAATCTACTTTATTAATGAATTTAAAAAAAATTTGACCATTACAAGGAATTAAATCTTTATACCCCCACTTTATCATTACAATTCCACTACTAATTCAAACCAGAATTGTGTACTTGCTGCTCTACCTGGACAGTTTTTCATTAGATAACTGCTCTTCATTGCTTTACTGTGATGCTGACACTGCTTTTGTGGTGCTGGACATTGAGTACTAATTCCTCTCCCATTTCCACCTGGATGGGATTATCTAAAACAACTGCAGCTTGTTTCCAGTGGGAGGCTTCACTTGAAGTATCCAACCTAATCTCGTCATCAAGGTACATATGATACCAAAAGGGAATGGCAGTCACTTGTCCAGATTTACAAATGTGTACCTATGAAAATTAAGAAATCATGAAAATTTCATCAGAGTAAATAGAGTAGACTTGGATAAGTAAGTCTGTTTTTTTAGTCAATTTTAGCTCCAAATTTTATAAAGATTTAATCACCCAATTCAAATTAATACCAATCTATTGTATTCACTAGTATTTACCCAAGCTCATTTATGAATTGTTTAGGAAAAAACTTAACATTGAACTTTTCAAAGAAAGTGGCTAATACTATTTTGTGTACATGAAGTATTACGTAGCTTAAGATAATTCTGAATATGAAAAAAATAATCATTATTTTATTACCTTCACTTCTCTGTTAGAGGTGTTCAAATATGGAGTCATTAAATCTAGTCTTAAGAGTTCCACTGGCTTGCTTAAAGGTATACAGGGCAACGAGGACAGATCCAAAAATACGCGTATAGGTACCTAAAGAAAGTACAAATTTTTCACTTTTACTCAATTCTTTTTGTGGCCACGTACCCTCAACTGCTTACTTCATACTTGCATCAGTAGGATACAATGCTTTTTACTTCTCATACCTCATTTAATTCCCTTATCAACCTTAAGGCATAAGCACTTTCATGATTCCAGTTTTGTAAAGATGAACAAGCCAAGGTTTAGGCAGGTTAAATAATTTGCTATGGTTTCAATTATCCACAGATTCTTTTCTGGGATGAATGCAAATTTTTACTTAAGCCAAAAAGCTCCAAAAATTTTAAACCCATGATATGCTTATGTGTGAAAGATGAACTAATAAGCAAATCGTACAATATTAATTATTGTACTGTTTGAGAAAATATACCAAATTCAACCAAATAATTAATAGTGGATTTCACTTGGAAAACAAAGTTTATTTCTAGAAAGCAATGGTCCTCAGCTTTAGCTGTCAAGTTAAAATCACCTAAAGAGGTTTTTAAAAGCCCCAACGGCTCAGGCCACACCTCAGATCCATCTGGAGTTGGGATCCAGGTATCAGTAGTTCTGAAAGTTCAGTCAAGGTTGAGAGCCACCGCTATAATATGTTCCATCAATTTTAATATCAGTGGAACATTCCTACTAGCAACTTTTAGCCTCTTCATTTGAAACAAAAAAGGAAACTTGTTTTTAAAGTGCCCTCTTTGAGTAAAATATTGAGCAGCTGTGTATGGTGAAACGGTGGACACAGATCTATCAACCTCTCTCCCTGGACATCCTTGAAGGCATCCAACCTTCCCTGACATAACGACACAGCAGTTCCATGCCATTTCCAGGACTCATTGCCCTTTATCCTCATTTATATCAGTCATCAGAAGAAGCTCTAGATTCCTGTGACCTCTCATCACATGCCCTCTAATCTCTCATAGTCTGTCCTCACTCCTCTTTCTCAAACTAGCCTCCTGGCCACTCCTGGCACCTGTGCTAATTCTTACCTTTCCCATCTACAGCTCATCATTTCATGAATTCTATAGAGTTCAGTTCTTTCTATATATAACCCCCAAGATGATTTCACTCAGGCTTTAAATATCATCTACCAAATTTGGAAAATTTTATCTCTAGCCTCAATCTTTCTGTGAATTCTTATCCTACTGTTCAATGATCCCACAAACATAAACACAACCTGACCCTCCTGCTATTTTCCCCATTTCAGTAGATGGTAACTATCCTTCCAGGTGTTTCGTACCCCACATCCAATCTACCACAACCTACCTTCCAATGTTTCTACAATCAGAACACTTGGCACCACCTCCACACTGCTCCCACTCACTCTAGTCTAAGTCACTACCACCTCTCACCTGGATTACTGCTGTAATGCCTTTGCCTACTCTCACAAGTGGTTTACTAACACAGCAGCCATAACTTTGAAAACAACAAGATACACGGTGTCATTCCTCTGTTCAATACACGCCATGTGTCTTCGACCCTTTTCAGAGTAAAATCTTCATAGGACCAAAAGGCTCTACAAGATCTGGCTCCTCATACTTTTCTGACTGCATATTTCATCTGACCTGCTATTTCTGAACACTCCAGTCATACTCTTGCCTCAGGCCACTGCAATTTTTGGTCCTTCGACTTGTTTATGGTTTGCTTCCTTATTTCTTCAGCGCCCCGCTTAAATATCACTTACCCATGAGTCCTTTCCTTAGTCGTCACCTATATAAAATAGTATATCACATACCCCCAATTCCCTATCTCATAACCTGTTACGTTCATGGCACTTCTAACCCCCATTATTCTAATCTTTTTACTTGTTTATTATCTAGCTCTTGTTTGTCAATTTGAATCCTAGCTCCATGAGTACAGGATCTTACCTCTTAGATTCACAGCTATATTCCCAAAACCTAAAGCAGCACATTACATGGCAGACATTTGTTGAATGAATAAATTTCTGTTATTTTCTGTACAGTCCCCTTTATCTGTGATTTCACTTTCCATGGTCTCAGTTACCAGCAGTCAACCAAGGTCCAGAAGCAGAGGATCCTCTTCCTGACAAACTGTCAAGTCAATAGTAACCTAACACCTATATCATTCCCCTCACATGATCTCATTAGGTAGGCATTTTATCATCTCACATCATCACAGAAGGGTGAATATGGTACAATAAGCTATTCTGAGAGACCACATCCCCGTAAGTTTTATTACAGTACATTATAATTATTCTATTTTTAGTTATTGTTATCTCTTACTCTACCTAATTTATAAACTGAACTTTATCATAGGTATGTTTAGGAAAAAAACAGTATAGATAGGTTTGGTACTATCCGGTGGGTTTTCACTGTGGGTCTTGGAAAGTATCCCCCATAGATAAGGGAGGACAGGACTACTGTGTAGTTTTTTTTTTTTAACACCTCTCATTTTGTTTCATTGGCTCACTCAGTTGTCTGTGTAACAGAGAATTATCATATAAGAAGAGAGGAGACAATATCATCTACGAAAATGGGTAAGTGGACCAGGAAACGTAAAACTACCAGGCAACCTGCCTCTTGAGATGAGTAGTCACAAGCTGGAGACCAAAGTCTGCATATTCAGCTGTAGGGGTACTGGTGTAGAGAAGGCAGAGAGCTGGATTTAACCAAGGCACTATTTTCTAGGCCAGTAGAAAAACTGAAGAGAAGAGATATATAAAAGTATATGGACCATGGAATACACACTCTTAAGGAAGGGAGGATATAAAATGGGAAATACAGTGAAAAGATGACAGGATCAAAATATCATAGATTCTGATGGAATCAAAGAATTGTAGATGCCATGATCAAGAGGGAATAAGCTAGAAAGGAGATGGTGGTACTTCTGAACCACACAAACAACTAAAACTTCTGTCTTCTTATTTTTTTAAGTTGATTTATTTTTTTAGCAATCTCTATACCCAACATGTAGACTCTGAGATTAAGATTCACACACTCCTCCAACCGAAATAGCCAGGTGCCCCTAAACTTTTGTCTTCTGATAAGTGTATTCTCCTTATTAAACTTTCCAAAAATCTGAGATTAAACAAACTCTAAAATCTCAGTTAGCCAGCCCTGGAAAAAAAGCATTTTCTCAAAAAACTTATATTTGCTGAGCAAGTACTATTCACAGATCTAACTGCATAATATTCAAGGGCTTAATATGGATAGCTGTTAGATAAAAGTTTTAGATATCACTTCTTTAAATCTGTACCCAAATCCTACTTCCCAAAATTCTGCTTTGGCTTACACATTAGTATTCCACCTACTTCCTACCTCTGTCTTCAACCCCAAATCTCTTCCCTTGGACACTCCATCCACTCACACAATTTTAACTCACAAATTTGTATTCTGCTGCTAATGCCTTTGCCAGCACTAAATCTTGAGTCCTTGTTTCCCAAATAACAACTAACCCCTTTGCCTTGAGCTCCAGTTTCCTAGGCTCCTGCATTCCTACTCACAGCAGTCTGATTGTCTAGACAGCTGCTTACACCTATCACCTGCTAGCCTGAGGTTTCAATGTAATTAAGGGTTCAGGTTTAGAATGCAGGTCTTTCTCTGTCTGCTTCTGTTTTAGACAAGAAGCACCCTTTTTCCTAAGACTAAATCTAGGAGCCTATTTTTCACTTGTAACAATAGCTCAGAGGACTATCTATAGCCTTTTGTCAGTAGGAACAAGAGACTTCCTTGGCTATACTAATTTGTAGGTTGTTTTCACTCATAAATTCCTTTGCTCTAGGAAACTGATTACCATCCTAATCCAGCTAAACATAGTGACTCGATAAAACTACAGAGAAAGATAAGGTAGATGGTGGGTAACAGCCACCTGGCTGAACTTCTAAACACTTACCTGAAATTGATTAATAAAAGGTGCTATATTTAATCCAAGAGTGCGTTCTGTTCCTTGAACAGCACTCTCTTCTACCAGTGTCTGTGATTCCACAAGCAACCCAAACATCAGCACATACTGAGGAAAGATCTTGCCTCCAGATTGTAGCAAACACCTAGAGAAGGAAAAATGTTTTAAAAAGCATCTTGATTCCCTACATTTTATAAATACCAATAACTAAATCATAATGAATCAGTGAGCAACAGATTGTACATAATCTAATAGACTTTATGTTATTGGCTGGTAGTTCAGAGTAGTAAACCACTGGAAATAATTTCCCAAAAAGTCAAAGTGGCCACTGACCCACGAAAGAGAAAAACAACCAGTTGGCTGGCTGGATGTCTTTAGATTTAGGAAGATTATCAATTGATATTAAAACTAGTGAGTCAAAGTTTTATTAGGAAAAAGATATTACGAAGTCTCAAAGTATTGCCCCCCCCCCCAATGATGTACTCATTACAACGGGAAACATAATTTATTGTGGAAAAACCTGGTGGATAAAACTTAAACCAACTGATCTACACTAACATCAACAATAATGGGATAAAGCAATACTATGTGCCTCCTAATGTGACAAAACTTCAGTAAGATTCCTCTCTAAAATGGATAATCAAATATAATTAAAAACAAAACAAAACATGAGGAATATTCCACAAAATAAATGGCCTACACTCTTCAAAACTGTTTATGTCACGAAAAACTTAGGAACTGTTCCAGAATTAAGGAGACTAAAGAGACAGGACAACTAAATGCAATGTGTGATCCTCAACTGGATTTTGAACCAGAAACAAACAAAAAAAAGCTATAATGGATACTATTGCAACAAACGGTGAAATCTGAGTAAGACTATACACTAGATACATGTATTGTGGCCATCCTTCCTGATTTTGACAACTGTATGATGGTTATATAAATTAATACCCTTGTTCTTAGAAATATACAGCAAAGTATTTAGGGGTAAAAGAACATGATATCTGGAACTTATTCTAAATAGTTCAGAGAGAATAATAAAGCAAATGTGGCAAAATAGTAACAATTTATGCATCTGGGTATAAGGTATATGTTAAAAGTTCTTTGTTGTTGTTGTTGTTGTTAAAAGTTCTTTATACTATTCTTTAACTTCTCTGTAAGCCTGAAATTATTTCAAAATAAAAAGTTAAACACTGAAAGAAAAAAATGTAATTAAAAATCCAAATGTTCTAGTAAAGGACGTGAGGAAGAGTGTGAGTAAAGGGTTAACAAAACCCATTCTCCTCCTACAACTGATCTTGGGTTCACCTTTTGATTCCCTGGAAATCCCATAAAGGTGGAATATCAGCCGTTTAGTGTGATTAGCAACACTGGTTAGGATAAAGATTTTTTTTAATTGCCTCTTAGTAGGTAGAATGCATCTAGACTGAGGGAATCATGAACAAACTATAAGCACCTGATGGGAAGCTGTATCATCTTTGGGCTTCCCTGAGGGTGGTTATCTTGCAACCAAGTGTTCCTATTGCTACACCCATGGGAGGTATTAGTTCCTATGTGAAATTTAGGGCTCTTAAGCCAAGGCAGCTCCCATGTCCACCTATACAGTCTTACTTCCTCACACCTCAGCTGTGAGAAGCATGAGGGGGTGAGTGGGTCTTCTACTACCATCAAATGAAGCAGTTGGGAGGATACTTTAAAGGATTTTAAACCAAGTCATTATTTTCATTTGCCGTATTTACAGTCACACATTAAATCCCTCATTTTTACTGAATATTCTAAGCTGGTTTCCACCTGAACTTCTAGGACAGGCTATTTATAGACAAGTGGACTTCATATTATATGTATCTTTCATAGTAAATTTTTCCTCTTAAATACATAGAATTAGTAAGGATCTATTTATAATAACACAAGGTTACGGTTTGGTTTTGCCAAGACATTTATGTGTATCTTAAAAAATACTTCCTACAAGTTACTAAAATTTTATGTATGTGGTTTCCCTGAATAGGTCATTAAAATCTGGACAAACTGTAAAACACCCATTCCTCAAAACCACTTTGGCATTTCTGCTCTTAGTTTCAAATCATTAATCCTTCTGGCTTTTACTTTTAAACTGATTCTCTCAACAGTAAAAATACTGTATCTAAAACCATAATGACAAATTATAACAAGACATGACAACTAAATGCAATGCAAGACCCTTGATTAGAACCTAGACTGGGGAGAAAAAAAGGGATATAGGATATTACTGGGACAGCAGGGGAAATTTTAATATAGACTATATATTATAAATAATAGTATTTTATCAATGCTAAGTTTCCTGAGCGTGAATTTTATTGTGATATGTAGGGGGAAAGCCTTTGTTTAAGGAGACACACACTAAATGTTAAAGTAAGAGTGAAGGTTATAAAGACAAAACAACAGTCTTGTTTTCACTGTTAGTATTCTAGCAATTTTTCTTAGGTTTGAAATTTTGAAATATTTCAAAATAAAAAGCTGATGGAAAAGTTTACAATAAGTAAACAGACTGTTCTTGTAACAGCTCTCCCTAAAGATTAGCTATCTAATCAGAAGCCATGTCATAACCAGGTCATTTGAAGAAAACAGAATCAGCAAGTAAAGTTAGAGATGTTTCCTAAATATAATGAGACAAGTCATGATCCTAAACCAGGATAACCTCTCTTCAGTAAATATAAGTACATGATCATTTACATTTTAATAAGTCCTATATATTACAGACTAGACTAAAAAAGGACTCCATCCTGACCCCAATGCTTTGCTTATTTTCGTTACTGCTTTCCTATCAAGGTCTAATATTTTAGGTAAATTCTAGTAGAAATTAATCTCTACAATTAGTAAAATTACACAGCTCTTAACAAAAGTCCTATGTCTTTAGCAAACCAGATAAAAATTTATCTTCCATAAAACTGAAGAAACCTATTTTCTTCAAATGGATCAGGTTTAATTCTGAAAACTCATGTTACTAAATTTTTCTGAAGTTATATGCTAATTGTGCTCCATTTATATGGAACCAGATCTAATTTTTCTTTCAAGCGCACAAGATCTCAAATGACAGCCATAGAGCTTTATGCTGCTTGACTAATCCCCTCCACCCCCAAAAAACCACAAGAGGGTACTGTACTATAAAATCTGCAAGATGAAAAGGCACACAGGTTAAAAGTCAACCTTCTAACCATAAAAATCTATGGGAAAGAGGAAGGGAGGGGAATACATCAAATCATTTCAGAAAATCAGACCAAACAAAATACCAAAATTTTATCTGCTGAAACTTAAAAAGTCAGAAAAGGCTGAATCAAGTACTAATGACCATGCCAGAGATAAATACTACACAAACGCAATATATGAAAATTATTTTAAAAGGCTATGGTCCTACTACTTTAATCTAAAATCTTGTATAAATCCTTAGCTCAATATTACTGTCACAAACAGGAATGCTTCTTAGTTATGTTTAGATAAAACAGTAATCGCCTTGCAAGTCTGTTTAGCTTTACGGACATTGTTTTGTTGTCATACCACTGGAGCTGCCAGACTCCTCAATGGAATCCTCTTCAAAGCCAAGTAACACTTATGAACCATTTGTGCCTTTAGGAGTGAAAAAACACATTCCAACTCAAAAGTTTAACCATAAATGGCAAAAATTCTGAAGAGAAGAAATTCTTTAGTTTCCTTGTGACCCAACACAAGATGTTTTTAAATGGGTTTAAATTAAAAAAAAAAAGTACCAAGCTTTTAAACTTTCTCCTGTGTTTTAATTTAGTATGACTAAACATTTTAAAACAATGACTACAAAAGTAATTAGAAACTACATACTTAAGTCTGCGAAATGACTTGTTTTCCCTCGCTTTGAGGGGGAGGGAGGGGTGGTGTCTGGGAGAAGGAGTTACAGTGAGAGAGATGCCCTTATCCTAGATATCATGTATTCTCCCAATCACTAATTTCACCCTCTTTCACCAGTCATGAGACCTCCCCTCTGTTAGAGGCTAAAGTAATAAAAGCAGGCCTGTGTGAGAGTATCTGCATACCTCTGTCCCCAGAATCAAGATAAGTCAGGTAAGGAGATTGTACAAGAGCTTGGGCTAAAGGAAAGAACCACTGGTTCCCCACTGTTACTCAGGAGGTATTTGGAGGAGAGGAAAGAATACCAGTTAAAACAATGATTACAGGCGCTACTAGCATTTAGTGCCCAGAATGCCAAACATCCTGCAATCTATAAGACTATCCTATATAAGAACTGTTAAAAAAAAAAAAAAGAAAAACAAAAACAAAAAACAAAACAAAAAAACTGTCCCACTCAAAAAAAAAAAAAAACAAGACAAAAACAAAACAAAAACAAAACTGTCGCACTCAAAGTGCTAATAGAACTCCTCCCCCTACTAAGAAACACAGGGAAGAGGAGTTGGTAGCTTTACATAAGTCGTTTCCCACTGTTATAACACAGAACACATTGTCTGCTAAATTGTTTTTATAACCAAAAATGCTTTTAAAAAATCCTTTAAGGGTTCCATTTAAATAAAATGTGACTGACTGAAAGCTTTTCCACTAAGATTAGAAATAAGACAAGGATACCCACTTTCACTACCTCCATTCAGCATAGTCTCTGGAAGCCCTAAAGGAAGCAATCAGGCAAGAAAAATGAAGAGCATCAAAACTAGAAATGAAGAAGTAAAATTATCTCTGCTCACAGACAACATCATTATATATTTAGAAGCTCCTAAGGATTCCACACAAAAATGTTACAACTAATAAATTCAGCCAAGTTGCAGGATATAAAACCAACACACGGGGCACCTAGGTGGTTCAGTGGGTTAAAGCCTCTGCCTTCGGCTCAGGTCATGATCTCAGGGTCCTGGGATCGAGTCCCGCATCGGGCTCTCTGCTCAGCAGGGAGCCTGCTTCCTCCTTTCTCTCTGCCTGCCTCTCTGTCAAATAATAAATAAAATCTTTAAAAAAAAAATTTAAAACAGAAACAAAAACCAACACACACAAATTAGTTATATTTCTAAAACTAACATGAACAATCCAAAAAGGAAATTAAGAAAACGATCCCACTTACAATAGCATCAACTTAGGAATAAACTTAACCAAGCAGGTTAAAGACTTGTAAACTGAAAACTACAAACATTGCTGGAAAGACTAAATAGGAGCAACTGCATGGCTCAGTCGGTTAAGCATCTGCCTTCAGCTCAGGTCATGATTCTGGGGTCCTGGGATTGAGCCCCACGTCAGGCTCCATGCTCAATGGGGAGTCTGCTTGTCCCTCTTCCTCTGTGCCCCCCACCCCACCTCCCCACTCCTATGCATGCATGTACTCTCTCTCACATAAATAAATAAATATATTTTTTTAAAGTCACAAATAAACTGAAAGACATCCCACATTCATGGACTGGAAGAAAATACTGTTAAAATGTAAATACTACCCAAAGTGAGCTATACAGATTTAATGTAATCCCTATCAAATCCCAACAGCATTTTTTACCAAAATAGAAATATTGCCATCCTAAAATTCATATGGAATTTCAAGGGATCCAGAATAGCCAAAACAATCTTGAAAAAAACAAAAACAGGGACGCCTGGGTGGCTCAGTTGGTTAAGCGGCTACCTTTGGCTTGTGTCATGATCCCGGAGTCCTGGGATCGAGTCCCACATTGGGCTTCCTGCTCAGTGGGGAGCCTGCTTCTCTCTCTCCCTCTGCCCCTCCCCCTGCTCATGCTCTCTCTCACGCTGTCTCAAATAAATAAAATCTTAAAAAACAAACAAACAAACAAAAAAACAAATTTGGAGGTTTTACACTTACCAATTTCAAAACTTATTACAAAGTACAGGGAAAATGACCATATAAGCAAAATGGAATAGGAAGCCTTTGACTCACCTCTCCCCAGAGACACTTACTTAACAAAAACACACAGACTAAACTGTTTCTGTGAGATATCTAGAAACCAGTTAAGAGGTTCCTATACTCCAGGCCAGTGCACAGCCAGAAAGAACTACATGGAAGATGGTAGGAAAATGTATCGTATTTACTTGCCATAGTCCCTTCCCCAGGCACATACAGCACAGTACAATCAAGAGAGAACTCCCAATTCCCTGCTTCTTGTTGGAGAGAAAAAGAGAAGAATGGAGCATACATCCAACATTCTGACTTTGGGTGAGGGGCTGCCCAAGGGACTGGTTTCTCTCTTGCATAAACCTAAGCCGTGACAAAAAAATGGGAGTCAGGTTGGGGATCTCTGATAGATAAAGGAGATCACTTGGCTTGGTTAAGGAGCATAGAGTGTGCAGTACCACAGAGAGACATTCGGGTGAGCTCTAGTACCATGACTTGCCATAGCACCAAGGAAGCTGCAGTACTGAAGTCAGAATTATCATATGACTCAATTGCACCCCTAGATACATATGAAAAGAATTGAAAGCAGACTCTCAGAGAGATGTATGAACATTCATTTTCACTGTACCATTACTCACAGTAGCTAAAAGTTAGAATAACTCAAATGTCCATCAACAGATGAGTGGCTAATGAAACTCACATCTTTACACCGTGGAATATTAGGCAGTTTAAAAAAAAAGACGGAAATCCTGTTACATGTTACAACATGGATGAACCTCAAGGATATTATAGTAAGTGAAATATATCAGTCACATAAGACAAATACCATATGATTCTACATATGAAGTATCTAAAGTACTCAAAATAATAGAAACAGAAATTGGAAAGGTGGTTGCCAAGGGCTTGGGGGCAAGGGGAATTAGTGTTTTATACTTATAGTTTTAGTTTTCCAAGATGAAAAAGTTCTAGCGATCTGCTGTACAACAATGTGAATACACCTTAGTACTACTAAACTGTCCTGGGTGGCTCAGTCAGTTAAGCATCTGCCTTTGGCTCAGGTCATGATTCCAGGGTCTGGGATTAACTCCCCTGCATCTGGTTCCCTGCTCAGTGGGGAGTCTGCTTCTCCTTCTCCCTCTACCCCTCTACCTTGCTCTCTCTGTTGAATAAATAAAATCTTTTAAAAAATGGTTAAGAGGATAAATTTAATGTTGTTTTTTTTACCACAACAAAAGAAGACTTAGCTGCTTAAAAACACACTTATTATAAAGCTATAGTAATCAAAATAGGATGGTAGTGGCATAAAGACCAGATATGTAGATCAACAAAATGGAACTAAAGACTTCAGAAATAAATCTTGACATATATGGTGAAATGATTTTCGCCAAGGGTGTCAAGACCATTCAATGTGGATTGGATGTCTTTTCTACTAATATGATAACCATATTCAAAAGACTGAAGCTGGGCCCTAACTGTATGCCATATACAAAAATTAAATCAAAATGGATCAAAGATCTAAATGTAAGACCTAAAACTATAAACACTCTTAAAAGAAAACATAAGAGAATAGCTTTAGGCCATAGCATTTGACAATGATTTCTTGGAAATGACACCAAAAACAGGCAAGTAAAACAAACAAACAAAAAAGTGGACTGTATCAAAAATTTAAATTTCTGCATATCGAAAGATACTCTCAATAAAGTAAAAAGGCAACCAACCCACAGAATGGGAGAAAATATTTGTCAATTATCTGATAAGGGATTAATATCCAGGTACACAGAGAATTCCTAAAACTCAATTTAAAAAAAAAAAACTGACTCAAAAATTGGCAAAGAAGTTGAAGAGACATTTTTCCACAGAAGATATACAAATGGCCAATAGGCACTTAGATCTCAGCAGCACAACTAAAGGACTTTGAAACTTAGTCAAATTTGCTTTCGATATCAAATATTAGGGTCAATTTTTGCCTCCAGCAACCAACACTGAAGGGAAAATACCTTGGAGAGAGAACTGTATTATAAAATAAAGATTTTAAGACCTAAGAGGACTGGGACTTGTTTATAAGAAGCACTTTGCTCTCCCAATATACCATCAAATATGTACTATATATTTCTTAAAGGTATTTTTTAAGATTTTATTTATTTCTTTGAGAGAGAGAAAGAGAGAGAGTGACAGAGACAGTGAGAGAAAGCATGAGATGGGAGAAGAGGAAGAAGTCGGCTCCCCGCTGAGCAGGGAGCCCAATTCGGGGCTGGAGCCCAATTCGGGGCTCGATCCCAGAACCCTGCGATCATGACCTAAGCCAAAGGCAGATGCTTAACTGACTGAGCCACCCAGGTAGCCCCACTTAAGGTATTTCTTATATCATAAAGATGAGATTTGATTTTTCCTTATTTACCCTGAATATCTTTTCTGTTCTTATAAACCTCTACTTAATTCTCTATACTATATATAGGCAGTCCAATCCCAAAGCAGGCTCTCTTCTTCACATCTATAGAGAAGGTGTTCCTTTAGATGAAAAAAATGAGTAATGACATGCACACAAAGAGAAAGGGATAAAGTCACATATCCTGAAAAGCAATGTTTAAGGAACATACATGATCATGACTCATTTGTACAGTTATGCCATTAAAGAATAAAAGAATTTACATGAATTTAAGCTCAAAAACTGAAAGTTGTATTTTGTGTCTTACCTGGATATTGCTGCTTTTTCCATTATTTCCTGCTGAATGAGCCCAGATGGCTCAATGACATCCAATATAATTATACTCCACAACTTGTCTGATTTTGGCCTTTGCAACACAGCAGATTCATCTTCCACATGTCTCAACCAAAACTCAAGTGTTTCTTTAGGAAAGTGATTGGCTTCAGATATGAGGTCCAGAGTGATACGATGCTGGTCTTTTTCCACAGAACTGTAAGGTTTAACCTTTCCAAGTGTGCCAGCAATTATGGGCAGAATAGAAAAGCCTTCAGACACATCTAACACATAGAAAGGTTCAGGGATGCTCTCTTCAGAATTACTCTCTTCACTTCCACAGCTCATCTCATTCTGATACTGAGTATCCATGGCCTGACACGGTTTCTCTGGAATCAACGAAGACAATACTTTTCTCATTGCCATTTGAAAGCCTTCATGATAGAGGTTGTTATTAAGCAAAGCAATTTCTGTGGATTCCAAAATACATGTCTGCTCCACAGCTTCTGGTTTACTGGTCTGAAGGTTAGCCAGGGCGCTACAGAGTTCAGCCTCACTTCCTAAAGTGAGCAAGTCTTTATTTTTGGTAAAATTTTTTCCAGCATCCACTTCACATTCCAGACCGAAAACACTGATATTCTGGATTCTTAAGTAACAATCTTGACAAGACACTTCCATCATCACATGGGCCCCAGGTTTTATCCAGTAGTCTCCATAAGTAGTAAGAAAGAAAAAAATTGTAATTGATGATTACAATATTAAAAATTAAATATATTTAATATATTTACTATTTAATATTAATATTTAATAAATATTTAATATTTATATTTAAAAATTAAATATAAAAATTAAATATATTTATAAGTCTGAGGATCATACAAACACCTCTACCCTCCCCTATTCTGAAATCACTACAGGAAAGATGACATCTATTGATTTAGTAGAATTAAGTGAATTAATTTATTCATTTCCTACACACACAAAAAAGGAAAAATCCCTCTAGCTTTCTTAGCCAAAAACTTAAGTTTGAAGACAATTAACTCATGGCATAATAGAGAGATTCAAGATCTCCATTATTGGACCCCAACTATTAAGTACTATAGTGCTTTTAGTGCAATCACTAGGTATCATCATCTCCATATTAGGGGGTAGGGGAAGGGTTCCAGGGGACTCTTAATCCTCTTCAGTAATGAAGCCAACAATAACAAAGATAAATGAAAGTCAGGGACCAATAACCAAACCCTCACCCTAGCTTAAAGGGACATTCTTTTCTGTAAGAGAAATTTCCAAAAGAACAAGGCAGCATTTAATAGAATATATTTCTAACTGTTAAGTATTTAGAAACTTGAATGTTTAGGAATTTGATAATATAAGGAAGGATTAAGTCCTACAATAAAGACTATATCATGCTCTTATCCATGAGCTTACAAACTTGGTAAAACTTTGAAATGTAAATGTATAATCACAATTCCTTCTTATCAGCTTTAGAACCAGTTGCAAGTACAGGTTATTCTTGTTTACACATTTAAAATGTTTTTTCCCTAAGAAAGATTAAAAAAAAAAAAAGCCCATCTAAGTAACTCAAGAAAGTTAGAATAAAAAATAACACATGGAAAGATGATCAACATCACTCATCATCGTGGAAATACAAATCGAAACCACAATGAGATATAACCTCACATCTGTCAGAATGGCTAAAATAAAAAACACAAGAAACAACAAGTGTTGGCAACAATGTGGAGAAAAAGGAACCCCTATGCACTGTTGGTGGGAATACTATAGAAAATAGTATGGAAAGTCCTCAGTAAATTAAAAACACAATTACCGTATGACCCAGTAATTCCACTACTGGGTATCTATCCAAAGAATATGAAAACACTAATTCAACACTAATACCTACGTTCACAGCAGCCTTATTTACAATCGCCAAGGTATAGAAGCAGCCCAAGTGTCCACTGATAGATGAATGGATAAAGAAGATATGGTACAGAAGGGAGGGGGTAGGGCGATGAGTTAAACAGGTGATGGGGATTAAGGAGTGCACTTGCTGTGATGAGCAAGTGATGAGCAGGTGATATATGGAAGTACTGAATCACTATATTGTACACCTGAAACTAATATTACACTGTATGTTAACTGGAACTTAAATTAAAAAATTTTTTAAAGATGTGGTATATAGATAGAATATTACTCAGCCATAAAAAAGAATGAAATCGGGGCACCTGGGTGGCTCAGTGGGTTAAAGCCTTGCCTTCGGCTCAGGTCATGATCCCAGGGTCCTGGGATCGAGCCCCGCATAGGGCTCTCTGCTCAGCAGGGAGCCTGCTTCCCTCTCTCTCTCTGCCTGCCTCTCTGCCTACTTGTGATCTCTCTCTCTCTGTTAAATAAATAAATAAAATCTTAAAAAAAAAAAAAAAGAATGAAATCTTGCACTTGCAACAATATGGATGGATCTAGAGAGTATAATGCTAAGCGAAATAAGTCAGAAACAGACAAATATCATAGTACATTCAGATGTGGAATTTAAGAAGAAACATAAATGAACAAAGAGACAAACCAAAAAACAGACTCTTAACTATAGAAAACAAACTGGTGGTTACAGAGGGTGGGGGGGGGCAGATGGGAAGGGGATTAAGAGTATATTTATGATGAACACTGAGTAATGTAGAGAATTACTGAATTGATTATCTGAAACTAGTATAACACCATATGGTAACTATACTGGAATTAAAATTTTTTTAATAAACAAATAAAAAATGCCACTTACTGAGTGCCAGTTGCTATGTTGCTAATACACATTTTACATCCATTCTTTCTTTTTTTTTTTAAGATAAATTTTATTTATTTATTTGTCAGAGAGAAAGAGAGATCACAAGCAGGCAGAGCAGCAGACACAGAGAGAAGCAGACTCCCAGCGGGGCAAGGAGCCCAATATCAGACTCAATCCCGGGACCCCAGGATCATGACCAGAGATAAAGGCAGACAGTTTTTTGGTTGTTTTTTTTTTTTTTTAAGATTTTATTTATTTATTTGACAGAGAGACAACTCGGGGCTCAATCCCAGGACCCTGGGATCATGACCTGAGCCGAAGGCAGACACTTAACTGACTAAGCCACCCAGGTGTGCCTCATCCATTATTTCTTAAAATCCCTACAACAATCCTGCAAGGTAGGCAGCATCATCTCATTTTTGTATATCACATAATAAAAGCTCTGAGACATAGTCAGGAAGCCAGCCAGGAAGTCGGTAACTAGCAGTGCCAAGACCTGAATCCAAGTCTACCTGACTGACTCCAAAAAGACCGTACTAGCTACAACACTATACTTATTCCAAGATTTAACGACCTTGCCAAATTAGATCCTTGACTAGGAAACTACATAGAAATAGAAACTTATTACCTGCCCCCACTTAAAAAAGGTAGAATTTTTCTATGTAATACAACTTATGTGAACTATATTGAAATCCATTAAACTGCTGGTAAAAAATTTCTATACGAAAAATATCTTTAACACAGAACTTCGCTAAGGAAGTCCATGAATTTATAAACCCTCCAAAACTGCAAAATTTTGTTTTATATGTGTATGTATGCACTTTTATGACCTGGAGCTCCACAGATTCTTCAAGCAGCAAGAACTCCTACACTAGTACTTTTCCACTGTTCTATAACAAATAGACTAGCATTTCTCTTATCTACGGATAACTAATCAGAGCTGAAGAAATTACATTTTTAAAACATTTATTTATTTATTTGAGAGAGCGTGCATGCAAGCAAGGGGAGGGGAGAAGGACAGAATCCCAACCAGACTCCCCGCTAAGCGCAGAGCCCTACACAGGGCTCAATATCAGGACCCAAGACCATGACCCCAGGCAAAATCAAGAGTCGGACACTCAACCAAATGAACTAATCAGGCGCCCCAATGATAGATATTTTTGAGTGGCATACGACAATTATGTTTTACTTTCTCTTCTTAATAACATATATTAATTATTTAAAACTACTTTTTTAAGAAGTAAGAAGTTCTGGGGCACCTGGGTGGCTCAACCTGTTAAGTGTCTGCCTTCCGCTCAGGTCATGATCCCAATGTCCTGGGATCGAGCCCTGCATGGGCTCCCTGCTCAGCGGGGAGCCTGCTTCTCCCTCTGCCCCTGTCCCTGCTTATGCTTGCATGCTCTCTTCTCTCTCAAATAAATAAAATCTTTTTCAAAAAAATAAAAAGTAAGTCCTGAAAAATTTATACAGTATCCCTTGACTGGAAACTTCTTATTCAAAGTAAATTCTTTTACACTAATTCAAATGCTCAGAGGATTAAAGCAACAAGATTTAAAAAAACATACAAACAACAATTAGATAAGATATACCTGCAAGGTCATGTACGGGGTAGACGGCTTGTTCCCAACATGTTTCCTCATTAGGACTTGTGGATAAACTGTGTTCATCATCGAGCTGGAGTACAAACCAAACCACAACAGCATCTAGTATGCCTTCTTTAGTAACAGGAATACCAATTTTACCAGGTTTTTTAGTTGCAAGACTTTTTAATTCCTGACAGAAATGTAAAAGGAATGAAAACATTTTATATATTTAATATATACATGCCCTAATATCACATCACTTTCCATTTCTGTAAATTCTCAGATCTGCCCAGCATCTTAGGAAAATCAATATCCTCACATACCTATAGCTATTTAAGGCATACTGGATGAGAAGCTCCCATCTATCATAGTGGAATACTGTGCAACTATCAAAAACAATGAGGCAGATACATAATACTGATGTAGAAAGAAGTCCATGATAAAAAAAAAAAGAAAGAAGTCCATGATATACTGTTGAATAAAGGCAGCAAGTGGCAAACAAACAGGGATTTTGTTTTTAACAAGCGTGTGTGTGTTTGTGTGTGTGTGTGTGTAGAAGAATAGAAAAGCAAGTCTGAAAAGATGTGTCTCAAATTGGTGATCTGGGGAAAGTAGGACCTAGATTTTAAAAAGGAAGACATACTTTTTCTTCTTTATTACTTGAAAGTGTTAAACAAGTAAATATTACTTCCAAATTAAAGCCTTACTAAGGTGTTTTTTTTTTAACTATGGCAAAGAAAAATTAACATAAGAAAAGCTCAAAATAAGAGAAGGACAGCTTTGGGGTATT
This sequence comes from Potos flavus, assembly GCA_028534135.1. Classification (NCBI taxonomy): domain Eukaryota; kingdom Metazoa; phylum Chordata; class Mammalia; order Carnivora; family Procyonidae; genus Potos; species Potos flavus. The sequence continues at coordinate 67,389,928 of CM052899.1, read as the reverse complement.
TAACAACTATAACTGTGTTGTTCCCTACTGTATCATCATATCAGAAATGAAACGCTCTTGAAGCTCAGGCTCAGTAAGTAATGTCAAAGTGTTAATGTTGCTCCAAACCACCTCAAGAAGAACCTAGTAACAATTAACAGGGGATTAAATTATATTAAATTTATGAATTATAAAGATCATAGGCTAAAATGACCCTTACGAAGTCTTCTGTCCCCAGGCACGTCTCATCTAACCTTAAAGATCTTCAGAGAAGGACTCTGTGTAACCTTTCTCAATTTCCTTGGGCACTTTCTTTATGCAGCACATCCGCCCACCACCCACCAACACACACACAGACAGATACATAGGGCAACCAACTTGTTCTGGTTTGCCCAAGACTGTTCTAGTCTAAAACTGAAAGTGCCATGTCTTGGGAACCTCTCATTTCTGGGCAAACTGATTTGGGTGATCACCCTAATACAGATACAATCTAGAGATCTGGATTACTGTTCATTTTAAGGAATACCATTAACCTGAAATGGCAGCATGACATTGAGAAAGTCAGAGTGCTCTAGGTTATAACTCTTGCATTCACACCTGCATAATTTGGGGAAAATTAATGTAAGCAACAATTCCTTCATCTGTATAGCACAAGGATAATTTTAACTATAATTATAATTGCAACACTGTTGTAAAAACAATCTAAGAACACATGTGAAAGCACCTGTCACATTATACATTCCCAACAAACCTTAGGGATTTTTTTTCCTATGTATTTAAAGTAAGTACCTAATTTTAGGAGAAATAATGATTATCATTTAATCATTTTCCTTAATAGATAGTAAGCAGAATCTCATGCAAATTCATAAAATAAGACTGTCCTATGTATTACTTGAAACAATGCTTGAAATTTAATGCTCAAAAATTGTAATTGAACTTTTCTTTTTTTACCTGAAGATTGTTGAAATCTACTGTCATAATTTCAAAGCTCTCTGTCAAAGCCAAATACCCGCCAGGAACTCGACTCATCTTTTCAGTTGTATATGGTTCAACTGTCTCTTCAGTATCTACAGAAGAACAAGCTGGACTCTGAAATTTCACGTTTGTTGGTAAACAGATCCCAGCAACGTTCTTAGTACCCACCCTGGTAGGAGGGAAAATGAGAAGGGGAAGGGAGAAAGATGCTTTCTTTGTTTTGTTTTGTTTTTAAGAATCAAGTAACACCATCTAATATTGAGTCCAGAAAAAATAAACATAAAAATGAAATAACACTTTACTGACAGAAGTTTAAACACAATTACATACACAATCACTAACTATAAAGGAAAACGAATGACAAATAGGTCTATAATAAAATTAAAAACTTTTCATCAAAAGATACTCAGCTTTAAAAAAAGTACAAAGGCACATTGAGTAGAAGCAATTTATAATATATCTATTCAAAAAAGGGCTCATATCCAAAATATATCCTTAAATTTCTACAAATTAAAAAAAATGGGCAAAAGACATAAACAGACACTTCACAAAAAAACATATGGCCAATAAGCATACAATTAGTCACCAGGGAAATGAAGTTAACACCTACACAACCACCAGAACTGGGAAAATGAAACAGTACCAAGTGTTCGTGATGATACCGTCTTATACACTATTGGAAGGAGTATAAAATTAATAAGACAACTTTGAAAAAAAAAAAAAAAGACAACTTTGGAAAACTTTTCACAGTACCTACTCAAGCTGAACATAACCATTCTAGATTCTCTCTTAATACAGGAACCTCAAGGTATTTGGCTTTTCTACTTCTGGGAATATAGCCAACAAAAATTCATATATACAATTACCAAAAGAATGCTCAAGAATGTTTATAGATGTACTATTTCCAATAACCAAAGAACTGGATAAAACCTAAATATCCATCATCAGTAAAAGCAAATGTAGTAGTATATTTATCCACTGGTATACTATACATCAGTGAGAATGAGCAAACTATACACCAGTGAACAGGGATGTTGAAAAAAAGAAGCCAGACACAAAAAAACTTATTCTGTATGATCCCACTTGTACAAAATTCAAAACAGTCAAAATAATCTATGGTGTCAGAAGTCAGGATAGTGGCCACTCTTATGGGGGGCAGGGTACCCATAACTGGAAGGGGTTTCTTCCTGGGGACTTTCTGGGGTGGTAGTAATGTTCTGGACCTTGATCTGACCATTGGTTACTTAAGTGTATCGATGTCATGAAAATTCATCAAACCATAAATTTATGGTTTATGCACTTGCTATAACAGTGTTCTGATGTCAGTAAAAATTTACATTGGAAAAAAAAAAACTTCGTGAACATTTTAGCAACACCATTTTACGAGAAATAAATACTCCAGGGACGCCTGAGTGGCGCAGTCAGTTAAGTGTCTGCCTTGGGCTCAGCTCATGACCCCGGGATCCTGGGATTGAGCCCCGAGTGGGGCTCCCTGCTCAGTGGGGAGTCTGCTCCTCCCTCTCCCTCTGCAGGAGGAACAGCAAAGAGGTTTTTTTTCACAATTACATATATGTTATATACATTTGGGGTATAATATTACATAAGTGATATATCCTCAAAGTATCAGATTTGGAGGAATCTTACTGGTGATGTTAATTTTGATCACTTGGTTAACAAGCTATGTGGTTTCTTAGCATTTTTCCTTTTGTAATAAATAATTTGTGAGAAGATATTTTTAAACTTACAAATATCCTGACCTTCATTAAATTTCCCCTCTTTGATTTGATCCATTCATAATTTTTGCTCCCATCTTTACATGGGGATTGCAAACAATAATTTTATAACATTTGTTTTATTATTAGTCAACATTCTAGTACTGGAAAGAACTGTCCTTTTGTCCCCATTTATGAATTTATTAATCTATTTATTATAAGTTGGAACTCATGGATTCTTATTTCACTCAGTAGGTTTTAATTTATAAATGCTCTTATGTATGTACGTTTTTGGTGCTTAAATTATCTCAGATTTGGCCAGTGGGAGACCCTTCCAAACATGCTTCTATGTCCTTTTAATGGCCTATAATTTTTTTTGAGTACTTCCTTTCTTTTTTTTTTTTTTAAGATTTTATTTATTTATTTGAGAGAGAGAGAGAGATCACAAGTAGGTGGAGAGAGAGGGGGAAGCAGGCTCCCTGCTGAGCAGAGAGCCCGATGCGGGGCTCGATCCCAGGACCCTGAGATCATGACCTGAGCCGAAGGCAGAGGCTTTAACCCACTGAGCCACCCAGGTGCCCCTACTTCCTTAATTTCTGACACAAAATGTTTCAGAGTCATCTTGAATCTGTCCTACCCTTATCCTAGAAGCAGCCATTTCTCCAAGGAGCTATAGCTCCTTCTGGCAAGGAATGGAATTTACCTGGCATAGGTACCAAGGCACCAAGACCTAGTGCCAGGTATGCTCACTGCTTCTAGAATTATACTTGTGTTTTTCACTTAATAGTATATCATGAACTTCTTTCCATGTCTGTACATGTACCTTAAATAATTCTTTTTCACACTTGCACAGTATTTCACTGGGTGAATGTTTTATCAAAAATTATTGAAATATTTTCTTAATAAGCCTTCAGTTTTTTTTTTCCCCAATTACAGCATTACAGTAAGCATCCCTGTACACACATCACTATACACATGTGTAAGTACATTTATCAGGACAGCTTACCAGAAGTGGAAATACTAGGTCAGGGCCTATACGGATCTTTAGTTTTGTTAGATAATGCCAATTGAGCTACTAAAATGTTGTACTAACAGTGTATAAGTTTTCCCCACACTTGTGAGAAGATAGGATATTATCATTTTTAATGCTAATATATTTTTTTAAATGTTATATTGACTTAATTTCCATTTCTCTGATTAAGAATTTTAAATACATTAATGCTTTGTTGTAAAAGTTGCAAATTTTTATCTCAGTCTGTCAACTGTCGTTTAACTTTATTTATACTATCCTTCACCAGATATATTAACATTTTTTTAATGTAGTCAAAGCTGTCAATCTTTTATAGCTTCTAGACTCTATCCTGTGTTTTCCTTTGGAAAGCCTTCATCACTCAATAGATTTTCTACACTTAGATATTTAATTCATCTTGAATTAAAGAATCTTAACGTTTTCCCCCAAATGAAAAATATCATCTCTATCTCCATTCATCCTTTCTCTGCTGATCTGAAATACCACATCTGTATCATTACCAAATCCCTATAAATTTCAAAGTCTGTATCTGTATTTGTGTTCCACTGATCTATTTTTCGATTTCTGCATCACTGTTTTTTATTTCTAGAGGTTTATATCTAATAAGGCAAATTTCTCACTTTTCTTGGCTATTCTTAAAACATTTGCTTATTCAGATAAGCATAAGATTCAACTAATTAGGTTCCAATCAGTAATTTTTATAATAATAGTTAAAATTGTTTCTACCAGGGGTGCCTAGGTGGCTAAGATGGTTGAACATCCAACTCTTGGTTTCAGCTCAGGTCATGATCTCAGGGCTGTGGGATCGAGCCCCACAATGGGCTCTACTCTCAGTGTGGAGTCTGCTTGGGATTCTCTTTCCCTCTCCCTCTCCCCCACCCCCTGCTCGTGCTCACTCTCATACTCTCTCTTGCTCTCTCTCAGATGAATAAATTAATAAAATCATTAAAAAAAATTGTTTCTACCAGATAAAATAGTAGCACTCCTCTATATCTTTCAGCACCTTTCTTCATGGTCCTCAACCCACACTGCTGAGCTTTGTGAAAAATAAATACCAGGTCTCACTCACCCAAACCTACTCAAACAAAATGTATGGCATTTTTATTTTTACAAAAACTGCTCTGGTGCTTATGCTGTAGAGTCAGACCCTTATTTGCTATATAAATGAATCAATGATAAAGGGATCCTTTTTCAAAATGGTAGATACCAGTCAATTTCTATTTTGCTTAGGCAAACAATTTTAGTGACTTAATTATAAAATATAAAGAGAAATTATTTATGGCAAAGAATCTAGAATCATGTTATAGCAAGAAATCTCAGCAACACACAATCTAGCTTTTTGGTGGGCAATTCAGTAATGTGTCTCCATAAACTGAAAAATGTACATACCTTTTAACTCAATTCTTTTTTTTTTTAAGATTTTATTTAACTCAATTCTTTATTAAGAAATTTATCCCAAGAAAATAATAAAGACAAGTCCTAAATACGAAGCTATTTACCCTTGTTCTGAAATGTAGAACAGTAGAAGCACCTAAAAATTCTAAACTCTGAGAACAAAAAGAAATGGTTTTAAAAAATCATGAAGCATATCTATTAATATGAAGAGGCTCACAAAGAAAAAGCAAATATATTTACTGATACTTTTGAAACAGAATTAAATTTATACACACACACGTTTACTTACACAGAGCTGACACTCAACCAGCACACTAATTCAGCCAATTTATTAATTAAGGCCACTGTCTGTTCGATTGGTGCCCTATGCCCTACCAATAACTAAATACTTTTACTTACTTACTTGGGAGCCTGTAACATAAATAGAAAGTAAGGAAGAGTATACAACAAAGATGAACAGTAGCTATCTAATGGTGTAGAGTTTAGGATAATTCTATTTTCTTCTTTTACTCATCACTATGTCTTAAAATATTTATGTCACCTTTACTACCATTAAGTTATTGAAGGGGGCCTCTTTATCACAAATAAAAAAAAATACTAAGTTGTATCAAAAGTAATTTTCCACTAAAATACTGAAAGCTGGTTTTAATTCAAGAGTTCTACTTTATTTTTTTTTTAAAGATTTTTAAAATTTATTTGAGAGACAGCAAGCGCGCGTGTACAAGCAGGGCGAGCAGCAGACAGAAGGAGAAGCAGGCTCCCCACGGAGCGGGGCTCAATCTCAGGACCCTGGGATCATGACCTGAGCCGAATGCAGACGCTTAACCACCCAGGCATCCCTAGAGTTGCACTTTAAAAGAAAGTAAGAAAAAGGCAAAAAGGGAATTAAGACTGGAATAAACATCATGAATTTAAAGGTCACAAAACTACAAATTCTCATCCAAAATAAATATTCACTAAACTTTCAAGTAGTTTAGTCTTTAGAATTAATGTTTTCTAGTATTTACTATTTAAATAATCACTTACCTATGATGTCTTCTTATCTCTGCACATTCTACTGCCATCCCAAATATCACAGCACTTGCTGGTATAACTTTCCCATACTTTTCACAATTACCATTTTCACCTCTGGTCTAAAATATAACAACAAAAATTATATTCAGTTATATTCATATATGTAAAAATATATGTGCAAGATTATGAGAAAGAAAATAAGAAAAAAAACTTTAAAAGCAGCAGGTAAAGATAAACAAGTTACGGTATTTTTTTCTTTCAAGGTTTTTTATTATTTTTTATTTTTTTAAGGATTTTATTTATTTATTTGACAGAAAGAGATCACAAATAGGCAGAGAGGCAGGCAGAGAGAGAGGGGGAAGCAGGCTCCCTGCTGAGCAGAACCCTGAGATCATGACCTGAGCCGAAGGCAGAGGCTTAACCCACTGAGCTACCCAGGTGCCCCATCTTTCAAAGTTTTTTTTAGGGCCACCTGGGTGGCTTAGTTGGTTAAGCAACTGTCTTCCGCTTAGGTCTCCTGGTATCAAGCCCCTAATCGGGCTCCCTGCTCAGCTGGGGCCTGCTTCTTCCTCTCCCTCTGCCTGCTGCTCCCCTTGCCTGTGCTCTCCTGCTCTCTCTCCATCAAACAAATAAATAAAATCCTTAAAAAAATAAAATAAAATAAAAATGAATAAATAAAATAAAGTTTTTTGGTGGGGATATCTGGGTGGCTCAGTGGGTTAAGCACCTGACTCTTGGTTTTAGCTCAGCCCTGTGTGGGACTCCACGCAATTCTCTCCTTCTCCCTCTGCCCCTCCCCCTACTCGCACATGCTCTCCCTGTCTCTCAATTAAATAAGTGAATAAATAAATAAAATCCTTAAAAAGTTTCTTTTGGGGTGCCTGGGTGGCTCAGTCGGTTACGTGTCCAACTCTTGGTTTCAGCTCAGGTCATGATCTCAAGGTCATGAGATAGAGCCCTGCTCTGGGCTCCACACTGAGCTCAAAGTCTACTTGACATTCTCTCTCTCTTTCTCCCTCTGCCACTCCCCCTGCTCGCTTCCCCCCTAAAATAAAATAAAATCTTGTCAAAAAAAATTTTTTTTTAATTAAAAAGTTTATTTTGGGGCGGGTGCCTGGGTGGCTTAGTCAGTAAAGCATGCAATTCTTAATCTCGGGGTTGAGTTCAAGCCCCACATTAGGTGTAGAGATTGCTTAAAAATGAAATCTTAAAAAAAAATTGCAATTGAAAAGCTTCTTTTGTTAACTAGCCTTATTGTGGTGATCATTTCACAAGATATACAAATTCTGAATCATTACATTCTATACCTGAAATAATATAACATTATATGTCAGTCGTACCTCAATAAAAAAGCTTGAATATTACTCAGCCATAAGAGAATGAAACTTTGCCATTAGCAACAACACGGATGAATCTAGAGGGCATAATGCTAAGTGAAATAAGTCTGAGAAAGATAAATACCATGATTTCACTCATATGTGGAATTTAAGAAACAAATGAACAGCAACAAAAAAGAGATAAACCAAAAAAAACTTAAATACAGAGAACAAACTGGTGATTACCAGAGGGGAGGTGGGTGGGGGATGGGTGAAATAGGTCACGGGGATTAAGAGTACACTTGATGATGAACACTGAGTAATGTACAGAATTGCTGAATTAGTACATTGTACACCTGAAACTAATATAACACTGTATGTTCATTATACTTAAATAAAACCATAGTAAATTTAAAAAATGAAAAACAATGAATGTGATGCCATGTTAAAACTAATTTTATTTTATTTTTACTAATTTTATTTTTCAAAAAGTTTATTTCACTTTCATTGCTATATATGTGTGTGTGTATACATATTTTTTTCAACAGTACAAATAGGAAGAGGAGGGTAGCTATAAATCAATATACAACAAAAAACAGCTGGGTATGACTCTGAGAAGCCAAAATCACGACTACCTACTTGAAAGACAAACTGCTCTTCTTTTCAGCCTTTAATTAGGTATTTTAAATTCAAATCACTTTCTGTAAATAGTAAATTCTCATGACATGTTAAAAGACTTTCATTCACATTACATATTATAAAAACCAAATCTACAATTCATGGGCGACCTTAGAGAATTCCATCGCAAAACACAATTTGGCAATTTTAAGAGTTAGTCCTGTCCAATCAATTGGTAACTTAAAACCACACCAAATCGGTTATCACTACACTCCCCTTTGATAGTCTGCCAAAAATCTAAGCAGTGAGGGCTACTGAGACTGAAAGTACTTCCCTTTCTCAACCCTACTCAAGAATTCCACAATATCTGTCCCACAGTGTAACCTCGATTACTATGAATTCCTTCCTGGAGTCTTTTTTTGCCTATCTACCCCATGGGGGTACACAAGTATATATTACATTACACGATTAAATTGTTTTTTGCATGGATTTCTTTCTAACTACACAGTATATACCTTGAGAGAAGGATGTATTTCATACTGCTTTGCAAGTACACAAAGGAGCTCAATAAATACCTGCTAAAATAATGAATTCTTAATCAAATTTAAGTGTTTTCATGCTGCTTACCTTTGGCTGCAAAAGTAAATGTTCCCATGCATGAATTAAACTCTCCACAATTCCTTCTCCAAATAAACCTGCATCGACAGTTTCTGTTACAACTAGGGACACTCTATAGAACGATTTTTTAAAGATATATGTAAGTAAAATATCATGCTATTTAAGTAAAAATGTCAAAGCTGAGAGAACAAAGGAAAAGTATATTACAGAAACAGTCCACATATAAAATATTCTAATACATTTCACTTTTTTAATATCTACCCTCAAATCTTAAGGATCTTGACTCTACTGTTGCACAGGCTCCTCTGTTCTCTACAGGCACCCTCTGGGGGCAGGGAGACACACAACCTTCACATGACCTTGGAGCCTTTTCAGGCGATTATTTCACTGCCTAAATTCTTAAGAGTGCTTCATACCCATTATCTTTACCAGTCCCCTCCTTACTGCTGAGTAAATGGATTTCTAACTCCAACACTCTATAAAAATATTCTCTATCATAAATAACTACCCTACTTATCAAGATGAATAATCTTTCTCAGTTCTCATTTTCCTTAATCTACAAATAACATGTAATGTAGCTGAGAAGACCTCCCTCTCAAAATCCTTTCTCTCCCTTCATTTTCCATGTTTACCTCTTACACATTCATTGTAGCTCTCTTGTTGCTTCTTTTGCTTTACCTACTACCTGTGAGTTTTCACAAAAGCTTAAGTCCACAGAGTTGGGATCTTCTGACCATTCTTTCTAGAAAATTTCACCCAAAGACGTATCAAAATAATTTCTCCCTTCTCTAAACTTCTTCAGTACTTTATTGCCAGTAACATTTATGTAATTAGAAGATAAAGAGAAGTTTCATGAATATTCCTTATCTTCCTCTCTAGATTATAGGTGCCTTGAAGACAGAAACAACTTTGGTATCCCCAAAGTGCCTAAACCCAGTACTATTTAATTACACAAAATTTTCAATATTTATGGTTGCATACATTTAGAATGTGGAAGGTCATCTAATCCAATATCTTGAAATCTCTAGATTTGCTTAAGGTCAAAATAAATTAAAAACAGAGTTAGTATTGGAATCCCTATCTCCTAATTCAAAACCCATAGGTCCTTCTATAACACCATCTGTGAGAGAAATGAAGGTTAAATCAAGGTAACTGATTCATGCCATGGACTGAATTGTGTACCACCAAAATTCATAAATTGAAGCCCTAACCCCCAAAGTGACTATATTTGGACTTAGGGTCTTTAGGAGGTAAAGTTAAATGAGGTCGTAAGGGTAGGGCCCTAATGTGACAGGACTGGTATCCTTATAAAAGTGGAAAAGACACAGGCAATCTCTCTTTCTCCTCACGTGCACAGAGGAAAGGGCAGGAATGTAGCTGTCCGTAAGCTGGGAAGAGAGCTCTCGCCAGAAACCAAATTTGCCAGCACCCTTGATCATGGACTTCTAGCTTCTAGAACTGTGAGAAAATAAATGTTTGTTGTTTAAGCTACCTGCTTTGTGGTTATTTTGTAATGGAAGCCTGAGTGCATTACGATACTTCAGGACACTATTTATTTCTATAAAATGTGTCTCTCTGCCTCAACAATCTAATAAGACTTCTTTCATGAAAATCAATGTTGAGCCCATTGAAAAGTGTGTATTAAGTAAACAAATATTATTATACATATGGAAGAAGACTTTTAAAAATCACAGTCCTAATGACAACAGAGTATAAAAGTCCTCTTTCAATATAAATTTAAGTAAGATGAGAAGACAGACCACCCAGGAGAGGTAGTAAAGAAAGTGCTATATTAAGAAAACTGTCTCAAAAATGATAGTGTTGGACCAGATGATTAGTAAATCCATTCTAGCTCTAAAATTCCATCACCCTTGTGATATAGATTAAAGTGAGATGATATACTAAAAAGCCAAGACTTACAAGATAATATTCAAAGCATTTGAAGAACCCAGGCCAAAATACTTTGACAGCTTTCATTTTAGCCAAGGAAAACACAAAATATGACAAGTCCATCAAGCCGGATCTACTCATGTATTATTTTTAACCACAATTTTTAAATAGTGACCATACAGGAGACAGTATCCATTTTCAAGACTAGAATACTAAAATTAAGAGAAGTAAAGTAACTTGCTAAAGGTCAAGTTTATTTAGTAAATCTCTTAGCACAAGTTTTTTTCAAGATCTCTCTAAATATTTTTTATCAAGAATATGGCCTTATTATGACAATCCATATTATGCTAAATGATCCTATATTCCTATCTTTACAATATAAGGGTTTTAGCTTTTTTATTTGGGCTAGAAGCTCTAAACAGAAATATCTTTTTTTTTTATTTTTATTTTTTATTTTTTAATTAACGCATAATGTATTATTTGCCCCAGGGTACATGTCTGTGGATCCTCAGGCTTACACATCTCACAGCACTTACCATAGCACATACCCTCCTCAATGTCCATAACCCAGCCACCCTATCCCTACCCGCCCCTACCCCCCAGCCACCCTCGGTTTGTTTCATGAGTTTAGGAGTCTCTTATGGTTTGTCTCCTTCCTGATCCCCTCTTGTTTCATTTCCCTCTCCCACCCCCCACAACCCCCCACTCTGCCTCTCGAATTCTTCATATCAGAGAGATCATATAATAATTCTAAACAGAAATATCTTAATTTTTTAAAAATTATAAAAACTAAAATTATATAAATATTATATAATACCTTTCAGGAATGTGTTTTGGAATTTCTATGTCAAGTGACTTCATATGTAAGAGTTTGATTCCTGCTTCCATCTTGTTTGCTGCCACTACATCACAGGCAAGTTCATACATGGTCTTGGATAACTCGCAAGCATATACCAAGTGCGCTCCAGCTTTTTTAGCAAACATGCTGCAAGGGGTAAAGGTGCTCCATCAAGAAAAAATAATCCACTGTAGTTTTTCAAATTTTAGTGGAATTATTAGGCTTAGACATGGGTTTTTCTTTTTATTCTTTAACTAACACAACCATTATTCATTCCACATAAAAAAAATGAACCAATATTCTTATCAAGAAACAAATCATACAATAAATCACGATACTCATGTTTTTAAGAAGACATAATTGACATGAAAAATGTTGACAAGCTTTAACTTAGACAATTAGATTCAACCAGAAGTTAATGCAAAAAGTACTCTTAAAAGGCATTATTCAAAATTTCAATAGTAACCTCAAATTCTTAGTAGTTATGTCCAGTTCTTGATAAAGCTACACTGAAAAATACAATAGTAGTTTACATGAATAACCATAAGATTATGAGAAATAAATTGAACTCTATTTTTAAATTACACTGCTAAATTTTCTGTATGTGGTAAATAACTTTAATTTACCTTAGTATATGTATGTATATAATTAAAACACAATTACAACAAACCTTAGTATTCCAGTTCCTGCTCCAATGTCCAAAACACTCTTGGACCCCAAGCAAACTGCATTTTGGATTGCTGCATTATAAATTGTATTCCTTTTGGTGTCATTAAGCATGATAAAGTGCCAGCGTTCCACCAACCAGTTTGCAACACGATAAAAATTCTCCTTCGCATCACTGAAATCAGGGTTTAGTTTTACTGCTTTATGAAAATACCCAGCTGCTTCATCTCTAAAGCCCATTCTACAGTAAAAAATGACAGACAAAATATTCAATTATTATGATATCAATTACTGTGCCTTTGTTCATGCCACTCATCAGGCCTGAGAATCACTCCAGCACCCCAAATCCTACTCAACCCAAGCACCATCACCTCTGAGAAGCCTTTTGTGAGGATGACATTCCTTGATCATTTTTTTTCCCTTTCTGAACCCTTATTGTATCTAAGCATTCTAGGAGACTATTAATTAATATTGTACTAAAGTATAGTAGAAGCTCTCAGAGTCATCCTGCATTTAACCAACTCACTAGAAAACCAGCGCTTTCTAAAAATTATTCCTGTGTAAAACATACTAATGCCTAAAGCTAGTAGGGGTGTGACTGTGTACCTTTTCTCTCAGCAACTGAGTGAATTATCAAGAGTCAGTTGTGTCTGTTGCCAGACCAGCTTTTATCAGTTGTACTTGTTATTATAATTACATATTTTAATTAAATGTACTTAATATATAATAAATATATAAAAAATCATATATAAATGTAATAAATATATATTATAGAAACTAAATAAACATAACTGCAAAGAGAGAGCCATTGTCTCTGAGGACATTAAGCTAAAGTTTGGAAAAAATCAAAGGCGAGTCATCCAAAAATTCCTACTGAATTAGATGTGAGCAAATCAACAATAAAAGGAGAGAAAACTACCAAACTATCTAGAATAGGGCTTCTTGAACTTTCTGTGGTAAAGAACTCATCTCCCCTTTTTTAGATATGTAAATATTTGTAGACCAATACAGTTCTACTACATGTGATTAGCATGCAACTCACACATCAGATTTCAGCAGCACCCAAACTGGTCCACACTCTTCCACAAGTGAGTTCCCTGATCACATGCTTGGATTTAAAGCAATGTCAAACTGCTATATACATTTCTAAACACTCACTCTCAATTTCTATACTTATCTGTCACTGACTGATAATTTGTGGACCTGCCCCAGTGTGTGGTCCACAAGTTGAAGAGACATGAGCTAGTAAAACCCTTTTACACTCATTACTTCTTCACAAGAACCTTTAAGCATTTGAAACCAAATCAGACTATTCATTGTAGGTATGGCTTATGTAAAAAACAAAAACAAAAACAAAAGAACATTCTCGAACTCCAAACAGGGAACTACACTCTAACAAAAGGTAATGGCCCTGTGTCAAATGACAGGCACTCATGTTTAAGGTTAAAATAAAAATGTTAAAGGTTAGTATCTATTATTTTTAAGTATCTTGAAGACAGGGTTATCTTATTCTGCAACTGACATTGCACACAATACAATACAAAACATATTTTACATAATCATTACTTGGTGAGACAAACATAGCAATGGATATTTTAAAATGTTTAAATATCAAGAATCTGCTGAATCAATGCCAAACCAGCCCCTAATAATTTCCTGGGGTCTGTGCTTCCTTTAAGTTTGATTCTTAATATATCATTCAGTTTTCTTTTCTTTTTCTTTTTGTAAGATTTTATTGATTTATTTGACAGACAGAGACACAGCGAGAGAGGGAACACAAGCAGGGGGAGTGGGAGCGGGAGAAGCAGGGTTTCTGCTGAGCAGGGAGCCCAATGTGGGACTCAATCCTAGGACCCTGGGATCATGACCTGAGCCAAGGCAGATGCTTAACAACTGAGCCACCCAGGTGCCCCATCATTCAGTCTTCTTAACCCATAATGATAATCTGAAAGATATATGGTCCACTGGATTAAAGTTTATCTCATATTGACAGACTCAACATGTGTGTCAGTATCAACAAACTATAAAACCACCTTTCTTCTTTAAACTAGAAAAAAAAAAAAAAACCTTCCCAATTAATAAATGTTTCGTTTAAATCTGATGCTACTGGACTATTGCACAAGGTTGTAAAGTTGAGACCTTCCAGACACATAGTGTATTTCACAAATAAAAAGAAGGAAGAAAGGAAAGCTATCGCTTACTCTGGAATTTTTTTCTCCTGGAGCAATGATTCTTTTAGTGGGGAGTAAGTGACCCACTGTTTTTGATGAGGAAAGTAGAGAGGACAAAAGCTAAGAACCACTGTTGTAGAGAACAAAGACAAACTGTATAGCAAAAGCCACAATTCTGAATTCTCAATGTCTAAGTTAGAAATTTTGCATAATTACATCTCCTGAAGTGAACAAGCATTTTTTTGTCTCAGTAATTGGTAACTGCTCAGACTAATATCTTACAACAATAGGTCACCAAATTACAATCTGTCAAAAGTGTGTAGAGCTCCAATTTTCTATCGAATTGAGTTTATCCTTAAACATAAGTTTTAAATTGTTATGATCATTACATGCATTTTATCTGGAATATAACTGAATCCTACAGACTAACTCCCCTTATATGGACTGAAGAACTAAAGAAAATTTTGAAAATAAAATGTACATTTAAAAATAAATAAATAAATAAATAAATAAAATGTACATTTTAAACTAATGTGACAAGTTATTTAAAAATCTTCTTAAGCTAAATTTCATTTAAAGGGCAAACAGTTGCTAATTAGTAGAGATGGAATCTGTGTATCAGGATCAGGTTAGCTGTTAGTGTGAGCAAACAAGCCTCAGTTGACAATCTGCCTCATATTCGCGGTTATTATCATACTATACAATTAGAAACTATCAAATAGGGGCGCCTGGGTGGCTCAGTGGGTTAGAGCCTCTGCCTTCGGCTCAGGTCATGATCCCAGGGTCCTGGGATCAAGCTCCACATCAGGCTCTCTGCTCAGCAGGGAGCCTGCTTCCCCCTCTCTCTCTGGCTGCCTCTCTGCCTACTTGTGATCTCTCTCTCTCTCTGTCAAATAAATAAAATCTTAAAAAAAAAAGAAAAGAAAAGAAACTATCAAGTATTTGTCTCTTAAAGGAGTACTTACTTCACTCCCCGGGCCATGCTGATTAAGACTATCATACTGTACACAGCTACATCACTGAGACAAAATATATCAAAAATACATTTTTATAAAGATACTTCCTTTATAGAACTTTTCATTTAATAAAACTTAATATGACTAGATGAACAAAGCAGTAATACTAGAGGACAACTGCTGTAATATGTAAAATGATCTCACTATATAGAATAGGACATTATCATGGTGTTTCTTAAACAAGAAGTCTCCTGCTACTTTGTACAAAGAAGTGAAACCAAATTTAATAAAACAAATCCAAAACAAAAACTGGGGGTTTTCATGTTTTCCTAGCTATATAGTTTCTATGGAAAATGGACAGAATTTCTAACGGCAAGTTTCCAGTCAGATTCAGAGAACAGATTCACAAGTTCCCTGGCAAGGTACCACAGTGACTTACTTCATTGCCATCCTGCAACACACACCTAGGTCCTCTCCAACAAGGTCTCAATCTTAACCCAGTGAGGGGAACTCTTCTTAGATACTCTATCTCAGCCCTCGGGGCAGCGGCTATTATGTAGTATAAATATAATACTAAAATTAATCTGTTATTATTATATTTGCTATTCTTGTATTCTTTTGAGTTCTCTTTACTTCTTACTGGCCAATCCTTCATTACTCTGATCCCCAGTCACAGTTAGTAATTCTTTATATTAAACTATCCTTTTCAAATTACTGTGTGATTTATCCCTGATCAAGATTGATACAGAATAATTCTTAACAAGTAATACTGAAATCACTACAAACCTGAAGAGATGCTCCCCCATACTATTACAAATCACTTCATCATCAGGAAACAGTTCCAAAGCTTGCTCATAACAACCAAGTAAGTCTTGTGTTCGATTGAGAGCATCAAGCTCTTCGGCCCATCTGAACAGTGTATACTGAAAAGTTTCCTATGTGAAAGAGAAAACAGTAATTTAGCCAATAACATAAATGAAAAATATACAACAATGTTTGATGATTCCACAGAGAATAGAACTTAACTACTATTAATTGATTACCTTAAATTTTATTTAACTTTAGTAGACAGTTTGCTAAATAAACAAATGCATAAATGAATTTTACCACCTATGTAATTATAACATGCAGAATTAGACAGTTTGTCCACTCTAAACTCTCTCCATTCTTAGCTACCATATCACACTCTTCACCTACCTCTCTTTTGTGGGCTCCTATGTTTTAGGAGTTGTTTTTGGCCGCCTTCTCCTTTATCATCCATCTCCAATGCATTAACTATCACCTATGCATTGAAGGATGAAGCCACATCTACGTCTCCCATCAAGACTCTCTCCTCTTCTGAACCTGACTCACAGACACAAGTTCCTAACAGGCATCTCAACAAGGAACTGCATCCTCATCCATCTCAAATTCAGCTCAACTCAAGTATTTCCTGAGCAACCAGCATGCAAAGAGCTGGAGCTAAAACACAGCAACGAACAACATAAATCCTGTTCACATCCTCACAGAAGACTTGTTGGGAGAAATTTAACATGCAATTTTGAAAAAATTCAAAATGCTCTAAAGTGAACCTATTACATTCCTCTCACACAGGATATAAGGTTAATGTACCATCCAACCTCAAACCACTGAGTCATCTTATAACACTACCGTAACTCCAGTGCAATTAATTAGTTTCAAACCCAGCCAATTATAGCTCAACATTTTTAAATCTGTCACCGTCTCTCCATCCCCACTGTTAAAACGTGGTCTGGCCCTTCTAATACTTGTTGGACCACAATGACAGCATTCCCACTGTCCCTAGCTCCATTCTCACCTCCCTCCAGCTATTCTCCACATCACAACACCATAGAAAGAGGGAAGGCTTTAGTCATTCCAGTTTTATCGTGAACACATTTTACATCATCTTCACAGATTTACAATAGAGTTGATACTTGTAACTGAATTCTGATGGAGTTTACTAGAGAGAAAAGGATATGGAAGAAGATTCTATAGTATCAGGGGGGAAAAAGCACAGATGATAGAACTGGGTCAGGGAATCTATAGGTAACTAGCTTGGTGTGGCTGAAGAGTGGGCATGGGGAATAGAGTAAGTAGTAGAAAATAAGACTAAAGAGATCTTTTGCTAAGGCCCACACGAAGAAATACGGACTTTGTTCTGCAGGAAACCAGAAGCAGTTTCTGAACCTTACTGAACATGAGGCATTCATATACAGGCTTTAGATATACTTTTGATGTACACTAAACATGTATAAAAAAGGTATTATCATTGTTTTACAAAGGAGGAACCTAAGGAACAAAGAAAGAAACCACACTTGGGTTGATCCATTATTCTACTGCTGCCTATCTGTAAGAGCAAACTGTATCTCAACACAGCACCTTTTCCTTCTTGGGGCCAGCTGCTTGTGAAATTTACACTAAATTTATGTTAACCACAAACATCTAGACATTACTAACATCTAGCAGGTAGAGGAGATCAACAATGCTGCTAAACATTCTACAATGCACAGGACAGCCCACCAAAACAAAGAATCATTCCATCCAAAAAGTCAGTAATGCTAATGTTGAGAAAGGCTGGGTGAAATAAAGCAAGTAGCTTGAGACTGAAAATTGAATGCAAAATTAAGTGACATCATTTTTTAATTTAGATTTAAAACAGATTGAAAAAATTTACAGCATTGAAACAATAACCATCACAATCCAGTAGCTGAAGGTTAAAGAATGCATCATCAAATGATTACTTTAGGCTACTTCCAAACTTTATTCAACTGCAGATACCCACAACATTCCTTCTGCATACAGTTGGGACACACGGTAAAAGGTCCTGAGGCAGGGACACGCTAGAATTAGATATGGGGGAGAGAAAGGATCACCTGCGGCCTTATTTGCAATACAGCCTTCATATTAAGATGGAAGTTTTGAAAAAGAGAAGTCACATCGTTTGACTTGTTATGAAATGCTCACGCAGGCTGTGTTGAGACAGCCTACAGGGGAAAGCCTAGTTTCGACCCTACTGCAACAGCCAACAGATGACTGAGGCTTCAACCAGGATAGTAAGGGAGAAGGTGGTGAGAAGTGGTAAGATTCTGGATATATTTCAAAGATGGAGCCGACAGGATTTTCTGATGGGCTGATTGCGGGTGTGAACAAAAGAGAAGTCAAGGATGAGCAGTAAATATTAACAGCAACCACTAGCCACCCATCTCAGCCACCCATCTCCCCCAACTTATTTTTTCTACGTGAAGAACACAGATCTGCCAACAAGGGAAAGAAGGGACCTCCTCCTCACCTTCACGTCGTCTTTCAGCTCCGGTGCCAGGCTGAGTACGAGGAGGTAGTGGGCATAGGCGGTGCCGAAGTCCTGGGCGCCTAGGCAGTGCTCAGCGCTCTGCAAGGACCGCGACACCAGCTCGTCCCGCCCGGCTGCCCCGGCGCCACTCCGGGCACCCCGACGGGGTCTGGGCCGCGAGTTCGGCATGACAGAGCCACCGCCCTGAAACCTGCGCTTGTATAACCAAAGGCAAGATGTTTTGCTAAAACGGACGACAAAACTGTCCTAATGGCCACACTTCCAAGCGACTTAAAAAGAGCACGAGAACCCGTACAGTTAAGTTATCCCTCCACGGCGTGTATGCCCACCCACCTCCGCCAGATAGAAGCCCCGCCTCCCCCTGCCAGGCGGGCTCCACAGAACGCGACTCCCAATCTCTCAACTACCGACACCGGCCGCCGGGGCACGCCAAGCGAGCGTCAGTGCGCCCGACGTGGGCACGTCGCGGTCCGCCCCCTCCCGCAGGAAGGGTGGTGTCGGGCGGCCAGTGCGCGTGCGCGAAGAGTACCTTCTCTGGTAGTCTCTTGTACTCTCGCTTTCCTCTCCGCTATCCCCCTTTATCCTCTCCCTCTTCTCCCGTCCTGAAACCAACTTTCCTGTCTTGTTTCCCGGCGGTCAGGAGTGTGTGACTTCGACTACTAGACCTCACAATGCAGACCCAGTCAGCGCGAAGCGGCACCCGACCGTGAGGGATCTGGGTGGCTATGAGAGAAGGTCAGGCGTTTGTGGTGATGCTTAAGACCTTTGGATCCTGATTCATCAAATCTCAAAATGGCGAGACTGCAATAGAGCCCCGAGCTAACAAACGTACCTCAGATGTGGTAGAGCAAATGCTTCCACAGGCATTATTTTAAATCACCCTCACAAAACCCCGTGAGGTGGGCCTTTAAATCACAATCTTAAAGACGGAAAAGAGAACACCCTGAGAAGTTACTTGCCCGTATCACACAACTAGTTGGTGGCAGAGGCGTGGCTCAAACCCAAGTTCCATGACTTATTTTAAAACGAGTCTAGGGTTTATTTCACTGTTCGATGTCTCACCGTTGTACAGTGGTTATATTAATACATAGAAAAAGTTTTTTCTATATTCAAGTGTGGCCCCTAAGAGATGGATTCAAAACTTTAAAGAGGTAAACACAGGAATTACACTTGAAAGCAGTCATTTTTGTCTTCATTTTCAAATATGCCAGTGGTGAGTAGTTTACTTAGCAAAAACAACAAATAGAGCATCTGCATATCAAACTAACAGGTTGGGGGCTCCTCCAAGTCTCTTGCCTTCTCTACTGTTCTGATTATCTGAACCACCCTTCCTCTGAGCACCTAAATCCTAATCAATTTTTAAAGTAAATTTTAAAGTAAATCCTATTCAATTTTTCGGAGTTCCCGTCACTAGATTGTAACCTGCTCTCCTAGTCAGAAAGTCCCTCAGAGACAGTAACTATTCTTAATCATTTTTGTAACCTTTGCCTCTGGCAGAGTCTAGCTCAAAGTAAGGACTAATTTTTTTTTTAATGGAAAATACCTACCCTACTATCAGGTTTTGCAGATTTCCCCAACCATTGAGGTCCTTATTTCTGTCCCCTTCTGATTTGCTACTTTTTGTACTAAACAATTTAGAATATAACTATATTTCCCTAACAAGATTGAAATACTAGTTCCTGTAGAATGTAGTAGAACAGGAAAAGACCACTGAACTTAAAAAATTAAAAAAAAAAAAAAAAAGTGTTCTAGTCCGAACTTGACCTTTTCTGCCCATCCAATTACTTTTCCTTAAGAAACATTATTTGTAAAAAAGCTTAACAAAGCTGTATTTCCTACTTTGGACAGAAGATTGTTATAACCATCAAGTGAGATAATGAGATGTATAAAAGCATTTTATATATAAGATATATTTAATGCTAGGCATTGTTACTATTATCTAGAGTTATTTAAAATTTACCTGGGTTATTAAAATAAAAATTAGGTCACAAACACCTTCAAGCACTTGATCAGAAATGTATGTAACTCATATATATCATTTAATTGTCTAAAGTAATTGACTGGACTCTCTCTTCAGAATGCAGAGGGAGACCTCTCAAACTTTCTCTGCAGAGATTTGGGTAAATGGGAAATCACTTAGAGGTCATCATTCTAGTCACCTCTATGAGTCCCTGCTTCAGCTGAATTACTTCACTTCACAGCTTATCTTGTAGTCCAGGGCATCCTTTCCCATTCCAGGGCAAGGTTTCTCTTGTCTTGTTTTATTTTGTTTTGTTATTTTGATCTGTTGGTTTATTGAGATAACCTACATCCCTCAAACACCTAGACCGTATGAAGCTTAATGTGGACATATATTACCAATACAGGGTAAGAGATGAAGAAGGGACTTGGCAGGAAGTGGAGAGAAGGCAGAGAAGAAATGAAAGAAGCCAGCTTGCCTTGTTTCATTAACTACAGCATCATCCTGTGGACAGTGACTACTGCTAAAAAAGTGGAAGGGGTGCTTCCTGCCATTCGTGAAATACTTCAGGTACCTCTGTGAGCTACTAAGTCTCACTGAGTTAAAATGTGATTAGTCTTCATAGAGAAAGCACAATGACTAGCATTTCTTTGTAGTGCATAGCTTGGACACTACGTAGGGTGATGTGTGAAACAAAGGCAAAAAAAATTATTAAATTTCCTTACTACCTACAGCCCATTGACAAGTCCTTGAAACAGGCAGAGTGACATTCCTCTAGAGACTAAACTGCCTAGATGTTAATACTTTGCTAAGGGCAAAAGGGAATCCTAGTCTGACCAACCCCACACCAGGATCCTGTAAGTCTACTTTAACGTATAAAAATTCCTTTGGAAACTTCCTTTATCTCTAAACCCCCCAAGATATGTGTTGGCAATCATCCCCCAAGCATATGGCCCGCCAATATACATCTGAAGGGTCTCATGACTAAGGTTTTATTAGTCTGTAGGTAATAAATGACCTTTTCCCAACAATAGCTAGCCAGCTCAAGGTCCTGGCAACCTTGCTTCCAAAATTCCTTAGAGACTTAACGCTATCCCTAACCCCCTCCCAACTTGAAAGTATATAAATGGTCACTCCTCATGACTCCATTGTAGCTCTTTCTGCCTACAGGTCCTGTCCCCCATGCTTTAATAAAATCACCTTTTTGCACCAAAGACATCTCAAGAATTCTTTCTTCGCTGTTGGCTTTGAACCCTAACGTCGTCTTTCCTACATCAAAGGGTAAGCCATTTGAAAAAATTAGAAATGATACAAATAACATGGAACATATGGTTACCTTAACAAAATGGAATAAAGACTATATTGACTATTTTCCTTTATTACCTCATTCCTAATTAAGACTTAGCACTACTCAGATTGTTCATATTTATTGAAGGTTAACTGTATTTACTGTAATTCTTTTTCAGTCCTTTTTGAAAGAGTATTATATTTCATTACAAAGAACCCAAAAGCATGTTGCAAAACAAATGCAGAATGTAGATTTTACTTCTTGATCTTTTTTTTTTTTAAGATTTTATTTATTTATTCGTCAGAGAGAGAGAGAGCACAAGCAGGCAGAGAGGCAGGCAGAGGCAGAGGCAGAAGGAGAAGCAGGCTCCATCGAGTCGATGTGGGACTCGATCCCAGCACCCTGGGATCATGACCTGAGCCGAAGGCAGCCGCTTAACCAACTGAGCCACCCAGGTGTCCCTTACTTCTTGATCCTTAATCAAAGTTTTCTTTAAAAATATTGAGGGCATCTCTCCGTTGTTCCCAGTTGCCTTCTTCCCACTCCCACCTCACAACTAAAGCTATAATCTTTAATTACCTTTGAGAGTCTATTTGGTTCCTTCGCTTAAGTGTTCCAGTTCACCATCTTTTAGGGTTCCAAGAAAAACCCCACTGATTAGAAAACCACTGCTGACTCAGAGGCAAGTTTAATGAGGTTGTCTTTTACCACATTCTAGGCAGCTTGTCAACAAACCACACATGCCAAACAAGGAAGCAAAACCAACAGAAAGGCTCTCAATCAACTTTTCAATGTGCGAAAGTTGAAGGTTAACAGTAAAAAAAAAAAGGGGGCTCATAGGAAGTTCATTAACAAGGGATAAATAGCTTGCTGGGCACAGGTATCTTGTGTTTATACTTTCTGTGGAGATTCATACTTTTTTGTGTGATTTGGTTTGTTTTCTTTTGTGGTTTGGAGACTTGTTTGGAACTCTGTGCATTTGAGGATCATCTGGGGAGCTTTTAAACAATATCAATGTCTAGCCTTGTACCTAGAGATACTGATTTAATTGGCCTGGGGGGGAAGGGCAAGAGGAGGGTCTGGACCTGAATTTTTTTTTTTTAAGATTTTATTTACTTACTTGACAGAGAGAGAGCGAGAGAGCACAAGGTGGGGGAGTAGCAGGCAGAGGAAGAGGGAGAAGTAGGCTCCCTTCAGAGCCAGAAGACCAATGTGGGGCTCTATCCCAGGACCCTGGGATCATGACCTGAGTTGAAGGCAGATGCTCAACCATCTGAGCCACCCAGGTACCCCTGGACATGAGTACTTTTAAAAAGCTCTCTGACTGAGTCTTAAGTGTGCGGTAGGGGTGGGGAGTATGGTGCAGGCTTCTATTACATCTGATATATTTGAAATATTTAAGGTATTGTAGTATAAAATGTAAGGGCAATGTAGGGAGTAGAAATATAATTTGTTTATGGCTTAACAAGAATTGTAAAGATTCTCAATTCTTTTGGAGTGATCGCTATGTGATGAAGAATAGAATTTTCATCATATTGAATTACTTGTTGGAGAAAAAAAATTTATGACTAGATCAACAAAACACTACCACCATTGATCAACTGCTTGGGCACCGAAATTTACGTTGATACATTCTCAATGCTTAATTTTCCCAGTTTCTTCAATCTTTCTTATTTTACTAAAGTTAGGATTATTTTGTTGTTGTTGTTTTATAGTAGCCCCTTTCTATTACTCGGTGTGCATTTCAAAATATAAAACTCTAATAATAGCTAGATCAGTATTAAACTCAGGATCTGTGTGTATAAGGACCTATAATAACATAACAAGAGTTTCAGAGTTTCAGAGACAAGGTAAGAGCAGATTCACATATTGAGTGTTACTGTGTACCTTAGAGTCACACCCTCCAGAGCACAGAACAGAGCAAACTGATAAGGACACAGCCCCAATTTCTTTTGTAGCAACCTTGGAGGACCTAGACCATCAAGGTATAGGCTTTCCTTTCAAAGGTAAGAGATGAGACAAATTGACTTTAAAAAATCTAACCCATGGTCATAGGCTAGGCTTTTTGGAATTGGCCTTTTACATCCTCTGCCTTAAAGGATTCTCCTTAAGACCCACTTAAAAACACACTATAGCTCAGTGATTGTAAGATCAAATACTGGAGCCAGACAGTCTGGATTTAAATTCTAGCACTGCCACTTACCATCTAGGTATCTTGAATGAGTTAAATTCCTTAATTTCTGTACCTGAATTTCCTCATCCATAAAATGAGGATCACACACTACCTGTATCTTAGCTTTGTTGTAAAGAGTAAATGAGTTAACTCACTTAAAGTGCCTGAAACATATGAAGCCCTCAAGTAAGTATTAAAGTATTGCTGTTACTACTCCAGCTTTCCCTGGAGGAAGACTGCAGTTGTTCTCACAGGAGCCAGGCTTCCACCCAGGAGGAGCCAGTGACTATCTTTTGGCCAGTCATATAAGTCTTAACACAGAGCTTGTATCTAGGCAATTTAATGGGGGTAAGAAGACAATTCCTTCCTCCTCTGCCTACAGCCTCCCAAATAAACTGACGTCTGTCTCAGAGCTGGACAATACATGCTTAATTTGGTTTTCTCCCACAGTTGAATTAAGGAAAGGGAGCAAAAAGAGTGTTTTTCATGGTAAAGTAGACCTTGAAGGTTAGATCTTAAGCTATGATAACAAGCCCTCTGAAGGTTCTTTGAACTTGATGGAAAGCAAGTGTTCACAGTAGATTCCTATGACCTATTTTTTGTGCAGAGTACTGTTTGGATGTGAACCATGAAAAAGCCATAAAACCATGCAGAAATAATAACAATGTCTCGTTCTGTGCTTTGTCTTCAGAGTAGAGTTCTTAAACTGTTCCCGTCCTCATGCTTTCCAAGCCAAAGATATCTTCTCTACCCTCTTTATTTGTATTGTTTTGATAAGCACCCAACACCTTTAGGTAAGGGAAGTATTTGTAAGCGATGGTGTGAAAGTTAGCTGAGCTACTCTGATTCAAGTAAGTATCAGAACCAAAGCCATAAAGCACAGTTTGCCTACTCCCCATTTCCCCCCGAATTCTGAGGGGCTTTGTTTATCCCAGTTTGAAACTGCAATCTTACAAGATTAAGTCCAAGTTCCTTAATTAAGTCCAGATACATGATTTGGTTTCCATTTAACCTTTCTAGCCTCAATCTTTAGCGTTTCCTACTTCACTACCACCATTCACACCTTGCTAAGGCAGTTCTTTCTCCCTATGTCTTCCATCTTAGTTTGCTCTGTTACTTTGTATCACCCTCACTCAGTTGAGGTTCTTCCTTCCAGAAATTGCTAGTTTAAGAGGAGCATTCTTTCTTTGATTTCTCATAGTCCCCTGTCTATAGCTCTATCTTAACATTTACCCAATTATGTAAGTGAAATGATATGTTTGTCTTCCTGACTAAAAAGTGAGTTCTACGCCTTAGGAAGTATACCTTTATTTATTCCTTCTCTCCAGCATTCAAAATAGTGACTGGAACTTAAAAAGTAATGAAATGTGTGGTGAAGTAAGCTAAAGGCAGTAGCAGGAAGATCAGAAAAAGGAAGACTTGGAAGATGTGTAGAGAACAGAATCTATAGGACTTGAAACAATTACATTATAGGAGTACCAAGGACATAAGGAAAGGGGAAATAGTTAAGGTGATGCCAAAACTTTTAGCATGAGCAACTAGGGACATGGTGGTGCTGCTAACCAGGGTAGTCAATTCAGGCAACAGCAACGACAACAAAGATTTGAAGAGAAAGACAATGAGTTTAATGACCGTGTTTTAGATATCGATGGGATATCAAGTGAAGATGTCCAGTGAAAAGGGAAGAAAATGTGTCTAGAGCTCATAAGTAAGATTTGGTCTAGAAGTATATTTGGAGGTTTTAATTATATTGGTAGGTTGAAGTTGTGTGAATGGTTATTATCCTCCAGGGAAAGTGTGCAGAGGGTGGAAATGCTCAAACCAAAATGTAGAATGAAGAGAGAACAGCAAAGCCTCTGGGAGAATCTTCTGAATTAGTAGTGGAGGAAAGTAAAATCCTGGGTAAGATGGATCATTTTGTAAAAATGCACTATTCTAAGGGTGCCTGGGTGGCTCAGTCGTTAGGTGTCTGCCTTCAGCTCAGGTCATGATTCCAGGGTCCTGGGATCGAGCCCCACATGGGGCTCCCTGCTCGGCAGGAAGCATGTTAAAAAAAAAAAAAAAAAAAGCACTATTCTAAGGAATGGCTTATAAATGAGTTGCCAGTAGGACCAGGGTGTCTCCCAAATCCAATCAGGGTAAGTGCATATAGGATAGATAAATATAAGGAATATAAATGTTATATTTTTCTCAATATACAGGTATAAAGTCGTCTTCAGATTTCTTTTGGTTAGTGAAAACAGGTATTAATGTAGGGGCTTTGGTAAAAGCAAACTGATGGAATGCAAACTTCTGGAAAGTGGGGGATACGCTTCAGTTTATCCCATTTCAGCTTACAGAGATTTCATAGGAACTTTCCACCTTCAGATAGCAGGAGGAAGCTGTATTCTAACTTACCTTTATGAGGATTTTTTTATGACTTATTAAAAGTGAGAGTTGGAAAGTTGAAATTTATTGGTATCTCTCCAGGGCAGTCTATAGTGAATGTATTAAGTAACTTAATGTTTAAGTAATTTAATATTTCATCAGCCAGCATCTCCCCTCTCTTTTTCTGGGAACTGCTATACTTGTCAACTTTTACTTGGTTATACTACATAACAAACAACTCTGAGAGTTCACTGGCTTACAAAACAAAGTACTTCTTGCTTATATTACATAGAGACTACAAGTTGCCTACAATGGTGCTTCAGGCTTTGGGAAGTTGTCTACTGTGCACCATGTCTTATCTCTTCCTGGATTCCAGGTTGAAGAAGGAGGTCTTAATGTGAGACCTGTCATTCTCATGGTGGGCCTAGGGGAAACCTGTTAGAAAAATCACGATGCCTTTTTAAAAAAAAAAGAACTTTATTTATTTACTTGGTTGGTTGTTTCTTTGTTTATTTAAGTAACCTCTACATCCAAGGTGGGGCTCAAACTCACAATCCCAAGGTAAAGAGTTGTATAGTTTCTGACTAAGCCAGCCAAGCACCCCAAAAATCACGATGCCCCTTAAAGCTTCTACACAAGGGTGTTGTATATCATGGCCTTTCACTCCATTGGCTAAAGCATGTCATATGACTAAGCTCAGCCTTAACGGGCAGGGAACACTTCAAGTCACATGTACATGGAAAGAGAGGATAAGTCAATAATACAATTTGCCATTCTATTCCTCTGTCAGCTTAAACTCCATGGCTGATGTGGGAAAATTCTCATGTTCTTACATGTTCCCAATTTTTTGGCCATAATTGATTTCTTAAGGGTTGAGCACATAACTCAAACAGAGCCCTTCTATTTTCTAACAGGAATTGGGGGGGGGGGAGACTCTCCAGTAGCCAAATTGTATATGTACTGCTGAAGCGAGCACTCTAGTAGCCAAAATTGTAAAATGCAGTGCATGGGAGTTATCAGTGACCACATTCCTCAGCCTATGGAGAAAACCAGGCTGCAGTGGTAGGGAACAGAGCTGACACACAGAGTAAAGTCAAATTAGGACAGGAAGGAAGTTATGGCATTTCTGCTCTTCCTATGGTTTGGTTGTTCAGCCATTCCTTGGATTCTGTGAATCACGAAGCTTTTCTTTTTGTCTAAGCCAAAATTGTATTAGTTTTTGTCTTTTGTAATGATATCAAGATAATGGATATGCAATTTTGTTTAATCCTAACACAAATACTTTTAGGCAGGCACTGTAATTGACATTTCACAAATGAGGATTAGAATTAGGGACGGAAGTTCTCTCTGATACCCTGGCTGGAAGAAATATTTTACAAGAACACCCCAATACATTATTCTACACTATGCTCACCAGCAATTCTTTGTACTAGTCTCTTCAAGGGCACTAACAAACTGGGAAACAGTGACCAAAAAAAAAAAAAAAAAGGCTGATGTTGGTTATCTTGCCAGAAATAGTTTGCTTTATGAACAAATCGATGTTATGATTTTTAAACTAGCTTTTTAGTGAGTTGGGTTAGTGTGAATCATTTCTGAGAATTTGAGTTAACTATTTAGAATTTAAGAATCTGAAAAGTTGAGGATCATATTAGAGGCAAAACTTATCCAGGTCTGACCTTGCCTAGAGCAGGTGTACAGCCTAATTTTGATCATCTCCTTAACTGAACAACCACCATAAACTTGGATTTTTCAAGATACTGAAAGATAGAATTCCTATGAAGAACTGACTTCGGAACACAAAATTCAACTTCCTGATCATTTCTATCTCAACAAAGATCTAAAAGATGTATCAGTTACCTAGAGTGCTTTTAGCCCTAGACTATCAGTGTTAAGAACAATCTGAGGTGATATTAGTGAAAACACCAGAGTAACATACTCCAAATTTCACCCCCCCCATAAAAGCAAATGAAAAATGGGCAAATGAAATAATGAAATATTGTCAGAATTAACTTTTTTGTGACTTTAAAAATTAGCCAAAGGCCTGCAGCAAACTGTCAAATACTTATTTGGGGAAAAGGGCTGATTTTTAATACGAACAGTAAAATATACAGTGTTTTAAACTATGCTAGCCCTATCTTCTGCTCCTCAGATCAGTGGTAGCTGTGAAAGTAAAAGCCTGCATTCCTGGTACCAGAGGGAACAAAACATACTTCATAAGCAAAGAATTGTAATTAATTGCAGTTGACCCTTGAATAGTATGGGTTTGAACTGCACAGGTCCACCTACATACAGATTTTTTTCGATAAATACAGTACTGTAAATGTATTTTCATTATTATTAGCTTAATGTTTTCTTTTCTCTTTTTTACTTTGTTGTAAAAATACAGTATTTAATATATACAAAGTATGGATTGATTGTTTGTTATTGGTAAGGTTTCTGGGCAACAGTAGGCTATTACTAGTTAAGTTTTTGGGGAACCAAAAGTTATAACTGGATTTTCAACTACACAGGGGGATAATGAGGGGACTCACCACCCTAATCCCCATGTTGTTCGAGGATCAACTATATTTGCTCTAACCATGTCTGGCGGCTCCCTGGAATATTGGCTCAAAGGCTTGTCTTTATTTTGCCTAACTCCAAACTAGCCTAACGCTAACGCTCCTTCCCACAGGGCATTTGTTGAAAGCATTTACAGTATAATGTCTTCGGTTGTTGTGCCTGCTATGATAAATAATAGCTAGAGTAAACATAGACTATGGGCTATGAGTGTCTTGTAAGGGCTTACAAAGCTCCTAAGAATCTAAAAGGCCAAACACATGCTCAGTGTGGTATGCATGCTCAGGAAAGACCCAAGCAAGCCCTACATTCTCACTCCCTGCTGACTTTGAGGCTCTAAGAAAGAAGCGAAGGAAGAAGGCAGAGTTGTAAAGTGCCTGGTGAATGTTGAAAGGATGGCACAACAAACATACATAGGTTCTCCGCAAAGACTGGGACATTTTTTGGTTCCAGGTATTTAAGGAAATCTCTGATCAATCATTTAGCTGATCACTAAGCTACTATAACAGATACTTCAAGGGCTACATACAACAAAGAACAGACTGCAGAATTACTTCAAGGAAAGTCACAAACAGGGACGCCTGGCTAGCTCAGTCAGTAAAGTGTGCAACTTGTGATCTTAGGGTTGTGGGTTTGAGCTTCATGTTGGGTGTAGAGATTACTAAAAAATAAAATCTTAAAAAAAAAAGTCACTAAACAAACAGTAACAACTATAACAAGCAGTAACCTCAACAAATCTTAGGGAATGAGAGAGTTAATATAATCGTTATCACTCAAAGTCTATATTTACATTAAAGTTCACTCCTAGTGTACATTCTATGACTTTTGACAAATATATAAGAACATGTAGCTTCCATTATAGTATCATACAGAATAGCTACACTGCCCTAAAAATTTTCTGTGCTCTGCCTATTCATCCCTTCTTCCCCTCTAACCCATGATAACCACTCCTCTTTTTACTGTCTCCATAGTTTTGCCTTTTCAGAATGTCATATGGTTGAAATCATATAGTATGTAGCCATTTCAGATTAACTTCTTCTATTTGCTAATATGTATCAAAGGTTCCTCTATATCTTTTAATAGATTGAAAACTCATTTCTTTTTAGCACTGAATAATATGCCATTTTCTGGATGTACCACCATTTATTTATCTATTTACCTACTAAAGGAAATCTTGGTTGCTTCCAAATTTTGGCAATTATGAATAAAGCTGATATAAACATTTGAATACAAAGTTTTATGTGAACATAGGTTTTCTTTTTTTTTTTTTTTTTGAGATTTATTTATTTTAGAGAGAGAGAGAAAGTTAGGGGGAGGGGCAGAGAGAGAGGGAGAGAGAGAATCCCAAGCAGACTCCCCACTGAGGACGGAGCCCGATGTGGGGCTTGATCCCATGACCTGGAGATCATGATCTGAGCTAAAATCAAGAGTCAAACAGTTAAACGGCTGAGCCAGCCAGCCACCCCAATGTAGGTTTTCAACTCCTTCGGATAAAAAAACAAAGAGCATGATTGCTAGATTGTATGTTAAGACTATGTTTTGGGGGCACCTGGGTGGCTCAATTGCTTAAGTGATTGACTCTTGGTTTCATCTCAGGTTATGATCTCAGGGTCTGGGGATGGAGCCTGACTTTGGACTCTTTAATTGGTGTGGAGTCTACTTGAGATTTTCTTCCTCTCCTTCTCCGTTTGCCCCTGCCCTTCCTCATGCACAATCTACTCTTATTCTCTCTCTCTCTCTCAAATAAATAAATAAATCTAAAAAAAAAAAAAAAAAAAAAAAGGACTATGGGGCAGGTGGGTGGCTCAGTTGGTTAAGTGTCTGCCTTTGGCTCAGGTCTGATTCCAGGGTCCTGGGATCAAGCCCTGAAATGGGCGCCCTGCTCAGCGGAGAGCCTGCTTCTCCTTCTCCCTCTGCTGCTCCTCCTGCTTGTGTGTGCTCTCTCTCTCTGTCAAAGAAATAAATAAAATCTTAAAAAGAAAAAGCCTATGTGTAGTTTTTAAGAAGCCTCTAGTCTTCCAAAGTGACTATACCGTTTCACATTCTCTACAGCAATGGATGAAAGTTCCCATTGCTCCACATCTTCACCAACATTTGATACTGTAAGCATTTTGGATTTCTGCTGTTTTAATAGATGTGTAGTGATATTTGTTGTTTTAATTTGAAATTTCCTATTGACATATGATGAGAAGCATCTTTCCCTATGCTTATTTGACATCTGGTATATCTTTTTTGATGAGGTGTCTGTTCATATCTTTTGCCCATTTTTAAAAATCAGGTCATTGGTTTTCTTATTATTGAGTTATAAGTATTATTTGTTTATTTCGGACAACAGTCCTTTCTCAGATACGCCTTTTGCAAATATTTTCTCCCAGAGTGTGGCTTCTCTTCTCATTCTCTTGGTAGTATCTTTCACATAGAAGTTTTTAAATTTGGCAAAATCCAATTTAACCATTCTTTTTTTCATGGATTGTGTCTTTGATGTTCTTTCTAAAAAATCATCACCATTCATAAGATAATGTAGATTTAATCCTATGTTATCTTCTAAGATTTTTATAGTTTTGCATTTTATACCTAAGTCTGTGATCTATTTTTAGTTAATTTTTGTGAAGGATATAAAGTCTGTGTCTAGATTTTTTTTTTACATGTAAAAATCCAGTTGTTCCAGCACCATTTGTTGAAATGTCTGTCTTTGCTCCACTGTATTGTCTTTGCTTCTTTATTAAAGATCAGTTGACTATATTTATTTGGGTCTAACTTGGAGCTCTCTAAACTGTTCCATTGATCTATTTGTTATTTTGCCAATACCACCCTGTGTTGATTACTGAAGTTTTATAGCAAGTCTTGATGTCAGATAGTGTTAGTCTTTTAAATTTGTTTTTCTCTTTCAGTATTGTATTGGCTATTCTGAGTCTCTTAGCTCTCTATATAAACTTTGCAGTTTGTTGATACCCTGAAAATATCTCACTAGGATTTTTATTGGGAGTACGCTGAATGTATGCATCAAGTTGTAAAGAACTGACGTCTTGATAATATTGAAACTTCCTATCCATAAATATGTAATTTTTGCCCATTTATTTAGTTTTTAAATTTATTTCATCAGAGATTTATTGTTTTCTTCAAATAGATCTTGTACATATTTTGTTGGATTTATACCTAATTATTTCATTTTGTGGGGTACTGATGTAAATGGTGATGTTTTTAATTTCAAATTCTACTTGTTCACTGTTGGTGTATAGGAAGGTGACTTATTTTTGTATATTAATGTTGTATCCTGTAGCTTTGCCTTTTAATTCCAGAAGGTGTTTTTGTCAATTCTTTCCGATTTTCTACGTAAGTAATCATGTCATCCGTGAACAAAGATAGTTTTATTTCTTCCTTCTTAGTCTGTACACCTTTCATTTTCTTTTCTTGTCTTATTGCATTAGCTAGGGCTTTCATTACAAGGTTGAAAAGGAGTAGTGAAGGAGGGGACATCTTTGCCTCGTTCCTGATCTTAGCAGGAAAGCTTCTAGTTTTTCACCATTAAATATGACATTAGCTTAGGTGTTTTGTAGATTTCTTTTTTTTTTTTTAAGATTTTATTTATTTATTTGACAGAGAGAGAGAGAGAGAGAGATGACAAGTAGGCAGAGAGGCAGGCAGAGAGAAAGGGGGAAGCAGGCTCCCTGCTGAGCAGAGAGCCCGATGCGGGGCTCGATCCCAGGACCCTGAGATCATGACCTGAACCGAAGGCAGAGGCTTTAACCCACTGAGCCACCCAGGTGCCCTGTTTTGTACATTTCTTAATCAAGTTGATGGTGTTCCTGTTTATTCTTAGTTTGCTGAGAATTTTTGTCACGAATGAATGTTGGATTTTGTCAAACGCTGGATCTGTAATATGATCATATGATTTTTCTTCTTAGCCTGTTGACATGATAGATTACATTAATTGATTTTAAAAGGTTGAATCAGCCTTGCATACCTAGAGTAAATTTCACTTAGTTGTGGCATATAATTCCTTATACATTGTTGAATTTGATTTGCATTGTTGAATTTGATTTGCTAATATTTTATTGAAGATTTTTATACCTGTGTTCATGAGAGATTTTAGCCTGTAATTTTCTTTTCTTGTTTTTTTGGGTTTTTTTGGAAGATTTTACTTATTTACTTGGCAAAGAGAGAGATAGCAAGAGAGGGAACATAAGCAGGGGGAGGTGCAAAGGGAGAGGGAGAAGCAGGCTTCCTGCTGAGCAGGGAGCCTGATGTGGACCTCGATCCCAGGACCCTCGGATCATGACCTCAGCCGAAGGCAGACACTTAACGACTGAGCCATGCAGGCGCCCCCTTACAATTTTCTTTTCTTTTGATATCTTTGTCTGGTTTTGGTATTGGGGTAGTGCTGACCTCATAGAATGAGTTAAGTATTCTCTCTGCTTCTGTCCTTTGAAAGAGATTGTAGAGAATTGCTATAATTTTTTCCTTAAGTGATAGAATTCACTACTGAGTCCAATCTGGGCAGGTAATGGTTTTTCAAAGATGATACCAAAAGCAAAAGGACCAAAAAAATAGATAAATTGGACTTCATCAAAGTTGAAAACTATTGTGTGTCAAAGGACACTATCAAGAATAGGAGAAAATATTTGTAAGTCATATATTGGATAAGGATCTAATATCCAGAATATATAAGGGACTCTTATAACTCAACTAAGAAAGACAAATAACCCAATTAAAAAGTAGGCAAAAGATCTAAATAGACATTTATCCAAAGAAGATATACAAATGACCAACGAGCATAAGAAAAGATGCTCAACATCATTAGTCATCAGAGAAATGCAAATCAAAATCATAATGAGATACCACTTTGTACACACTAGGAAGGCTATAACCAAAAAAACAGTAACAAACTCAAAATTAAAAATGAAACTACCCTATGATCCAGAAAATGTACTACTGGGTATTTACCCAAAGAATACAAAAACAGTCATTCAAAGGAATATATACATCCTTATGTTTATTGCAATACTAGTTACAATAACTAAATTATGGGAGCCCAAATATCCATTGACAGATAAATGGATAAAGAAGATGAGTGTACCTCTTCCACTGTTGGTGGGAATGCAAGTTGGTGCAGCCACTTTGGAAAACAGTGTGGAGATTCCTCAAGAAATTAAAAATAGAGTTACCCTATGACCCTGCAATTGCACTACTGGGTATCTACCCCAAAGATGCAGATGCAGTACA
>CM052899.1:67311368-67355373 GCA_028534135.1 Potos flavus | reverse complement strand
GAGGGATGAATTTGGAGGAAATTGGAGGGGTGAAGAACCATGAGAGACTGTGAACTCAGAACAAGGGACTGAGGGTTTTGGAGGGGAGGGGGTGGGGGGATGGGCGAGCCTGGTGGTGGGTATTGAGGAGGGCACGTATTGCATGGAGCACTGGGTGTGGTACATAAACAATGAATCTTGTAACACTGAAAAAATAAAAGTATTTGGGGGGAAAAAAAAAAGAAGATGGGTGTATATATATACTATGGAATATTATTCAGCCATAAAAAAGAACAAAATCTTGCCATTTGCAACAACATGGATGGATCTAGAGAGAATAATGCTAAGCAAAATAAGTTGGTCAGAGAAAGACAATTACCATATTTCACTCATGTGGAGGTTAGGAAACAAAACAAATAAAGAAAAAAAGAGACAAACCAAAAAATAGACTCTTAACTATAGAGAACAAACAGGTGATTCATAGAGGAGTGCTGGGGGGGCAATGAGTGAAGGGAATTGACTATACTTACCTTGATGAACACTATATGGAACTGCTTAGTCACTATTTTGTACACCTGAAACTAATATAACACTGTATGTGGAATTAAAATTTTTAAAAAAGCAATAACAAGCAGTTGGTGAGGATATGGAGAAATTGGATCTGTCATACATTGCAGTGCAAAATTGTGTGGTCTCTTTGAAAAACCACTTGAAAGTTCCTCAAAATGTTAAGCAGAGAATTACTGTATGACCCAATAATTCCACTTCTAGGTATATATCTGAGAGAATTGAAACATGTTCACAGTAAAACTTGTACATGAATTTTCATAGTGGCATTGTTTATAATAGCCAAAAAATGGAAACAAACCATATGTAATTCAGCTGATGAATGAATCAATAAAATGTATAGCCATACAATGGAATATTATTCAGCCAGAAAAAGGAATGAAGTATTAATACACGCTACAACATGGATGAACTTTGAAAACATACACTAAGTGAAAGAAGACTGTAACAAAATTCCTTGGATTGTATGATTCCATTTACATGAAATGTCCAGAATAGGCAATAGAGACAAAAAGTAGATTAATAGTTTCCTAGGGCTGGGGTAGGGGTGGCCAAATAGTGGAGTAACTGCTAATGGGAATAGGTTTTTTTTGGGGGAGTGATGAAAATGTTCTGAAATTAGATTGTGATGATGGTCTCACAACATAGTGAAAATACTAAAAACCATTGGAGTATATACTTTAAAATGGTGAATTTTGAGATGCCTGGATGGCTCGGTCAGTTAAGAATCTGACTCTTGGTTTTGGCTCAGGTCATGATCTCATGGGTTGTGGGATCAAGCCCCACATCAGGCTCCATGCTCAGTGGGGAGTCTGCCTGAAGATTCTCTTCCTCTGCTCCTCCCCGCTCTCTCTCTTTAATAAATCTTGAGGCGCCTAGGTGGCACAGTCAATTAAGCATTAAACTCTTGGTTTTGGCTCAGGTCATGATCTCAGGGTCATGAGATCGAGCCCTGTGTCAGGCTCTGTGCTTAGCACAGGGTTTACTTGAGATTCTCTCCCTCTCCATCTGCTCCTCCTATTTGTGCTTTCTCTCTCTCAAAATAAATAAATCTTTAAAAAATAAAATAAAATGGAGAATTTTATGTTATGTGAAGTATATCTCAATTTTTTAAGTGTTATAAGAGAGAAAAAGAACCTGGCAGGGATTACAGTTTCTAGAGAAGAAACTAACATGAAAAATTAGAGAAAATATAAGCCTCTATTCAATTCAATTCTTGTATTTTTTTAACATTTAAAAAAATTGTAGTTGACATACAATATTAGTTTCAGATGTACAACATAGTGATTTGACAATTACATACATTAAAAAGTCTTCACATGGTAAGTTTAGTTGTACCATCTGTCACCATAAAAAGTTATCACAATATTATTGACTTTATTCCAATGCTGGACTTTTTATCTCCCTGATTTACTTATTTTATAACTGGAATTTTGTACCTCTTAATCCTCTTCATATATTTCACCCATCCTCCCCACACTCTCTTCCCCTCTGGCAATCACCAGTTTGTTCTCTGTATTTATGAGTTTGCTTCTGTTTTATTGTTGTTGCTGTTGTTTATTTGTTTCTTTGTTCATTCATTTGTTTTGTTTTTAGATTCCACATATAAGTGAAATCACACAGTGTTTGTCTTTCTCTGACTATTTCAATTAGCAGAATAATCTCTATATCTTTTCATGTCGTTGTGAATGGCAAGATTTCACTCTTTTTCATGGCTGAGTAATATTCCTGTGTGCGCGTGAGTGTGTGTGTGTGTGCGTGTGTGTGTGTGTACATGACTTCTTTACCCATTCATCTTTCAGTGAACACTAGGGTTGCTTCCATATCTTGGCTATTGTAAATAATGCTGCAATAAATATAGGGGTGCCTCAAGTTAGTGTTTTCATTTTCCTTGGGTTAACACTCCGAGGTGGAATTACTAGATCTTACAATATTTTTATTTTTAATATTTTGAGGGACCTCTATACTGTTTTTCATAGTTGTTGCACCAATTTACGTTCCCACCAACACTGCATGAGGGTTCACTTTTTTCCACAACCTCGCCAAAAGTTGTCTTTTCTTTTTTTGATACTGACCATTCTGAGAGGTGTATGGTGATATCTCATTGGGATTTTGATTTGAATTTCCCTGATGGTTAGTAATGTTGACCATCTTTTCAAGTATCTGTGGGCAATCTGTATGACTTCTTTGGAAAAAGTCTATTCAGGTCCTCAGCTCATTTTTTAATTAGATTGTTGTGTGGGGTTTTTTTTGTGTGTGTGTTGAGTTGTAGAAGTTCTTTATGTATTTTGGATATTAACCCCCTATCAAATATATCACTTGTGAATATCTTCTTCCATTCAGTCAGTTGCCTTTTTCTCTTGTTAATGGTTTCCTTCACTTTGCAAAAGCTTCTTATTTTGGTGTAGTCCCAATAGTTTATTTTTGCTTTTGTTTC
This sequence comes from Potos flavus, assembly GCA_028534135.1. Lineage (NCBI taxonomy): Eukaryota > Metazoa > Chordata > Mammalia > Carnivora > Procyonidae > Potos > Potos flavus. The sequence continues at coordinate 67,352,390 of CM052899.1, read as the reverse complement.
CCTTGCCTGAAGGTCCAAGAAAATATTGCTAAGACTGATGTCAAAGAAATTAGTACCCATGTTTTCTTCTAGGAGCTGTATGGCTTCAGATCACACATTTAGGTATTTAAACCATTTTGAGTTTACTTTTGTGTGTGGCAGAAGAAAGTGGTCCAGTTTCATTCTTTTGCATGTAGCTGTCCAGTTTTCTCAGCACTATTCATTGAAGAGACTGTCTTTTCTTCCATATTATATTCTTGCCTCCTTTGTCATAAATTAATTGGCCATATAAGCATATAAGCATGGGTTTATTTCTAGGCTTTCTATTCTGGTCTGTTGATTTATGGGTCTGTTTTTGTGCCAGTACCACAATGTGGTAGTTTTGTATAGTTTTGTAGTGTATCTTGAAATCTGGGATTGGATACCTCCAGCTTTGTTCTTCTTCCTCAAGATTGCTTTGGCTATCCAAAGCAATATGCAAAGCTTTGGTCTTTTGTGGTTCCATACAAATTTTAGAATTCTTTGTTCTAGTTCTGTGAAAAATGCTATTGGTATTTGATTAAGAACTGCACTTAATCTGTAGATTGCTTGTGGAGTATGGTTATTTTAACAATATTAATCATTGCAATCCATCAGCATATATATCTTTCCATTTATTTTTATTGTCTTCAATTTTGTTCATCATTGTCTTATAGTTTTCAGAATACAGATCTTTTACCTCTTTGTTTAAATGTATTGCTAGGTATTTTATTCTCTTCGATATAAATGCAAGTAGAATTATTTTTAAATTTATTTTTCTGCTATTTTGTTAGTGTACAGAAACACAACCAATTTCTGTATATTAATTTTCTGTCCTACAATTTTGCTGAATTCATTTATTACCTCTAACAGTTTTTTTTGGTGGAGTCTTTAGGGTTTTCTACCCCCATAACACAAATGTTATTGTGCTTGATGTTATCCCAAAGGTCCCTTAACTTACCCTATTTTTTTTCAAGATCAATCGATTGATTGATCTGAGAGAGAGATAGAGAGCATAAGCGTGAGTGGCAGGAGGTAGAGGGAGAAGCAGACTACCCACTGAGCAGGGAGCCCAATACAGGGCTCAATCCTAGGACCTTGGATCATGATCTGAGCCAAAGGCAGATGCTTAACCAACTGAGCCACCCAGGTGCCCCAAACTACCCTACTTTTTAAATTCTTTTAAAATTCTTTTTGCACTTCGGCTTGGGTGATTTCAGTACTCTGTTTTCCAGATTACTGATCCATTCTTCTGCATTCTCTAATCTGCTGTTGATTTTCACTAGTGTAGTTTTCATTTCAGTTATTGTATTATTCAGCTCTGATTGTTTCTTTTTTGCATTTTTTATCTCTTTGTTGAAATTCTGAGTTCATCTACTCTCAAGTCCAGTGAGCATTTTTATGACCATTATTTTGAACACTTTATCAAATAAATTGCTTATCTCCATTTTATTTTGTTGTTTTTCTGAGTCTTTTCTTGTTCTTTCGTTTGGAACATATTCCTTTGACTCCTCATTTTGTCTGACTCTCTGTGCTTTTTCTGTGCATTAGGTAGGTCAACAACGTTTCCTGGTCTTGAAAGTAGTGGCCTTCTATAGAAGGCCTTCTGTGATGCTTAGTAGCCCAATCTTCCAGGTCACCAGAAACCAGCACACCAGGGTGTCCCTCGTGTAGGCTGTGTGTACCCTCCTATTGTGAATGCTGTGGGCACAGTAGTGGGCAGGACTGACCCCCAGCTCGGTTGACTCTAATGACCAGTTGTGACTACTGTGGGTGCACTGGTGAGCAGGGCTGGCTCCTGGTATGACTAGTTGAGAGGCCTGCATTTGTGCTAGTGGGTGGGTCTGCTTCCCCAGCCCAGGACAAGTAGTGCTTTGAAAGGGCATTGGTCCTGGCCAGGACTGTTTGCTGGATGGGGCAAGGAGGGCAGTTGCTTTTGGTGGACACCAGTCCTGACCAAAGCTGTCTACCATGTGTGGCATGGTGGGAGCTGCTTTGGAGGGCAGCCTGCCAGCCTGGGTGGGTTGGATGGGACTGGTTCACAGGGGAATACCAGATCAGTGTGAGTGGTGTTCTCAAGGTAGATGGACAGTGTCAGAACTAGCTCCCACTAATGTCTGGCCAGCTAGCTGAAGATGAGTAATAAAAATGGTGCCTACCAGCACTTCTGTTCCTGGAGAAAGTTTGTACAGATTGCTGCCCCTTCACCACAAGCCTTAAAATTAGTCCATAAATCTCCTTCACATATAACTCAGGCACTTTTTAGAAAAAGATTTTATTTATTTCTTTGAGAGAGAGAGTGAGAGAGAGAAAGCACAAAAAAAGGGGGAGGGGCAAAGGGAGAGGGAGAAGCAGGCTTCCCACTGAGCAGGTAGTCCAATGTGGGGCTCTATCCCAGGACCCTGGGATCATGAAACCCAGGCAATTTTCTAACTGCTGCCTCTGTGCTGGGTCTCAGACCACATGATACAGTGTATTGGCCCTTTACTAAGAAGAGAGTCTCAGCCTCCTATAGCTGTCTCCTGGAGGTAAGCCCCACTGATTTTCAAAGCCAGATATTGTGGGGACTTGTCTTCCCAGTGCAGATTCCCCAGGATGACGAGGTGCCCAATTTCAGGCTTGATCCCCTGGTTCCTCTTGGAGGACCTCTGTGTCTATGATATCCCTCCCATTTTGGGGTCACTGGACTTCCAGGGGGTATGGGTCCTAACCCCATCTCCACCGCTGCTACCATTCTCGATGTGGCTTTTTCTTTATTTTTATCTGTAGAAGAGCTGTTTTACAATTCTTTAGGTTGATTTCAGAGTGAGTTCCATTGTATGTAGTTGTAGTATAAGTGTGTGTATTTATTTTCTAAAGAAAAAGACAGTGTCGCTGGGGTGGCACAGTTGGTTAAGCCTCTGACTCTTGGTTTGGGCTCAGGTCGTGGTCTTGGGGTCTTGAGATGGATCCGGGTGTCAGGCTCTGCACTCAATGTGGAGTCTGCTTAGAATTCTCTCCCCTCTCCTTCTGCCCCTCCTGTTCATGCTTGCTCTCTCTTTCTCTTTCTTTCTCTCATAAATAAATACATCTTTAAAAGAAAATAAAGACAGAATTCACATTTCTCGAACACTGGAAAATTACTCTGACATCAGTTGCAAGATAAAATAATTTAAAAGAATTCAGTCATGAGATAATTCAAGCCTGAACTAGAAAAACAGTCCTGGGATTAGGAATAAGGGATATTTAAAAGGGTTTTGTTTCAAAGATAGAAAGAAAGATTATTTGGAAATAAATTGCTGGTGATGAAGAAAAGAACCAAGTAAAAATGAATCATCAGACAATTAGGTAAATTGAGAAAAAAATGGAAATTGGAAAAAAATGACAACTTACAGAGATAGGACAATATTAAGATAACCACAGTTAGTAAATCAAATTCCAGTTGAATAGTAGGACTACAGAAGCATAAGCAGGAGATCTTCAGTTTAAAAGTCTTCAGTATTGGGTGCCTGGGTGACTCAATTGGTTAAATGTCTGCCTTCACTGAGGTTGTGATCCCGGGGTCAAGAAGCCTTGAATCTGCATCTAGCCCCCTGCCTGGTATTATTGAAGCAATGAATACAATTTTTCATTTTGATATAATCCAATTTCTATTTTATCATTTTTGTTGCCTTTGCTTCTGGTGTCATACTCAAGAAATCATGTGAAATCCTATGTCATAAAAGCTTTTCTCCTATGTTTGTTTTATCATTATAACAAATTCTCTTTATAACCTTCTTTAATGAACTATGATATCAAGCATTCATTCAATATTTGCACAAGCCACAAAATATTTCACTAATTATTAGTAGTTATTCTTAGTAGTGACTTTATCATAGATGTTATGTCAACGATCATACAAAGTCACATTGAGCTTAAGGGTTTTTCCTGGAACAACGGTTCTCAAACTTTTTGGCTTCAGGATCCCTTTACGTTCCCCCAAATTATTGAGGGCACCAAGGGGCTTTTGTTTATGTGAGTTATAGCTATCTTATTTACCTTATTGGAAGTTAAAACAGATGTTTTTAAAATATTTATTTATTTGAAACAACAGTGATACATTCATTACATATTACCATACATAACATTTTTATAAAAAAAATTATATTTCCAAAACACAGAAAAGTATAGTGAGAAGAGCATTATTTTTCATTTTCAAGTCTCTTTAATATCTATGTCAATAAAAGATAGCTGGATCCTCATATCTGCTTCCCATTCTATCAGTGCAACATGTTGTTTTAACTGAAGTTTTTAAAGAAAATCCAGCCTGACATAGATATGTTGTAAAAGTGAAGAGCATTTTAATAACAATTTTGAGTAATTGCGGATATTTTTCTTTGCTACAATACTCAACAGTAATAGTTGTGTTTTTTTTTTTAAGATTTTATTTATTTAGTTTAGAGACAGAGCACACAGGAGGAGAGGAGCAGAGGGAGAGGGACAAGCAGACTCTGTGTTGAGTGTGGAGCCTGATATGGGGCTCAATCCCACAACCGTGAGATCATGACCTGAGCTGAAATCAAGAATCGGATGCTTAACCAACTCAGCCACCCGGTGCCCAATAAGTAATAGTTTCTTAAAGGCTAGTTACAATATGGTATATATTTTGTGGTTTATCTTACCCTTTAATGGATCTGTAACTCAGGCATCATACTTTAGTCATTTGGAAAGTAGTTCATTCAGTTATGTAGATCTTCCTAATGTTGGCACATTTTGTGATACTTTATTTAAAAAAAGTCATATTTGTTAATATACCACCACTCTCATCAAAAAAATCTCCATGTTTTGGGAAGCTTGTCAGTCTAACAGTGGTAGATACAAGTTTCCAAAATTCTAATTTTTGCCTGAAAGTTGAATTTTTTCATTGATAACAAATACTTTAAATTATTTTCATAGAAGTTGCAGGCTTACTTGGCTCATTTTCAGAAAAATGTCTGCCAAATTTTCAAGTCTAAATAACCATAGTTTGTCTTTAAGTTGTTCTTTCAAATAAAGACGGGATTTCGTTTTAAAAAGCAGCTAGTTCAGGGGCTCCTGAGTGGCTCAGTCAGTTAAGCATCTGCCTTTGGCTCAGGTCATGATCCCAGGGTCTTGGGATGGAGCCCCGCATCTGGCTCCCTGCTTAGCGGGGAGCCTGCTTCTCCCTCTCCCTCTGCCCTTTCCACTGCTTGTGCTCCCTCTCTCAAATAAATAAATAAAATATTTTTGTAATAAAGAGGCTAATTTAGCATTGCCTTTCCTCAAGACAACCATTATACTTCTGTATGCAGCAGAAGTACTTTATGTATATTTTCTGTTTTGTCACCCAGAATATTAAAAGGATGTGTATTCAAGGGATGAAATTTAATATAAAAGTTAGTAATTTTTACTGCTTCATTAAAGACTTCTTAAATAAAACTGGCTCCCCCCCCCCCCCCCCCGCAAATGTGTGGTGCTGGAGAATATAGTAACTACTAGTAATTTGGTACCACTGCCTTGATTCATGCTAAGGCACTTGCAATTTAACCCACCATTGTTTTCATATGATTAGTGTAAATGTGAACACACTGGGAAAGTCAAATAATGCCATAGTATTATTAAGAGAATATTTTTGACCTCTTGGACCCTCTGAGGTATTTTGGGGGGATCCGAGGACCATACTTTGAGAACTGATAATCTAGAATATAAGCAGCATAAAAGCAATGAGTTTCTTTTGTTTACTTTATATTTTCAACACTGTTCTATCTAGAACAGTGCCTGGCACACAATAGGTGATTAACAAATATTTCCTAAGTGTATTAATAAAACAAGGATAAATGGGAGATTAATTCTTTATAGAAAACAGAATAATAATTTAGGATGTATTTTTACAATGTGTTACTCAATAATTAACCAACATGAGCCACAAAATGGCATAAAAATCTAGTTTCATTATTACTATTTCCTTTCGTAAAGATCTCATTGACAACTAAATTATGAGCAAAAAGACTAAAAGATGTATATGAAGGAAGAAATGTGAAATATGCCAGAATCAGAATGTCTTTTTTTTTTTCCCCACAGAAGCACAGAGATTAAATGCTTTCAGAGGTCATCTAAATCAATTCCTTCATTTTTGCAAATGAGAAAATTTAGCTGCCCGGGCTGCTCAATGACTAGCCCAAGGTGTTTCAGTGACAGGACTAAAATACAGGATCTTTCACATTTTTTCTTGCATAGAGAAATGATAGAAACAATAGTGGGAGGCAAGAAAACTGTTGTATATTTCTGCTTTGAAAAGGGGCCAAGCAGGTCAGAGTCAAATCCTTAAACCACTTCATAGGTACTTTAGGACAGAAGAAAAACCTGGAGTTAAAAGATAGGACACTTAAGTAATACTTTCTTGTTGAGTACCCTGCTCCTCCCCCAAACAGCTCAGGCTGGAGACATGCAAGGACAGTCAGTCTAGCCCCGTGGAACTGTGAGGAGGAAAAGATTCAGGCTCTGAGAAGTAAGCAGAGGGGGGGTGCTGATGTCTAAAAGGAGGCCCTTGGAGCTGTACTGGATAGTAACATGGATTGAGCCAGGGACTGAAAAAGCCCCAACAGAGAAGAATGTCTTTGGTATTTGCCAGAGGGAGCTATTGGCATTTTGTATGAACTGTCCTACACTTTGCAGGCTGTTTACCACCCCTGCCCTCCACCCACCAAACGACAGTGAATTCCAAGTCACTGTGACAACTGAAAATGTCCTGCGCATTTTCAAGTGCCCACTAGAGGGCTTGTATCACCCCTGATTACCCTGATTAGCGTGTACCACATATTTACTAAGAAACACACTTCCTGATGGATGTGGTGGGACACAATTTGGAGATGTTTCTCTTCTTCACAGACTTTTTGGTTCTCCTCCTCCACCACTAGTCCTCCCCCTTCACCCGCTGAATCAATAGCGTTCATGGCTCCAGGATGAGGGTAAACACAGCTAAGAACAAACAAGACAACTAATTTTCCGAATGGGGGTTTTTGTTGTTGTTGGTGGTGGTATTGTTTAGTTTTCGAGTGACTTTTATTTTTCTCTGACCTTACAGTTAATTTCTACAAAACTTTCTCCAGAGAAAATCTGAATGGAATTTTAAAATCCAAGCTAAAACAGTAGGCTTTTTATTATAACAGAAGGTTTCTCAAAAGAGGAAACATGGGATTTTTTTTTTTTTTTTAGTTTTAAATCAGTTAGAGGTTGGAGAACTCAGGGCAGATTGTTTATACCATCAGCTGAAGAGTTATGAGGTATGAAGTTGTCCACCAGAAGAAAACAAAAGTTCAGCCTCCTGGAAGGAGAAGAGAATCTGAGGGCCTGTTACTGTAATTTAGATGCTGGTAGGTGCCTATGAAAGGCCACCCCCCGCCCCCATTTCATTCTTCTGAGTCAGCTGAGAGGACCGGAAATGTCCTGGAAGAAGACAGGAAGAACTTTAAAGCAGAGAGGATCTTCACCTTGCTTCCAGCAGACCTCATTGAGAAGGGCCCTGCTTACCACACAGCTGAGGCAGAGTGACTGAGACATGCCTACCCACCCTCCAGGATACTGAGCGTCTAACAGTTGTTTCCTGAGCTCCCCAAAGCAGCACATAAGTGGCTTGAGTGGGATGGCAGAATGGGAGGGGCTTTGTGGTCAGGATGAGGTTGCACATGAGGGGCAAGGGGGAAAGGAGCTGACAAACCAAAAGCTAGAAGTAACTGCCTATCCCAGCAGATCCTGATCCAGGTTACTCTGAGGTTAGTATAACATATGAATCCCAAGAAAAGGAGAGAGAGGGGCGAACTCCTGGATTGACTGAGTTTAAATCTGTAAATTGCAAAGTTTACATAGAAGGTCAAGTTTTAGGCTCTTAAATGAAGAGGGGCTTAGGAACTAAGTGCAGTAATACACTAAAGAATTCAGGAAATTCATCCTCAATACAATAATGAATTTTACACCTTCTTTGCTTAAGCCCTTTAAATTTGCAGAAGGTACCTAGATGCCAAATATCAGCTGTTTAGTTTGTTCAGGTTTTTTTATTTGTGTGACTTTGATGACTATTGACAAACAAGTACTCTTTTTACTTCTCTGTGGTTGGAAATACCACTGAAGTGGCTCCTAGCTATATAGAGGAGGCTGAAGATCAGTTAATTTTGCTGGTTATCAATGGTTGAGATTCTTCATCTGGAATCTGTCTCTTTTTTAATCAGTGGAATATTTACCTCTTTTGTACAAACTGTAGTTTTAAAGTTAACTGTTACTCAAAATAGACTTTAAAACAAAGACTGGGGCGCCTGGGTGGCTCAGTGGGTTAAAGCCTTTGCCTTCGGCTCAGGTCATGATCTCAGGGTCCTGGGATCAAGCCCCACATCAGGCTCTCTGCTCAGCAGGGAGCCTGCTTCCCTCTCTCTCTCTGCCTGCCCTTTCGCCTACTTGTGATCTCTCTCTCTCTGTCAAATAAATAAATAAAATCTTAAAAAATAAAAAAACCCAAAGACTAACAAGAGACAAAAAGGTATTACATAATGATGAAGGGTTCGATTCAACAAGAGTACAAGATATAGCACTTGTAAATATCTATGCACCCAACATTGGAGCACCTAAATACATAATGCAAATATTAACAGATATAATGGGTGAAACTGACAGTAATACAATAATAGTAGAGGACTTTAACACCCCATTATATCAATGGATAGATCAACCAAGCAGAAAATCAAATAAAGAAATGGTATCTTTTTTTTTTAAAGAAATGGTATCTTTGAACAACACATTAGACCAGATGAGCTTACCAGTTATACACAGAACATTCCAGTCAAAAAAACCAGAATGCACATTTTTTTCAAATGCACATGGAGCATTCTCCAGGATAGGTGACATGTTGGGCCATGAAACAAATCTTAATCAGCTTAAAAAGATTGAAATCATATCAAGCATCTCTTCCAACCGCAATGGCATGAAACTAGGAAAAAAACTAGAAAAAACCCTGATGGGACAGATGGCATTCATGGCCACTCGAGTGGCCATGGGACCGGCTATGGGACACATTGTGGGTAGTACCCTGACCAGAACCTTCAGATGGGGTGAACTCAGAGCCCACCCAGCTTGCCACTCAGGAGGCCCCCACCCACTCTATCCCCCTGCCCCTGCAGATGGGGCCTTGTGCCTCTGAAATCAAGCAGTTCCTGAACGGCTCTACCACTCAGAGTGACCAGTCCTTGTGTGAGAACTTCACCGATGCCCTGAAGCAGTGCAAGTACAACCACAGTCCGAGCTCTCTGCCCTAAAAAGATAGGGGCATATTGGTGCAAATTGGCAGGCCAGCCCTGCAACCACCTTCCCCCCTTCACTGACAGCTAGACCATGATGTCAGATCATACACATGTAGCTGGGATTGGGGTGAGGATGGGAGTTTTTCACCCCAGAGATGACCAGAGTCACAAATGTGCAATTAAAAGAGGTTTTTTTTAATCCTAAAACTTATATGGAACCACAAAAGACCCCAAATTGCCAAAGCAGTTTTGAAAAAGAAGAGCAAAGCTGAAGGCATCACATATCCAGACTTCAAGTTATATCACAAAGCTGTAGTAATCAAAACAGTATGGTACTAGCACAAAAATAGACACATAGATCAATGGGACAGAATAGAAAACCCAGAAATAAACCCATAATTATATGGCCAATTAATCTTTGACAAAGCAGGAAAGAATATCCAGTGGGAAAAGACCATCTATTCAACAAGTGGTGTTGAGAAAACTGGTAAACTATATGCAAAAGAACGAAACTGGACCTCTTTCATACACTATACACACAAAAAAAATTCAAAATGTGTTAAAGACTGGGGCACCTAGGTCTGACTTTTGATTTTGACTCAGGTCTTGATCTCAGGGTTGTGAGTTCAATCCCCATCCCTGTGTTGGGCTCCACACTGGGCATGGATCCTACTAAAAAAAAGAAAAGTGTTAAAGACCTAAATGTGTGACCTGAAACCATAAAAATCCTAGAGAGCACAGGCAGTTAGGTCTCTGATATTGACTGTAGCAACATTTTTCTGGATATGTCTCCTGAGGAAAGGGAAACAAGAAAGGGAATCAAGAATAAACTATTGGGACTACATCAAAATAAAAAGCTCCTGCACAATGAAGGAAACAATCAACAAAACTGAAAGGCAACCTACTGAATGGGAGAAGATATTTACGTATGACAGACATATCTGATAAAGGTTTACTATCCAAAATATGTATAGAACTTATAAAACTCATACCTAAAAAACAAATAATCCAATTTGAAAAATGGGCAGAAGAAATGAAAAGACATTTCTCCAAAGAAGATAACCAGATAGCCAACAGACACATGAAAAGATGCTCAACATCACTAATCATCAGGGAAATGCAAATCAAAACTACAGTGAAATATCACCTCACACCTGTCAGAATAACTAAAAAGAAAAGCACAAGAAACAACAGGTGTTGACAAGGATGTGGAGAAAAAGGAACTCTCTTGCACTGTTGGCGGGAATGCAAACTGGTGCAGCCACTATGTAAAACAGTGTGGAGGTTCATCAAGAAGTTAAAAATAGGGGCGCCTGAGTGGCTCAGTGGGTTAAGCCTCTGCCTTCGGCTGAGGTCATGATCTCAGGGTCCTGGGATCGAGCCCCACATCGGGATCTCTGCTCAGCAGGGAGCCTGCTTCCCCCCCCCCCTCTGCCTGCCTCTCTGCCTACTCGTGATCTCCCTCTCTGTCAAATAAATAAATAAAATCTTTAAAAAAAAAAAAAAAGTTAAAAACAGAACAATCCTATGATCCACTAGTCATGCTACTGGATATTTACTGAAAGAATACAAAAACACTCATTCAAAGGGATACAGGCACCCCTATGTTTATGATGGTATTATTTACAATAGCCAATTTATGGAAGAAGTCCAAGCATTCATTGGTAGATGAATGGATAAAGAAGATATGGCATATATGTATAGTGGAATATTACTTAGCCACAAAAAGAATGAAATCTTGCCACTTGCAACAACATGGATGGACCTAGAGGGTATAATGCTAGGTAAAATAAGTCAGTCAGAGAAAGACAAATACTATATGATTTGATATATATGTGGAACTGAAGAAGCAAAACAAATAGACAAAGGGGGGAAAACAAGAGAGGGAGTGAGAGAAGCCAAGAAACAAACTCTTAACTGTTGAGAACAAACTGATGGTTAGCAGAGGGGAGGGGGGGTGAGAGAATGGGTGAAATAGGTGATGAGGGATTAAGGAGTCCACTTGTGATGAGCACTGGGTGATGTATGGAATTGCTCAGTCACTATATTTTACACCAGAAACTAATATAACACTGTATATTGATGAAAGAAATTGAGGATGACATAAACAAATGGAAAGACATGCCATGTTCATGGATTATAATAATTAATATTGTTAAAATGTCCATACTCCACAAGCAGTGCAGTCCTTAATCAAATACCAACAGCATTTTTCACAAAACTAGAACAAAGAATCCTAAAATTTGTATGGAACCACAAGACCAAAGCTTCGCATATTGCTTTGAATAGCCAAAGCAATCTTGAGAAAGAACAAAGCTGGAGGTATCACAGTTCCAGATTTCAAGATACACTATAAAACTATAATAATCAAAACAGTGTGGTACTGGCAAAAAACCGACCTATAGATCAACAGAACAGAATAGAAAGCCTAGAAATAAACCTATGCTTATATGGTCAATCGATCTATGACAAAGGAGGCAAGAATATAATATGGTGGAAAAGACAATCTCTTCAATGAACAGTGCTGAGAAAACTGGACAGTTACATGCAAACGAATGAAATTGGGCCACATTCTTATACACAAAAATAAACGCAAAATGGGTTAAATACCTAAATGTGTGATCTGAAGCCATACAACTCCTAGGAGAAAACATAGATATCTAGTAATCTTTTTGACATTAGCCTTAGCAACGTTCTTCTAGATATGTCTCCTTAGGCAAGGGAAACAAAAGCAAAAACAACAACAGTAACAACAACAAAAACCTATTGGGACTATACCAAAATAAAAAGCTTTTGCTGAGTAAGGAAACCATCAACAAAATGAAAAGGCAACCCATGAATGACAGAAGATATTCACAAATGATATCTCCAATAAGGGGTTAATATCCAAAATATGTAAAGAACTCTATAGCTCGTCTGCCTCCGGCTCAGGTTATGATCTCAGTGTCCTGGGATTGAACCTTGTGTAGGGCTTCCTGCTCAGCATGCTTCTCCTCTCTCCCTTTGCTCCCCACACCCCCCCGCTCACATACTCTCTCTCTCTGACTCAAATAAATAAACAAAATCTTTTAAAAAATGGGCTGAGGACCTGAATAGAATTTTTCCAAAGAAGACATACAGATGGCTGTCAGGTACACAAAAATATGCTCAATATCAGTAATCATTAGGTAAATGCAGGAAAAAACCCTAGTGAAATATCACCTTATACCTATCAGAATGGCTAGTATTGAAAAGAAAAAAAATAACAGTGTTGATGAGGAGGTGGAAAAAAGGGAACTCTCATGCACTGTTGGTGGGAATGTAAGTTGGTGAAACCACTGTAGGAAACAGTATGGAGGTTGCTCAAATATTAAAAAAGAAATACCATATGATTCAGTAATTCCACTACTGGGTTTTTACCCGAAGAAACAAACACTAAGGGCGCCTTGGTGGCTCAGTTGGTTAAGCAACTGCCTTCGGCTCAGGACATGGTCCTGGAGTCCCGGGATCGAGTCCCACATCGGGCTCTCTCCTCAGTGGGGAGTCTGCTTCTCCATCTGACCTCTCCCCTCTCACGTTCCCTCTATCTCATTCTCTCTCTCTCTCTCAAATAAATAAATAAAATCTTAAAAAAAAAAAAATAAAATAAAATTCATTAAAAAAAAAAGAAACAAACACTAATTTGAGAGGATACATACATCCCTATATTTATTGCAGCATTATTTACAATAGCCAAGATACAGAAGCAACCCAAGTGTCCATCAGTAGTCGAATGGGTAAAGAAGAGGTGGTAGATATACACAATGGAATATTACTCAGTCATAAAAAAGAGTGAAATCTTGGGGTGCTTGAGTGGCCCAGTCTGTTGAGCATCTGACTCTTGGTTTCAGCTTAGGTCATGATTTCAGGGTCATGAAATCAAGCCCTGTGGAGGGCTCTGCACTCAGCATGGAGTCTGTTTGAGTTTCTCTGCCCTCCGCTTTGTGCTCTCACTCTCTCAAAAATAAATAAATCTACAAAAAAATAAATAATAAATAAATAAATCTAAAAAAGAAAGTGTGAAATCTTGCCATTCACAACAACATGGATGGATCTAGAGGGTATGATGCTAAGTAAAATAAGTCAGACAGAAAGACAAATACCATATGATTTCATTACATGGGGAATCTAAAAACAAAAGAAATGAACAGGCAAAGCAGAAACAGACCCATAAATACAGAGACAGATTGGCTGTTGCCAGAGAGAAGAGTAGGAGGATAGGCAAAATGGGTGAGGGGGATTTGGAGGTACAGGTTTCCAGTTATGGAATGAATAAGTCATGGGGATGGAAAGTACAGCATAGGGGATATAGTCTCAATGGTATTGTAATAGCCTTGTTTGGTGACGGTAGTTGCACTCAAGGTGAGCATAGCATATAGGAGTATGGAATCCATATATTGTCCACCTGAAACTTATGTAACATTGTGTATCAACTATACTTCAGTAAAAAAAATAGAATTTAAAAATAAGAAAAATAAATAATATTAACTGTCACTAAGAAAACAACAAGTGTTCACACCTTGTAGAGGTTTTTAAATTCTAGATGTCATTAACATTCAGATTTTAAATTTGGTAGGCATACTTGGTGTACAAACTCAGCGTGCCTGTGGAGATGACCAAAATGGGCTTTCTTATCTTATTGCACACACTCATTCCAAGTTAACCTCAAGTTGAATTCCTTGTTTTGATACTGGTAAGAAGGTCATGTTTTCATTAGTAAATTTTACCTTTCTCTCTCCAGAAAACAAGAGAATTTCAGTTGTTCTCAAAGTATACCAAAATAGTCTGAGAAAAAAAAAGAGAGAGAGAGGGAGGGAGGGAAGAAGGGAGAAAGAAAGAAAGAAAGAAGAAAAGAAAAGAAAGAAAAAGTCTTAAGCTCTCATAAGCACATAATCAGATCTTCCCATCTTTCATGGGGCCTATTGTTTGCTAAATTGTGTTTTATGTTCCAAAAGAGCAAAGTGGCAGTATTATAATACACTTCTGGTTTTGCAGCAAAGCCCTGTAAAATTTCATGTTCTCATTCTTAAATATGTGGTTTTTTTTAAGGGCAGCCTTCTAAGTGATAAAACAAAGAAATGTGCTGAAGTTAGTCTATTTTATGACACACCTTTTGTGGTTGAATTTGATTACTCGATTCACGAAAAAAATCTGCACACTTGGCTTTCAGGTCATTTGGATAGCCTTGAAGTTCATTCTGTTGCTTTGGACCTTTGCATTCTGCTTTTTATTTGTTGGTTTACTTTTCAGTGAAAATAAGTTGGTAGTTCTAATGGTATTTATGTTTTTGTTAAGTAAAGAATCAAGAGAAGACTTTGTAGCCTTCTGAATCATATTAATGTTCTCTCTGGTGAAGATGGTGACTGAGGCCGGAATAGGAGAGACAGTTGTGAATTTAGAATTTCTTTTCTTCTTTTGATCACTTCATTCTGTAAGTAACAAGAAACAGATGAAACATAAAATTCTGAGAACTAACTTTTAAGCTCAACCTTTAAAAACCAAGAGAAATTATGAGTTAAAAACTGGGTTATTAGTCACTGAGCATGCCAAAGCAACTTACTTCTTGCTCTTGTAACTACTTTTTCTAACAGGTTAAAAACTGATAAGAAGCTCTTGGGAAACTCTTATCAGTCATTGCAAAAAATAGGTTAACCCATCCTAATCTGGCAAAGACTTAAAAGGCCTAAATTCCTAAAAGCATTAGGGGATTTTTTTTTTTTTTTCTATTTGCTAAGTATGCTGTATAAGAATCATTTCTGTTACAACAAATTCAGAGTTAAAATATCTTTTTATGTTCTATGAGTGCATTTGAAGCCTATAAAAGAGATGGTTGCTTAAGCTGACACTGCAGAACATTGCAGGAAGTGTTGATTAGAATTTGCACATTTGTTCTGAGTTTGTGAATTCCAAGCAGGTTTGCTGATGGAGAAGCAGCTGTAGATCATGGCTACTTTTGTGTGTTTCCTACGTGGTGACGGCTATTAGTATTTTAGTACACATCCTTCCTGCCTTTTCCTCTCTTCATATGCATTTTCACTTTGCAAAGTTAATCTCATAGTATACTTGCTATTTTGTAATTTTTTTCTCTAATGGCATGTTATTAATTTTTTGAAAAAATACTCTCAATCATATAAGATAATCCACCATCTAACCATAATATAATTTATTAAACTACTTTCCTATTGTTAGACACTTAGGCTATTTCCAATTCTTACCTATTGTAAATATTATGACTAGAATCCTTGAACTTAAACCTTTGGTGCATTTTTTTTTTTTTTAAGATTTTATTTATTTGACAGAGAGAGAGAGAGAGAGAGAATGAGAGAGCACAAGCAGGGGAGGGGCAGAGGGAAAGGGAGAAGCAGATTCCCTGCTAAGCTGGGGGTCCTACATGGGGCTTGCAGGGCTCAATCACAGGACCGTAAGATCATGACCTGAGCCAAAGGCAGATGCTTAACTGACTGAGCCACCCGGGTGCCCTCAAACCTTTGGCATATTCTAATAGTTGTTTCCTATAGATAAATTCCCAAAAGTAATACTATTGGATCAAAAGGTGAATATTTTAAATGATCACCATCCTAAGATAGCCACTGCCAACATTTTGATGCATATTTTTACTGTCTTCTAAAAAATTAATATTTATGTGCTTGAATGGATGTATTCATACAAGAAACCTAGTTAGGAGTTTATAGCAGTAATCCAGGAGATGGATCAGAGTGACTTGCAGCAGGAGGCAGTAGTGGACGTAGTGAATGGTGGTCAGATTCTGAATAGATTTTTTTTTTTCAGGAAGACAGATTGGATATGGAGTAAGAGAGAAAGAAAGAGTGAATATTTACTCCAAGTTTTGGAGGTCTGAGCATTTCGAAGGATGGCATTGACATCAAGTGGCAGGGGAAATGCTGTAGGTGGAGCAGGCTGGGGGAGATGGAGGAATAGAGTTCAGCTAGGAGAGAGTGAGAGTGAGATATCTATTAAGTATCTAAGTAGAGAAGTCCAGTAAGCTGTTAAGTATATGAGTCTGCAGTTTGGGAGTAAGCAGGTATTGGAAGTATAAATGTGGGAATCCTTGGCACATAGATGATATTTGAAGCCAGGAGATTGGGTGAGATCACCAAGAGAATGAGTACAGACAAAGAGAAGAAGAGTCAAGACTGGGGAGGGGGGCATTCTTACCTGAAGAGCACCAGGCACTCTTCTATGTGCTTTGCATAGATTATAGGTTGACTCATTTAGTCTCCAAAGCAACTCAGTGAGGGGATATGATTATTAACCAACCCCATTTTAGAGGAGGAATCAGAGGCACAGAAAGATACATTTAGTAATCAATAACTATTTCATGATATGAATTGATAGAATAATTTTTAACTCCCTTTTTGTTTTTGTTTTTTCTTTAAAACGAGTTTAAAGATTTTTTATTTATTTATTAGAGAGAGAGAGAGAGAGAGAGAGAGAGATTACAAGTAGGCAGAGAGGCAGGCGGGGCAGGGGGCGGGGGAGCAGGCTCCCCACTGAGCAGAGAGCCCGAGGCAGGGCTCGATCCCAGGACCCTGAGATCAGGACCTGAGCCGGAGGCAGAGGCTTTAACCCACTGAGCCACCCAGGCACCCCTTAACTCCCTTTTTGAATAATGCAAACTTGTTTTGAAATATATCACACAAACTTTTTCTGCATAGGCTTTATCCATTATGTCTCAAAAATCTTAGTAGTTATGCATTCCAGTTATACTTTAACAAATCAGCATGACTAATCTGTTCAAAGGTGCTTTTCTTTTCAGCTGACACAACATTCTAGAAAAGGATATTGAGAGGGTGCCTGGGTGCCTCAATTAGTTGTCCCACTCTTGGTTTTGGCTCAGGTCACGATCTCAGGTCATGATCTCAAGGTTGTGAGACTGAGCTCCAGGCCTGGCTCTGCACTCAGAGGGAAGTCTGCTTGAAGATTCTCTCCTTCTGCCCCTGCTCACACTTGCACATGAGTGCATGTGCTTTCTCTCCCTCTCTCTCTCAAATAAATAAATAAATCTTAAAAAAAAAAAAAAAGAATATTGAGGAGAGACTGGAAAAAGAAAAAGCTTATTTTCAAAAAGGTGATAAAGAGTCATTTTTAGGGTTCAATGTTTCTTAAAGACCTTGTGTTTATTTGCTTTCATGAGTCTTTTCCTCAAGAACCATGTATTCTTAAATCATATTTAAGGATGGGAGAGGCAAGTTAATAAAGGGAGATTGTCATCACTCTTACCATCTCACTCTATGCCATATTCAGAATATCTCAATGGGATGGCTTCTAAGGCTATACCTCACCTTTAACAGAAATGTGCATAAGACAGGGAAAGACAAATTCACTATGATGGATTAATCATTACAGAAGGCTTCCAGAAAAAATATTTCAAATTTTTCCCTTGGTACTCTGGAGCTTTCAACATCTTGGGACAAGGTTGCAGATGAATGAACTTGCAGTATGCTTTTCTACCTTCTCTTCCTTGAGAGAAGGGTCACTGTGAAAGGGGAGGTGGGTAGGAGAACTTGCAAAATGCTTTTTCAGATAGTTCAGTTTTAGGAAAAAGGACAAATAGAAGTTGAAGATCTGGAAATAAAATATTCCCTGCCAACAGTGCTCCTTGAAAAGTATTCACATACTTTTGAGGGTTCTTATAACTCAGTTTGAATAGTATTGTTTTAAATAATCCCAATAGGGAAGAATAAAAGAGATATCTTAAAACACCAAGAGTGACTTCAGAGGCATTCCTTTACTGAGCCCAAAATATGAAATGGTGGCAAGATGTGTACATTTACATAAATACTAGAGAGCAGCATGACCCTTGAATAACAATACTGGGAAAAGCAGAATCTAGAATTAATTCAGAGAAGTGAAAAATATTTTAAAAAAGGAGGGAGGTGGCTGGTGGAGAGGGCTCTTTGAAGGTCATGTTCATAGCAAGAACAAAAACATAAAGACACTGGGGAAAGATGATGTAATGTTTAAAAGATAATAGAGAAAGCAGAAGTAACCAAAGCCTCTTTTTCTCCATTCTTCTCTCAAAAGCTACCTTCAAATGAGAAGGGTAACAGTTATGGTAGGAGGGAACATAAATGCAAGGAAGGTAGAAAACAATTTAGTTAATAGAGTTATTTTAATGAGTTTGTTTTTATACCCAGATAAATTGTATCCTCAGATATTTGAGAACTTGCAGGTATAATCATGTAACCACAGTTAACAATCTTAGAAAATAATTTTAGAAACAAAGTCAGCATAGATTCATTAAGAATCAATGCTGTCAAACTAAGTTTACATCTAAGAACTTATTACTCAACTTAAGACCTAGACTTTGTATCTTTTTCATTTAACTTTATACTGGAGCATTTTTAAAAATATTTCTCATTAAATATTCATCAATACTATAATTTTAGATAGCTACATAGTTCTCAATTGTATGACTATACCCTTACTTGCTTAACCAATCCACCATGGTCAAGTTTAGACTATTTCACATTTTTGGTTTTTAAAACTGTGCTATGGTTAAGATCATTTAACATAAAACTTTATAAATTACGATTTTTAAAATTTTAGGTTAAATTCCCAGAAGGGGAATAGATGAATCAATGGCATCATATTTCTTTTTTTAATGGCATCATATTTCAAAGGCCTTTTAATAAGCACCACAAAAATGGCTTCTAGAAAGAAGTACCTCTTTATATTTTCTTTCTCTTTTTTTTTTAAAGATTTTATTTATTTATTTGATAGAGCGATAGAGAGCACAAGTAGGCAGAGCGGCAGGCAGAGGGAGAGGGAGAAGCAGGCTCTCCGCTGAGCAGGGAGCCTGATTTGGGACTCGATCCCAGGACCCTGGGATCATGGCCTGAGCCAAAGGCAGCCGCCTAACTGACCGAGCCACTCCGGCACCTATTTATATTTTCAACAACAGTACGTGAATGACTGTTTCTCCAACCCTTATAATTACTGGAAGATTTTGGTAGAAAAACTTTATATTGGTGATTTTTTTATTGTGGTAAAATATACACAACATACAATTTACCATCTTAACCACTTTCAAGTATACGATTCAGTAGCATTAAGTGTATTCATAATGTATAACCATCATCACTACTTCTAGAACTCTTTCATCATACCAGACAGAAACTCTGTACCCATTAAACAAAACTTAAAAAATAAATATTAAAGGGACACTGGGTGGCTCAGTCAGTTAAGCGCCTGCCTTCGGCTCAGGTCATGATCCCAGGGTCCTGGGATCGAGTTCCACATTGGGTTCCCAGCTCCTCAGGAAGCTTGCTTCTCCCTCTGCCTGCCTCTCCCCCTGCTTACTCAGTCTCTCTCTCTCTCTGACAAATAAATAAAATCTTTAAAAATATTAAACAATATAGGCATTATCTTGCTGTTTGTTATTCAATCCCATCAGCAATACTCTTTCTCCTTCCTAATATGTTAGAATTCTTCTGTATTAGGATAGGACAGGATGTACCATGGTGACACTCCAAAATCTTGTGGCTTACACAACAAGAGTTTACTTCTCACTCAACTTACATATTCTATGCCAGTCAGCGAGTATACTTGTTTCTCAGACTTTTGGAGGTTCAGGCTAATGGAGACCCAATCGTATAATCGATTCATAGTTTGCATGGTTACTGCCAAGGCAGGGCAAGAAAGTGCTGTAGAGCCTTGGCAGCAATCAAATGCTTCATCCTGGAAATGGCATGTGCCACTTATAAGAACTTGGTTACAACTAATAACATGGTGGAGGGTACAAGTACATTCCTCCCATATTACCCAAAGAGAGAGGAGAGCACTAGAAGTTCTGCATCTTCCTTTGTATCCTTACTGATACAAACTTGGCTTCATTTAACTATTTGCATTTTTTTCCTATTTGTAAAGCCCACACATTAATGTTTCACTTTATGTATTGCCACAAGAAATCCTGGAATAAGTGAAAACAATTAATTTAGAAGAGTAGTAATTTGATCTGAGGGAAAAGTCACATGTCGCAGAGTAGTATGTTGCAGCTAACATGTTAAATTGCCATCTTTGGGCCCAGTTTTCTTAATAAATTCTAACTTTTGAAGTAGATGCTGAGCATTTCAGTGGCATTGGGCCCTCTGGTTTTCACGTGTCACTGTGCATGTCCCATGGAGGATGATAAATATTGGCAAACACTTCACAAGTTCATTAGCATCTTTTTTGAGAAATGGGAAATCAGTACTTAATTTTTCATTAGACATGCACTCTCTCTTAGCTCATTCCTGCCAAAAGTTTTTTTTTTTTTTTTGTACAAAAAAAAAGGTTACCAAACAGTAAAATATTTAGTTATATAACTATAGCCATGGAGGTCAGACTTTTCTCTATATGCTCTAGTAAGCTCTAGTAAGCCCTCATTTTCTTTTATATCTTATACTTAACTTGAAAGTTTTTATGAATCATGTTGACCCTGATGACCTGGCAACTTTATTCATCTTGTAGGTTACTGCATGAACCATTCTAAAATTGGCTGATATATCAAACAGCCAGCAAGAGTAGCCATGGAAACTGCTGGAAGGAGTAACTGTAACTATAACTGTCCCTGCCCGATCATATCCCAGGGAGCTTCATTAGACTCATAAAGGCCCTTCTTGAAAGTGTTTTGGTAACATTGCTTCTGCAAAGTCAAAAAAAGAGAGATAGGTTATCCTTGGTCACCTGTCAGATTTCCTACCTGTCAAAGTAAGAACTTTGTTCACTGCACATGTGTCTCATGCACTACGAGATGAGACCATGGCAGGAAATCAAATACAGGGTGGAGGTCCAGGAACCCATCTTGGCTTAATTTTAAAAATCTCTTCCATGTTGTGGGACCTGAGTGGCTCAGTCAGTTAAGCGTCTGACACTTGATTTCGGCACAGGTCTTGATCTTAGGGTCATGAGTTCAAGTCCTGCATTGGGAATGTGGCGTGTGCCTACATTAAAAATAATAAACAAACAAACAAACAAACAAATAAATAAAATCTCTTCAGTGCAATTATTTATAGTAAAACTCTATTTCAAAATGACACACCCAGGGGAAAATTGTGAAAGGACAACAGCTTGGCATGCTAGCCATGGAACAGGAAGCTGGATAGACTGCCAGGCGGCAGGTCTCTTTGACACTCTTGGCTGGAACAGATGAATTTTGTTTCTCCTGTCAGTGCTTTACTATGCTTCAGAATCAAAGTCCTGGGAAAAAGAGTCTGGTTGGCTGAGCTTAGGGCATGTGCCCCACCCTTAGGGATGGTAGATCTGCGAGGAAGGATTAGCAGAAGGAATCTCCAGGCATCTCTTTGGATTCCCTAGCGTGAGTCAGGCACATGAATTTTACCAAGACTCCATGCTATGTGGGAAAATAATTACCTAGGTGAAAATCAGGATGCTCTTGGGAAGTGGGAAGGAAGGCTAAGCCTTCAAAAATGCCAGTATCCACAACTAAGAGCAAAAAAAGTGATCATTCTAATGGCATCAAGCCCATATACTCATGAATCTGTCGAGTTGATAGGTGCTGATTTATTTTGCTATTTTGTAATTGTTAGATTGCTTCCTTTTGTTTTCTTTCTTGCAACAAATAGCCCTAAGCACATACATTTTAAAAGATGATTTTCTTAGGACAAATGATCAGGCCTGGAATTATTGGGTCAAAAGATAACACACGAGTATTTAAACTTTTCTCATTTTCTATTTTACTGAAGTGCTGATGGACTCTGAAAGTATGCCTCTGGTCATTGTAGATTGGCTTTTCAGTGACTGGATAATTGCCAGTTGAAGGTCACCCTGTGAAACCTCTCTCTGGGTCATATCAGGGGCATCTGTGGTCCTGGGAAAAACATACTCTTTAGAGCTCTCCTCTTTCCTTCAACTCACGTTTTTTAAATATCCATTGCTATCTGGATGAAACGAAGTACAAGGTCTTTGCTTTGGTCAATTGATTTACATGTTATAGAAAAGAGGGCAGCATTTGCTGGAGGGATCTGTGGGCAGTGGGGAGTGCCTACTGATATATATCAGCATATATAATAGGATATACCCAGCTCCCTCTTCTCCATGCCAAGTCTTTCCAAACCCGGGGGCAGGAAAATCAGTGATTTCAGTGACAGGGCACTCCACACAAGAAAGGTACTCGTTGTGTGCCTTGACCCATATGTTCCTGAGCCAGGTTCTAACTCCAAATGTGAGCCGAGTCCTAGATTTCTTCAGAAGCAGCAGTGTGCTTTGTTTTATAATTATCCCTATGTCGCTTATTCCCCATGGTTAGAGTATACCAGATTGTAGATGCCTTGAGATTAGGAATCGTTTCACCTTGGTATTTCTTGCAGCACTTTGCACAGTGCCTTGCTCATTCCAGGTACTTAATATATATATATATTTTTTAAGATTTTATTTATTTGTGTGTGTGTGTGAGAGAGAACACCAGTAGGGGAGGGCAGAGGCAGAGACAGAGGGAAAAGCAGACTCCCCACTGAGCAGGGAGCCCAACAAGGGGCTGGATCCCAGGACCCTGAGATCATGACTTGAGCAGAAGTCAGATGCTTTAACTGACTGAGCCACCCAGGTGTCCCAATATTTGCTGACTACCTTAAGTGGAATAGTTCTAGTACTTTCTTGGGGTCTAAATTCTTCCAAGTTATGTCTCAAGGTGCTGGAAAAGGTGAGCATCCCCTAAGAAGTAATCTGGAAACCCTAAAGGGTTCTGAAATGCATGCTCAGTGATCTGGAGGAAAAGAGCTAAGCCTAGTGCAGATGCAGATGGATGGGCACTTGCTCCCTTTCCAGGGGTTGTATCTTAGCCCACAGTGCTCCAGCCACATGGCCATGTTCAGTTTCTTGTACTAGCTCTCTGACCAAGGTTTCGCTGGGCGTATTTCTCCCCTCTCTAGATCATATCCACTTGACCGGTACCCATTAACTCCTCATCCTTCAGATCCCAGCTCGATTGTTAATTCCTCAGTAACATCTCAGAAAAGGCCAAATTCCTGTTATATATAGCATCATGGGCAGCTCCTTCCCAGCACTTTTCAGTGATTTCATTTAATATTTATATGTGTAATTATTTGATATGTTCTTTCTCTCTGACTGGAGACTATTAATCCATGAGGGCATGAATTGTACCTTTCACAAAAGTGCTTGTTTGATTAACTGTTGTCTTCCTGGTTCTGGGGTCCTCTCTGGCATATAGTGGGTACTCTGTCAACATTAGAGGCATGAGGAATAATTTCTCCACAGCTCACACATGTACTGACTGCACTCCTGGAAGATACAGAGTATATTGGCCAGTGTTCTCCAGAGAAACAGAACCAACCAATGGGATATATAAAAATACATGTTTTTATTGTGGTTATAAATATTTATATTACTTTTATTGTGGTAAAATACACATGATGTAAAATCTACCATTTTTAGCCATTTTAAGTGTACAGGTTAGTGGGATTAAGTATATTCAAATTATTGTACAACTTTCACCATTATATTTTATAGATTCCTAGTTCACCAACTCATTGTATAGCATCATCATATCTTGGTAGATTAGCCCACCTTCAGCTCAAAGGATTTATATATACAATACCAAGAAGTCCCGCAATCTTCCATTTGCAAGCTGAAGAACCAGGACAGCCAGTGGTGTAAGTCCCAGTCCATGTCTGAAGGCAGGAGAACATGGACATCCCAACTCAAAAAGACAGAGGGAATTTGCCCTTCCTCTGCCTTTTTGTTTTATTTCTGCCCTCAATGGACTGCATGATGCCTACCTGCACTAGTCACCCCCAGCTCAAAGGGTAGCCCCTGGGTGGCCTAAGCAAGTTGGCCTTACCCCTACCCCTACTTCAGTGATCACTTGAGGGCGAAGCCACCAGGTTTAGCTGAGATAGGACATGGCAGTCTCCTAAACTGGTTTGAGGCCCTGATGGAAGTAGTTGTGATAGGGGAGCATCTTTCTAGTGCAGGAAGTGACACTATCTATAGGCAAATCTGGAAATGATGAAGCCATTCGATTCTCAGAAAGGAAGTTTCCAAGAGGCTAAAGTCAATACTTAGCTGGTGCAGAGCTGAGCAAATCACAGAAAAGTGAAGCTGGAGTGGCAATAAATCTACAGAAGCCTGTCTTAGCTCTCCAGGGAGGATTTTAGTGATACGGTCCAATTTCTTGTTTACATTATTTTGACATGTCCCCCCTTAATACTTGTGAGAAAAAGCAGTCTGATACAATTTGGAAGACATTCGAAGATTTATCTTGCATTTCTTCTATTTATATCATTTATGTTTTGCCACAGCTATAATTTATGGGCCTCACTCATAAAGGTGTCAGCCTGCAGCAGAGATGCTAGGTCTCTGCTCAAAATCTATTGTCCTTTTTCTCTTTGTTAAAAAAAAAAAAAATTCAAGTTTCACCTAGGTGGCAGTGTACTTGGATAAAAGACCACATTTTCCATTTTCCCTTGCAGTGAAGTGTGGCCATGTGACTAAGTTCTGGCTAATGAGATAAATAGCAAAAATGTCTGAGACCTGCTGGAAGGCTGAACAAAGTGCTGACTCAGCTGGGGTGGGGGGGAGGGGAGTGCACTTTTATCCTTTCCCGTCCTTCTTCACAGAGGGAGCTCTAGGAGCCACCTTGTATTATGAGGTGAAACTGAGGATGGAACCCAATCATTCCCTGGGGACTGTGGAATCATGTTAGACTATCTGCTTCTGGACTTCTTTTACATGACAGAGAAACTCCTTATGGTTTAAACTACTGTTATTTTAGATTTTTCTGTTACAGTGTGTCTGAACCTAATTCTAACTGACTGAGCCTGAAACATATCCAAAGATTAGGTAGAAGCCATGTTGGACTTTATATGTGGCAACTTTGTTACTCATCAGGGAAAGACAACATTGTATGTAGCAGAACCTACATAAAGGGAAAGTTTCATCTGTATTAACCTCTATTTTATCTAGACTGGAACCTGACTAATTTGCATTGTTTCAAATCCTTAACTAATCCAAGCATTTAGCAAAGCATAAGAATGCTTACCTGGCATACATACTTGAATGTCTCCCAGGCATCTAAAAATGAGTCTGAAACTGAAACTGATCTTGCCTATCCCAGTCATCATTAATTACCACCACCACATGGACTTCTTTATCCCCTGTTTTCCTTTCAGTGAATGTTAAGTAAAGTTCATATCCACCCGCCTTACTTATCATGACAAGAGCCTGGGGGCCATCTTTGACACCCTCATTTCTAATATTCAGGCCATTGTCAACTCCCAGAATCTCCCTCTACAATATATTTTGATCTATTTCTGGCTCCACTGTTACTTAGAGGGTAAAACTATCCCATTTCTTGCCCAGACCACTCCAAAAGTCGTCCTTCTGGACTCCCATTCTCCACTCAGCAGCTAGAGAGAAAACACAAACCAGATCACATCCTCATCATGCTGAAACCTCTTTAAAGTCTCCCAATAACATTACAATACAATCCAAAATCCTAAATATGGCCTATGAGGCTCCGCGCAATCTGGCCCCTGCCTCCCCTCTACCACCTGTGTTGTCTTGAGTCAGTTTCTCTCACTGACTATGCTTCAGCCACCTGACCTCTTTTGTCTCTTGAATGTAACAGACTCTTTCCCATTCCAGAGGCTTCCACAGGCTGGTACCCTGCCTGGACTACTTTGCTCTCAAAACTCTCTATTTAATGGTGAATTCCTACTGATTCTTCTGGTCACCGATTAAATGACACTTCTATTAAATCTTCCTGACCCCACTCTTGATTTTTATCAGGCCCTCAGTTATAATCTCTCGCACACTCTAACTGTATGGCACTTTTATTTTAAATTAGATATATATTTGTGTGTAAGGGGGATTGGGGGGGTAGTTAATGTGTCATTTTCCCTCCAGAGAACAAAAGCACAATGAGGATATACACTGTTTTGTGTACTGCTGTATCATCAGCACCTAACATATAGTACATAATACATATAGAAACTTAACAAGTATTTGTGGGAAGAATGAATGAATGAACGAACAAAAATGAGATCTAGGAACCCAGTAGTATCTGCTTTTGTGATCACTTTCCTTGAATTCTGTCTTATGTGATTTTAGGAGAATAGATTCTGCTGTCCCCCCCCCCCCCATTTTTCCCATATTGATGGAATGTAATCTTCATCTCCTCTTCCTCCTCCCTCTCCTACTCTCCCAACTTCCTCCTCCTTCTATTGATCATCAGTATTTTGACTTTCAGCAGGTACTTTACAAAAACAATTTTATTAAATCTTCTCAACCAACTTGCAGTTGCAAAGTCACCCTCTCCATGCCATGGTTGGCAAGCCTGAGATTTAGAGAAAATTTACCTTTGCCAAACTGGTACAACTACTAAGTAGTGACAGTGACTAGGAGCTCCTAAATTTCTATCTTTCTATGTACCATAAGGTTTCCCTTCACTTGGCCATACTCGTTCATTCTAGTTACTGATCATCTCTACTAGGCACTGGAGAAGATGTAATTGAATAAAACTAAACTGCTTAGGCCTTCCACTCTTGGTGATCACAGTAGACCTATTGAGTATTGAATTAAGATTCATATTCACCTGCTCTTTAACACTGTTTTGGGGTGTGCGTGTGTAAAGACAGAGGTAACAATGTTTTTGTGATGTCGTAAAATTGTTTTAAACAACTCGTTTTGCTCCCAATAGCTAAATATTGAAAGAAGAACTGGCCACACTGAATGAACCAGAATTTTTGTGGCTGGGAATAGAAATAGTAAGGAAAGAGAGGAATTCTGGAGCAGCCCGCACCCCGCTTTTTTAACTTTGTAATTGAGGTATTTCGCCCATTTAAAGTATACAATTTAATGATTTTCAGTATAGTTAGAGTTGTGCAATCATTACCAAAATCTAAGTTTATTTTCATCATCCCCAAAGGAAACCCTTACTCTACCCCCACACCACCATCCAGCCTCTGGCAATAACTAATCTACTTTCTGACTCTACAGATTTCCTTGTTCTGGACATTTCAAATGAATTGAATAATATATGTGGTCTTTTATGACTGGTTTCTTTCACTTAGCATGGTTTCCAGGTTCACTGTGTTATAGCATGCATCAGTAAATTTTTTTCTATTAATATTCCATTAGTAGATTAATATTCTGCTGTATGGATACACACATTTTCTTTATCCCTCCATTCATCAGTTGTTGGACGTTAGGGCTGATTCCATTTTTTTGGCTCTTATGAACACTGCTACTGTGAACGAGTATTTGTGCAGACATAGGATTTCATTTCTCTTGGGTATGTACTCAAGGAGTGGAGTTGCTGGCTCACCTGTTAATTTTTTTTAAAAAAGATTTTATTTATTTATTTGAGAGAGAGAGATTACAAGTAGGCAGAGAGGCAGGCAGAGAGAGAGAAGGAAGCAGGCTCCCTGCTGAGCAGAGAGCCCCATGAGGGGCTTGATGAGGGGCTCCATCCCAGGACCCTGAGATCATGACCTGAGCTGAAGGCAGAGGCTTTAACCCACTGAGCCACCCAGGCGCCCCACTCACCTGTTAATTTTATGTTTAATACATTGAGGAGTGTCAGCAGCCCCTCTTTATAAGGATGAGTTTAGGGTTTTGTCTAGAGGATTGAGTCAGTTTGTCTGTTTTGCCAGGTCCTCACTGCTTGTTTACATCCCTTCCATTCTTGTGTCTTTCCCCTTTTATTTGCCTCTTTTATCCTCTTCTCTGTAGAATCCAGCCCCCTGCTGATTTTAGTAGGAACTGACGCTTTCAATGCCTAAAAGTTATTTGTAAAACATTTTGAACTCTCAAAAGGATGGACATTAAAGCAATAATGTTTATCTGTTTTTTCTGTGGGTCCGCCGCACGCGGTGCTATTTTGTAACAAAAGAGCTCATTGAGTAGGAGGCTTATTTAACTTGTTCCTGAGGGTTCCTGAGGGTTCCACTCCAACAACATGCTGTCCAAACAGATTCTTAATTACCCAGAGCTGAGCCTGAACGTTTTAAAGAATCAGTTTGAAGTTTCTTGGAGGATATTAACATCTTTAATAAACCTGTATATGTAAACATATGTTGAGAGCTTGTAAAAAATGTATGTAGAGTTCCTGGTGTGTGCTTGGCACATAATTGCTTAATAAATTGTTAGTTACCATTATAAAAAGTTACTGTAATGAACAACCGATTTCTTTTAGGTATAAATCTCAACTACTTAAAATGTTTCAACTTTTTTGGAAACACATTTGAGTTCTGTTTCAGAATACACGGGATACTTTTCCATGAGTGCTGACATAAATTCTCATTTAATCGTCACCCCCCACCTCGTGAAACCTGGCATTTGTTTGCCAGTGGTTATTTTTAGAACAATAAAGATCATCTCCATCTACCCAAGCAAATTTAATCTGAATACAACAGAGACAATTCTTCAGTGGTTTATCCACCCTCTCCCTCCAAATCGTTTCGTGTAGATACGCAAAAGAGTGTAATGGGAGCTTCTGGCCCCCAAGCTCTGCCTGCTCGGGTAAAGCTTTCAATTAAAGCGGAGATTTAACACGCATTTTACTTGAGACAAACAACGGGAATACGGAGAAGCGAGCCCTGCGTGCGAGAACTTTCACAGCTCCGGGTCGTTCCCAGGATAAATGAGATCAATGAAGTCAATCGATTCCCCTCGAATCTCAGACATCTGAGCGCGGTCTCCCGGCTGAGGGGATTAGAGACTGCTAGTAAGACGCCCCTTCCCCGTCCTGGTCGAGTTCCCGGCCTCGCGATGCCGACTTTGAGTCACCCCAAGAAGGGGAGCCGCAGAAAGGGGAGGGGCACGCGCCCCGGGGTGGAGAACCGCGGGACGAAATTCTAGACCGAGAAAGGCTCGGAAGGAAGAGGAGGGGCAACTGCGCGTGGGGAAGAGGAGGAAGAGGCTGCTGGGGAAGGGAGGAGAAGGGAAGGGAGAGAGGAAGAAGGGAAGGGAGAGAGGAAGAGGGAAGGCGGAGGATAAAGAAGGGGGCGAGCGGGGGCGGGGGCGCGGGGTGGGCCGGGGAGGTGCCCGGGGCGGGGCGGCTCGCGCCTCGGGGAGGGTGCGCGGCGCGGGGGCCGGGCGGGGCGGGGCCGCGGGCGCCCGGAGCTCGGCGGGGGCTGCCGGGATTGGGGCGCCGCGGTTCTCGCTCGCCTCGGCGGCCGGGCTCAGCTCCGAGGGACACGTCCGTGCCGCGCTCGCCTGGGGCTGCGCGCCTCTCCGGGACTTCCTGCCCGCGCGCCCCGCACCTGGCCACGGGCCCTGAAGCCTGGCTCCGGCTGTAGTGCGCGGCGGGCGGGCGTCGGACCGCGGCAGTCATGGGGCTGCAGCCCCTGGAGTTCAGCGACTGCTACCTGGACAGCCCGTGGTTCAGGGAGAGGATCCGCGCCCACGAAGCGGAGCTCGAGAGGACCAACAAGTTCATAAAGGAGCTCATCAAGGACGGGAAGAATCTTATCGCAGCGACCAAAAGTAAGGGGACCTGGGCGCGGGCAGGCTGCGGCGCGGCGAGGCCGGGAGGAGCCTCTACGGGAGGGAGACAGGCAGTCGCGTGCCTGGGGTCAGCCGACCGCGGAACAGGAGATTGGGGACCGGGAGGCCCCGGGCTCACTCCTGCCTGGCTCCCCAGGCAGCGGGTGGCGATTCCCCTTTCTCGCCCCTAGCCCTCTAGCAGCGGCCAGAGCCGGGAGCTGTGCGTGGGAGCGCGCCGCCCGCAGCCCGGTACCCCTCGGCGCGTGCAGGTCCCTGCCAGACCCGCCCGAGGTCAGGTGGGATTGCACCCTAAAGCTCAGTTTCACTAGTTTTGCCTTGTGACCTCTCCAGAGGACTTTCCTGGGGTATTCTTTGAAAACCGCTGCGTGCTGACTTACTCAAAAGTCCCCTAAACTGCACCCTTACCGTGTCATTTTCGGATCTTTTCGGATAGTCTCGTTCGGGATCCACTGTGCTAAACCAGAAAGTCCACCTAGCGTTGTGCTGCTTTCCGCACATTCTTTCCCTCCTGCGCTGGGGAGGGTTCAAAGATTGGGACTTGTAAGGGTGAGCAGGCAGCCTACCCTTTGGCCGGAGCCAGCGTTGCCTGCGACTAGGGAATTCCACCCACGTCAGGCTTGATGCCTTCCTCCCTGGTTCTTTTCTGCTTTTTGAAAAACTAGGAAGTGGCCACCGGAGAAATAGATCTCAATAGATACATCTGCATCTGAGAATAGTCTAGAAGGGAGAAGGGCTAAAATTCTGGCTGAAACACCGAGTTGGTGATGCTGCTGGATTGGGGGGGGGGTAGGGGGGAGCATTAGCTCCAGCGAGGAGCTGGGCGGCCTGACCACACCTGTAGTCCATAGCCCTTCTGAGGATGCCTGTGAGTGTCCTCTTAAACAGACAGCAGATAAGGGACAGGGCAGTATCCAGCCTCACAAGTCTGTGTTGTTAGGGTCTTTATCACTTGTCTAGTTTCTCAGTTCAGTAATTCCCAGCTTTGGGAGTTAGTCCCTTGTACACTTGTTTGCAGACATCACCTCTAGGAAAAATACCCCGTATCACTCTCCCCCACTACCACCATTTTGCATTAAGGAAGATTAAAATATACTGAACAAACCGTCTCAAGAACCCAGCACAGTGCCTGGAACGGTAAATGTTCATTTAATGAATGAGTTGAAATAAGTTTTAATGGGAAGAATTTAGTGAGCCATCCCTGTAATTTTGGAAGCAAGTCACTCCTCTGGATGATGTCTAAGGTTCCTTTTGGTTCTGTGACCTTGTTGGTGATGCACAATGAGGATTGGGAATCACTTTGGGATATGTGACTAGTGGGCTTATTTGGTTGACGGCTGTCCAGTGTCTTGGCATTAGGTATGTGTGTCAGATGGGAAGTAGGGAGGGAATATAAAAATGTAGGCAGGAGTGAGGAGGGCAGTGTGTGTGTGTGTGTGTGTGTGTGTGTGTGTGTGTACACGTGCGCATGCACACAAGTGCCCCTGAGAACATGAGGGAGAGGACTGCTTCCTTCTGTAGCTTGGTGTTAACCAGTGTCACTGGCCGAGGGAGTGTACCTTCTCTCTTAATGGCTGTAGCAGCTCCCTCTGGAGCTAGGATGATGAGGAGGGAGGCTTTGGTATGGGGAGAGGCAGATGGCAAAGCCAGTTTGGCCACTAGTAGAAAGCTATTTATGTGACTGCATGTTAGCTCTTCTGCCAACAGGACACATGACTGGTGTTCCAGCAGCAGCTGGTGCATCTGGGGGGCCAGCTGTCAGCCTTGCTCCCCAGAATGTAGACTTTCTTGAATTTGTCAACTGGTGTCTTACTCCTTTTGATTCTTGTCCTTTAACATAAGAAACATAATTTATAATCATGATTAAGAGAGCAACCCGAAAGTATCTTTTTTCTCATTATGTTTGATTAACTTAGCCTTTCCCAGAAGACAGCAAAAACACACCGTTAGCTCACATGCTTTAGGCCAGTTAGGAAGACCCTGCCTTTGCCCAACTTGCTGCTCAAAGTTTAGTTCTAGTTCCTATCAAAGATTACGAGCACCTGACTTAAGTCAGGACACCTGCGTTTAATTCACCTTTCCTGTTAGTTAGGGCCTGGCCACATGACAGCTGAACAGGTCACTTAATTATTTTGTGTTTGGTTTCTCTTGTCCTACTTCTTAGAGGCACTGGTAAGGTCCTGCAGTGCTTGGAAAAGGCAGTGTAGGTAGGTCAGTCATTTGCCTAACCAGTTGAGCCTTTTTATATAACATCTGCGAGGCAAGAAGTCAAGGAAGGACGTGAGGTAGGGGGAGGAGCTGCAGAAAGAATAGCAATCAACTAGGCCAGACTGATTATATTTTCAGGTGCCTTATATTCCATTGTACATAAATGGCATTTGGTGCATTTTCAGAATTGTGAGTTTAAGTGATTTCTGTTTTTTAATTGCCCTGCAAGGTGACTCCTGCATGCACTAAATACTCGTTGGCTTTATGTAGTTTTGATGTCTTGATGCTTTGAATATTCCATAAATATTTAAAGAAATTAGAGGTGGCTCTATGGGACTTGAAGGCTTACTACTGAGTTCAGTGATGCAGCAATCAGCAAATATTTAGCATCTATGATTCATTAAAAATTGGGATTGAGGTACAAAGAGGTAATAAGGCAGAAGTCCTTGTCCTTGAGTTTATCATCCTGTAGTTGAATTCAGTCCAATTTAGGGAATGTGTTTGAACTCCTATAGCATTGTGTTAAATTCTTAAAGAAACAAAGGATACATACACACATATTAAGAGGTTAAGGGGCGCCGGGGTGGCTCAGTCATTAAGTGACTGACTCTTGGTTTGGGCTCAGGTCATGGTCTCAGGGTTCTGGGATTGAGCCCTGTGTTGAGCTCTGCTCTCAGCACAGAGTCTGCTGGAGATTCTCTCCTTCTCCTCCCCACCCCCGCATGCGTGTGCTCTCTCTCTCAAATAAATCTTTTTTTTTTTTAAGATTTTATTTATTTATTTGACAGAGCAAGAGAGGGAGAGAGAGAGAGCACAAGTAGGGGGAGAAGCAGACTTCCTGCTGAGCAGGGAGCCCGACTTGGGGCTTGATCCCAGGACCCTGAGATCATGACCTAAGCCACCCAGGCACCCCATAAATAAACGTTTAAAAATTAAAGTTAAAAAATTTAGTGATGAGCAAGTATTCTAACTTTGCCAGAAACAAGAGTTTGTTGTAGGCTAGAATGAAGACATGTGACTGGCAGTTTGGAAACTCATTTTAAGGAAGGAATAGAACCTTGTAGAATTTGTCAGATTGAAAACAGCTGAGAAGAAACCTGAACACTGCAGCGTTTGAGGACCATGAGGAGACCAGTTAGGAATGAGATGAAGGGAGAGGTCAGTTTCAGATTACGGAGGGTCATAAAAGTGGGGTTAGGAATGTGGACTTTATCCTGTAGAGAATCACTGAGGTTTGTCAGCAGAAGGCTGACATAATGGGAAAGAGTTGATTTCGAGACAGGATTTGACATCTGTGTGTAGGGTGGATTTGGACATAACAGTGGGGGTAGGCGGGAGCTCCAGAGAAGTCTGGGATCATTGATTTATGTGGTACATTCGGAGATCATTCACTCAAGTCAGTGGAGTCTTTGTTTAAATGGATTTTTTTAGTCCTTTTTCTTTTTCACGCCTTTCCTTTCCTAGAATAACTAGTGTCCTCTTCTAATACAGTCTTTCCTTTTGTAAGCCTTTCATGTGCTGTCTGTATAGTTTCAGATGCTTATGATTCATAGAAATGTTTAGCATATTTGCCAGGAACAGAAATAGGCCATATATGCTTTTCTCACAAATTTTGCATTAGGCAATCTTGAGAGAATTTATTCTGCTTTAGAGGAAAAAAATTTTTTTAAAGCAAATAGTCCTTAGTTATTAAGCACTTATATACAGTTATGTAAAATGCTTTTTAGTAAGCTTAGATTGTCTAGCTTTCTTGATGTGTGTTAAGCTGGAGAGCCCCTCATAA
Source organism: Potos flavus (assembly GCA_028534135.1). NCBI lineage: Eukaryota > Metazoa > Chordata > Mammalia > Carnivora > Procyonidae > Potos > Potos flavus. The sequence continues at coordinate 67,318,634 of CM052899.1, read as the reverse complement.
GTGAGCCTACTCTTAGCACAGACATGGAGAAGAGTGTTAGTGGCACCAGGGACTAGAATTGGAGTCTTCCAAGTCTTGGTTTTAGTACTTTTTTGTAGGCCTTGGTATTTTAATATTTGCTTTGCTTTTTCCTTTAATATTTTCTTGATTTTTGCCTTGCTTTCTTTAGGACAACATAAAAGTTCCTTTTTGCTTTCTTTATGTTAAATGTTTCAGAGAAATTGTTCATGTGATAATCCCTTTTAGGGGAAATTTCCCAAGTTGCTATTGCATTGAAACATACAGAAGTTTGAAGATTTAAATGAATTTCACTTTGCAAACTTGAGCCTCAGTTTCCTTATTTGTGAAACGGGGCTATTGCAGAAAGCCCAGTCTGAGGATTAAACAAAATGGTGTGAAAGTGTTTTGCAAACACACATATAAAGTGGTTGTGTAGACTCTATTGTTTGCCCAGCCAGCATTATTTTTTTCTGACTATCCGAATTTTCTTCAGGTATCTATACCTTTTCTCAGGAGACACAGGGAAAGGTGATTAGGGGTAATTCTGATTAGTTTACCTCAGTTTTTCAGGCCCAGCTGATCTTTAGAATCACTTGGGTGGTTATAAAAACATGTGGTCAGGGTTAAGAGTCCCAGAACCCTAACTCAGTGATGGTGAATTTATTTTCTGGGCTGGTGACTGGTTTAAGAATGAGGCTGTATCTCAGTTCTGGCCAGTGAGACATGATAGAAAGGCTGCTGGAGACTTTGGAAAAGATTTCCTTTTTTGTGAGGAGACTCATAAAAATGGCTTTTGGGGTGCCTGGGTGGCTGTGTCGGTTGAGCGTCTGACTCTTGGTTTTGGCGTAGGTCATGATCTCAGGGTAGTGGGATCGAGCCCTGTGTCAGGCTCTGTGCTTAGAGTCTGCTTGAGATTCTCCCTCTCCCTCTGCCCCTCCCACTCGTGCTTCCTCTCTCTTTCTTTCAAATATATAAATCTTAAAAAAAAAAAACCAAAAACCAAAAAGGTTCTTTACTCTTCTGCGATATCTGGTTGTGTTGCCTGGAGCTGCTACCACCATCTTGGGACCGTTGAGTGGAGGCAAGGTAAGGATTGCAGAGCAGAGAGGTAACTGTATCTGGGTTTTTGATGTCATTGTGGGAGCCACAGATGGTTCTATGTCAAAAGCCCAGCTCTGGATATGTTGTTAAATGACCTAAGCCAGTTTGAATTGTATTTTCTGCTACTTCACACCCCAATTTTTTTTTTTAAGATTTTATTTATTTATTTGACAGAGAGAGAGATCACAAGTAGGCAGAGAGAGAGAGGGAGAAGCAGGCTCCCTGCCGAGCAGAGAGCCCGATGTGGGGCTCAATCCCAGGACCCTGAGATCATGACCTGAGCCAAAGGCAGAGGCTTTAACCCACTGAGCCACCCAGGCGCCCCCACAACCCAATTTTGATGGAGTAGTATAATTGTAAATTTCATGCTGATGCTACTACTGAGTGGAATTTAGAGAGGTACAGAAATAAAATGTTACTTAAAAAGTTGACAAATTACAAATATAATTTTTTCCCTGAATGGAAAAGAACACTCATAAGTATTTTTTGGTCCCAAAGAAATCACCAACAACTCAGGGCATTGCCTGGGATAAGTCTTCCACTCTCACTTGGGGTTTTAGTACGGTGGGCCAGTCTCCAGTATGAATGTAGATTTGCTGTAGAAAAACTGGAGCTAGGATGTGGACCCAGACAGGCTTTAAAGCTTCATATACTTTACTCACTACAGGTAGTCCTTGACTCCATATAGAATAGTTTTTTTTTTTTTTAAAGAGTTTATTATTTATTTATTTATTAGAGCGAGAGAGAGAGAGAGAGAGAGCAAGTGGGGAGCAGTGGGAGAATCAGGCTCCCTGCTGAGCAGAGAGCCTGATGCAGGCTTGATCCCAGGACCCTGAGATCATGACCTGAGCCGAAGGCAGACACTTAACCAACTGAGCCACCCAGGTGCCCCTATTGAATAGTTTCTGTTTAGAGCTTTCCACTGGCCAGCCGTGTTCATTTAGAATGTTTTATGGGTTAGTCATCAGATGTTCTCTGTGTCTTACTGACATGTTGCCTTTTCCTTGTCCTCCCATCTTTTGGGAGTCTTTTGACCACCTCCTTTCTGCTTAGTTTTTTTGGTGGGGACCAGGGAGCATTATTGACTTTTGGAAGAGGGGAAATCAGGAGGGCATTTTTATGTTTCAATTTTTAAAGTAGCTAATGATACAGTACAGTGTAGAAGATTAAGAGCACAGGTTGAGGGTACTGGTCTGTCTGGGTCCTTCTCCTAGCTCAACCACTCGCTGGCAGTGGGATCCTGGTCAAGTTGCTTAGCTTTTCTCTATATTGTCTCCTATAAAATGGGATTATAATACTATCCACCATATGGGGTTGCTCATTGTATTAAATGAGTTAATACATATAAGACATTTAGAACAAACATTTAGATGTGAAATGTTAACCCTTATGATGTATTATCTAAATTGCAGGTACATGTTTTATGTCAAGGTCCTTTTCTTGTCTGAAAAGTGGCTGCTTGACCCAGTGACTAGTATGTAACTTTTGGTGCTTATTACCCCTAAGATCATATGGGTTCGTATCCTCATTAGTAGTGGCCAAGAAGAGACCCAAATTTGACAAACTCTGGGAAGGCTTCCAAAGTTTGAATGTAGTGCAGGATACTGAAAAATCTTGAAAATAAGTTGGTGACTGAAAGCTAAATGGTATCTTGGAAAAATATTCTCCAGAATTTATTTCCAATTCACAAAGATTTGAAGATGAAGTAGAAGGTGTCAGTAAGGCTGCTGTAGACCTCGAGAGCCCCCTACAGCTGGGGCTCAAGCACTCAGCAGCTAGAGGACTGATAAGGAGGGGTTGAAGGTGACAGAGCTGTGTTCAAGGTACTGAGATGATAACATCAATGACTGGAACCTTTGGGTACTTAACAATTATAGTGATACTTTTAGAGGATGCTAACATTAGTGTTTAATCTGCAGGAAACCCTAACAACTAGTAGACAGTGCTTGTGTCTGCTATCAGAAATTCACAATGAGAAAAGGCAGTCAGAGACATCTCTAAGAGGGCTGTACCAAAGACCTGTTAGGTAATCCTATTCTATATGAAAGAATCCTCAAAGTCTCCACAAGAAATTCCCAAAGAAGCTGTTTTGAGCCTGTGACTCCAGTAGCTGTTTATCACCTTGTGGTTTTGTTTATTTTTTGGGTCATAAGCAAGAATTACGAAGTATACAAAAACACTAGGTAGTCTGCTAGGTTACCATAAATTGTGCTTTAAGTGATTGCTGACTGTATGTGGCAGTGAGTAGGTACAGTGTGAAAGCTTGTTCAAATCACACAATTTGTCAGTGGAGGACCTGGAATGTGAACCCACTTTTGTCTGACTCTGAAACCCTTAACCACAATCATTACCTGGCTCCATAAAGGGGTGTAACTGTGGTCTTGTGTTAAGGGAAGTTATTATGATAAATCTTGGTTATCTGGAATGTGTGTACATTCCATGATCTAGTGGGGAGACTGTTCTTATTATCTCAGCACGAGGACCACGACTGACAATTTCAGGCCTCCTGGGATGATTATCGTGAATAAAACTGGCTTCTAGTTTGTATAACAAGCACAGACATTCAGCGATTGGTTAATTTAGAATCAATTACATTCAGATCTCTCCTTAAAACAGTATCATTTCCTTCCCCTCAGTCTCTGTCTCTTAATCTCCACTCCCCCACCCTTTAGTAGAATACATTTTCATTTTGTTCTTATATTTTGGCATTAGACTTTTCTGCTTACCGAAATTATGAGATAGTTTAGAAAAATAAAAAGATACAGAGACTCTCATAATAACTACAGTGTGTATATCGCATCCTTCAACTAACATCTTGTTTCATTAAGATGCAAGTTTTTGTAAACGTGCAGAAGTGTATAGGAATAGCTGTGTTCTTAACTCATTGAAAGCACACTGTGTATAAATCGTCTTTCAAGTAACGTGTTCTTTCATTAAGATATAAGTGGTTGTAAGTGTTAGTGGAGAAGCATATGGAAATAGCTCTATTCTTAACTCATTATACTGTGTGTGTTCGTGTGTATAAAGAATCTCAAACAGCTTACTGTCTGCCTCTCCCTGGTAGCAACCTGTCCTTCTTCCTAAACGGTAGCAGCTATCTCAGATCTGGTGTTTATTATTTCTAGACATTTTATTTATTTATTTTTAAAAAGATTTTATTTATTTATTTGACACAGAGCGAGATCACAAGTAGGCAGAGGCAGGCAGAGAGAGAAGGGGAAGCAGGCTCCCCACAGAGCAGAGAGCCCAATGCGGGGCTTGATCCCAGGACCCTGAGATCATGACCCGACCTGAAGGCAGAGACTTTAACCCACTGAGCCACCCAGGTGCCCCTCCAGACATTTTAATATATCTACAAATTCTTAGATAATAGCATGTTTTTAGACTATATAATGGTTTTCACTCTATGTGTGCAACTTTTTTTTCCCCTCAATTTCATATTTGTGAGATTTATCCATGTGGATACACGCGTAGCTCTGTTTCATTTAGTTCAAATTTTTTCCTCCAAGTGGTGTTTAAGAAGGCTTTGTTAATTGATGTTTTGTAGATGTTATATAAAAGCATAAGGTGTTCTATGATGTGTCAAATATTCATGCATTTCTTGATTGCCAAGCAACTTATTAGAGAATTTATGCAGCATGAAAGCCCTGTTGTAATTAAGGTTAAAAACTTTAAAACAGTAGCTTTGACAACAATCTGCAAATAATGTGCCCATGAATTTTGAAGTCCTTGAGTAAAATTTCTCTTTGATAAATTATCAACTTAGTCTGGATAATTGGAGCAAACCAGTTTAAGTTTCAGTCATTGGTCTGAATCACAAACAAAATTTAAGCCATTTCACTTCCTTGAAATTAGACTTCTGATATTGGTATCTAGAGAAAAAAAATGATATTTATATTCATAAACACAGTGTGCATTAAGACCTCTGGTAACTGTCAATCTAGTTAGGTCAGATGAACATGATTTTTAGGCAGGGATTAGTTGGTATTTTGTGATAGGCCTCAAAACCAACAGGAACCACAGCCGGCTTTATTTGATTATCGTAATATAGGAACATAATTTATAGACTTGCCCAGGGGATACTTTTGTGATGAGGAAGCCTTGACATCCCTCCCTTTTAAACAAACACACACATGCTGAAAAACCCCTGATTCTTTACATTCTAAGGGCAGGCATCTCTAAGTCCCAAGCTCTACAAGTATCACACCCCTGTTCCTCCTGCTGGAGACCTGCCTCCCAGGTTGAACTAGAATTTCCTCCCTGTGTTTCCTGAGGAAGATGTTAATCCTGTGCCACTTAATATTTCAGTGGTGAGTGTGATTTCTCCTTCCTTGTTGGCTTGTTCACCCACGGGCACCGTCTGCCCTTGGGTGTCAAAATGTGTGTTCCACCACCGTCGGGGAGGGAGTCATGGTGAGGTGTGTGGCTGGAGGAAATCCATTTGGCCAGAGTTAGGTCACTTCAGGTCTGAATACAGCATGTTTAATATTCTCCAAAAAGATGAATGTTTTTATCTCTGACTGTAAAGTTGGCTCCCCTACTTCTTAGTGGAGACTGCTAGACTCTGGGCAGATGAGACTTTGGGCAAATTACTTAAACCCTCAGTGCCTGCCTTTCTTTCTTTTCTTTCTTTTTTTCTTCTTTCTTTTCTTTCTTCCTTTCCAAGATTTTATTGATTCGTCAGAGAGAGAGTGAGAGAGCACAAGCACAGGGAGAGTAGTAGAGGGAGAAGCAGACTCCCCGCTGAGCAGGAAGCCTGATGCAGGGCTTGATCCCAGGACCCCAGGATCATGACCTGAGCCGAAGGCAGATGCTTAACCAGGCGTCCCATCTCGCTTGCTGTTTCGTTGTTAGTAAAGTGGAGATAGTAGGAACTCTATCTGATGGGGTAGTATTTAATCCTAATGTTCCATAGTAAAGGATCTCAGAACTGTGTCTGGCCCCTGGTAGATGCTGTCATCAGTAGAGCACCCTTCTGACTTTCCTTGGTTGAACTTGGACATAGTTGTGACTTTACCAATAGAGATAGTAGAAATAGTCTGTGAATACATGTTCCTTTCTCTTCCATGCTAACCGTATTTGAAGCATAGGGCTGAACATAGGCCTCACATTTATGAAATAGAAGAAACCAGCTGTAATAGCGTGTTGAAATCCAGCGATTACTGAAGCTCTTTGCTTGAAAGTTTTGGGAACAAGCCAAAGAAGTACAAGGGAGTGGAGTGTCATTGACATGTCATTACTTTTATTGGAGAATCTGGCAGATAGGACTTCTGTCACTGTGACAGATAGTTTTGTTTTTCTTTTGTGAGATGCAGGTCAAAGGCAGCATAGCAAAAATACTGAGGAGCATGGTCTTTGATGTCAAATTTACTATGTGATCTTGGGCAACTTGTTTAACTCCTTTGTGCCTTGATTTCCTCTTCCGTAGAATGTGGGTAGTATTTTATCTCCCTAAATGTTGCTAGAATTAAATTAATTAATTATTTCCAAAGCACTTAGAAAACTGATTCATAATGATCCCTGAATGTGTTTGCTAAGCATAGAAAAAAAATTAAAAATCTATTCACAGTCATCACTCTAATAGCCTCATTTATGACAGAGGGGACGAAGTGTCATCCCAAGTCCTTAAACCCCAACTATCGTGGGCATGGTGCTAGAGGTTTAGCAGTGAACAGAGACCTTGTGTATCTGTGCAGAAGTCAGAGTTCTAGTGGGGGAGATGGAAGATTAATTAAATCTTGTCATTCACTTTGTTGAGTAAGATCGGGATGCTATGGCCCTAGTTAGGACTGTCTAGGGAGTCAAGACTTCAAGAGAGTAGCAGCTTCTAAGCTGAGGCCACAGGGAAGGCTAGGAGCTTTCCATGCTGAGGGGAGGGAAGAAGGGTTCTTCAAGCATGGTCAAATGTATGCAAGAGGACTGGAGGCCAGAGAGATTGTGTGCTACATGGCTGGAGGAGCAGCTCCGGTGGGCTGGGAGTGAGGCAGGGGCAGAGTGAGAACAATGGGGCCGCAGAGTGGGCAGGTGCAGGGTCGGGAAGGGCTTCCTGAAATCAGTTAAGGACTTCACACCTCATCTGAAGCACAATAGGAAGTGATGGAAACATGTCCAGCAGGGGATTGGCATCATCAGAATTGCATTTTAGAAGTTGCTCTGGCAGGCAGT
>CM052899.1:67250906-67310868 GCA_028534135.1 Potos flavus | reverse complement strand
TTTTGATTTGTATTTCTCTGATGCCGAGTGATGTTGAGCACTTTTTCATGTGTCTGTTGGCCATTTGAATGTCCTCTTTGCAGAAATGTCTGTTCATATCTTCTGCTCATTTCTTGATCGGATTATTTGTTCTTTGGGTGTTGAGTTTGAGAAGTTCTTTATAGATTTTGGATACTAGCCCTTTATCTGATATGTCATTTGCGAATATCTTCTCCCATTCTGTTGGTTGTCTTTTGGTTTTGTTGACTGTTTCCTTCGCTGTGCAAAATCTTTTGATCTTGATGAAGTCCCAATAGTTCATTTTTGCTCTTGCTTCCCTTGAGAAGAGGCAGATTCTTGAGGAGGAGAATACAGAGGCTGCAGGCTGTGGTGGGTGATTGGGTGTGGGGGGTGAGGAAGGAGGCACCTAGGGTGATTCCGTAGTCCCTGCCCTGGGCAGTTGGGTGCTATTCACTGAGGTAGTCTAGCTAGAGGAACAGGTTTTGTGGGAGAGAGGAGATATTTTTGAATTGGATATGTTGAGACTGAGGTGCTTCTCAGCTATCCAGTGGGCACTTTCAATAGTTTGCTTCTTTTATAAGTATGTATTTCAGGAACACGGCATAAAGCTGGAGGTAAAGATTCTGGAGACACAGCATATAGATAGGAAATGATACCGCGTAATGGTACCAAACCTGCCCGGAGAACAATGTAAAGGGAGAAGGCAGGGAGGCTGGGCAAATCCTGGGGAATACAACTTTTTTTTTAAATTTAATTTTTAAAAAGATTTTATTGATTTGAGAGAGTGAAGGAGAGTAAGCGAGAGAGAGAGAAAAAGCGAGTGAGCGAGTGAGAGAGAGCACAAGCCAGAGTAGGGGAGAGGCAGAGGGAGAAGGAGAAGCAGACTCCCTGCTGAACAAAGAGCCCTATGTGGGCCTCCATCCCAGGATTCTGGGAGCATGACCGGAGCAGAAGGCTGACACTTAACGACTGAGCCCCCCAGGTGCCCTGAGAATGCAACTTTTAAAGGGTGGATAGAAGAAGAGCTTGGGGAGGAGATTTGAGAGCAGTAACCATGGGGTGGGGGGAGGAAGGATATGGAAAATCTGGTGATGGTTGCACAAGTCATGGAGAAAGGAGGGAGGAGAAAAGGTCATTTTACAAAGAGAACCAGTGCCAGCAGTACAGGTGACATTGCATTAAGACAGTGTCATTGGTCAAACAAAAAGACTCTTAACCAATAGAGAACAAACTGATGGTTACCAGAGGGGAGGTGGGTAAGGGTAAGGGGGACATAGGTGACGGAGATTAAGAGTACATTTGTCCTGAAGAACACTGAGTAATGTGTGGAAGTGTGGCATCACTATATTGTACACCTGAAACTAATATAACACTGTATGTTATACTGGAGAAAAAAAGGACAGTGACATTGGTAATAACTGGGAGATTAGTTTATGGCACAGCAGGGATGAGACCCTGAGATAGAGGGTTGAGAGGGAGGGTATAAGCGAAATATGACTCTGTAGTATAGATAGCTCTCCCGAACTCTTGATTAATGGGTGAGATTTGAACATGCCGAGGGCAATATCCAACAGAGAGGAGGAGACTGAAGATTCAGGGAATATTCCAGAGTACAAAGTACTTCTGAATATAGAAAATGGGATTCAGAGTCCAGGTGAAGGCAGGACCACCCTTCATCTACTTCAGTACTGGAAGGGGTGGAAAAGATGGGTGCAGATTCAGATAAATTTGTTGATTTGTTGAAGACTTTGAGGAAATTATTACCAGTAGATTTATTTTCTCTGTGAGGTAGAGGACAAGATAGTTAATTGTGTTTCAATTTCTCGTTCACCATATTCTTTTTCTGGTTAATAAATAATACTTGACTTGTAAGACTTTCTTTTTTTTTTTTTTAAGATTTTATTTATTTATTTGACACAGAGAGAGAGATCACAAGTAGGCAGAGAGGCAGGCAGAGAGAGAGAGGGAAGCAGGCTCCCTGCTGAGCAGAGAGCCTGATGCGGGGCTCGATCCCAAGACCCTGGGATCATGACCTGAGCCGAAGGCAGAGGCTTTAACCCACTGAGCCACCCAGACGCCCCAAGACTTTCATTTCACAGTCTGTTTGAAATGGGGGTGGTGGATGGAATCTAGACGTTAAACTGAGACTAGGTAATGGAAGGTGTATGGGGAGAAAAGGTAGGAATAAAATGTCTGGATAAACATCATCAAGACATTAACAAATGCCTCAATTCCAGACTTTTATTCTGATGGCACTTAAAGTTGAATGCTTTATTCAAACAGTCTTTAAACTTTTTTTTAAGTATTAAATGAAAACACCTTTTTGTTTTTCGCGGAGTGACACTGCTGATTTTTCTGTTTTATCTCCGTGGAATCATGCTGGCTCTCTTTAGATGCCTACAGAGAAGAAAATGACTCTGGCAACGTCTGGGAAGAGACTCTAGGACTTGAGATTTTTGCCTTTGTCCAAGAGAGGAGGAGGAATAGAACCTGTAAGAGTTTAAAATGTAATTATCAGCAATCTAAAAAGATCTTTTTGTCCTCTTTTCTAGCTATCTGCTTAGGTTCTAACAAGTTTAGAATGATTCTAGAAGAAAGAACTGTTTCCGATGACTGTAACTCTTCAGATGCAGTGGTGTGCAGATGGCACCCCTCTTTCTTTAGGCCTGGTCGCACTGAGTGTGGACACACTGTGCTGCTGGAGGTGAGGTGCAGAGGCTCTCAGGCTCTTCAAAGGGAGGTACTCTAGGTAGGACATTAGTGCAGAAGTTCATTGCTTGTGTCCCTAGAACTAGAGTTCATGATCTTTTTGTGGAAAGCGTAGGATAGGGTTCAGAATTAATCTGAATTCTTTTTATTTCTTTTTTTCTTTCTTTTTTTTTTTACAAACATTTTATTTATTAGAGCTTGAACATGAGTGGGGGAGGAGCAGAGGGCGAGGGAGAGGGACAAGCAGACTCCTAGCTGAGCAGGGAGCCCAACACAGCTAAGTCCCAGGACCCTGAGATGATGACCTGAGCCGAAGTCAGATGCTTAACTGACTGAACCACCCAGGCAACCCATGAGCCCTTTTTCTTTCCTGACAGCTCAAATTTTTGACATAAAACAGGCTGTATATCCTCATTCATTTCTTTCAATTGCAAGTAAGAGAAATCCAATTAAAACTCGTTGAAGCAAAAAAGAGATTTCTGGGCTCACATAAGCGAAGTCTGAGGAGTGGGGCTTGCTTTAGGTACACCTGAACCCAGGGGTTCCAACAGTGTCATCAGGTCACTCTTTGTAGCTCGGGCATTTCCCTCAGTTGTCTTGACTCTCAAATGGGCACTCTTTGCATGGTGGTAATAGCTTAAGGCTATCTTTCTTATTGCTCTGGGAATTCTAGAGAACGGTGACTCCTTTTCCTTAGAGGACTTGTTCTCAAATGGATGAATTTGACCGCCCTGGAGACATGTGTGGTTGTCCTAATTGGGAGGTGCTACTGGCATCTGGTGGTAGGGACCAAAGATGGTGTGCTGGAGAGTGTCGGGCAATGTGCCAGACAGCCCCCCCACAGCAAAGAATGGTCCAGCTCTAAGTTAATTGTGCTGAGGCTGAGGAACTCTGCCTTAGAGGTAGGGATACCATGTAGTCTCTAACAAAACCCTTCTGAGAATAAAATGATGCCAGAGCAACAGGGATAAACTGGGATTATCCCAGGGAAAACCTGGACATGTGGTTGCCTTCCCTAAGGGCGCTATCAGTCTTGGGTCACTTGCCCAGCCTGGACTGGCCGCTGAGCACGGCAGATGGTATACTTGGGCCAGCTGAGTCCTGAGCCCCCAGGTGAAGAAGCAGGCAGCAAGTAATTGCTTTACCAGAATGCTAAGGTTCATAGCAAAGGTATTTGTAGAATGCAGGAAAAGAAGCAGACAGCTAATATGTAAGAGAACTTACATTTTTGAAAGTGACTTCTAGACCTGTTTTGATGTGACCCTAGGGGCTTCATGGGGCAAATGAGAGCTGTGAGAAGATAGAATAAGTTTGCCCTTGGGCACCTGGGTGGCTCAGGTGGTTAGGCATCGGACTCTTGGTTTCTGCTCAAGTCGCGATCTCAGGGTCATGGGATGGAGCCCTGCCTTGGACTCTGTGCTTAGCGGGGATTTGCCTTAGGATTCTCTCCCTCTCCCTCTTCCTTACCCTCTTCCCCTCCCCCTGCTCTCTTTCTCTCTCTCAAATAAATAAATGGGAAAAAAAAAAAGTTTGGGGCACCTGAGTGGCTTAGTCGCTTAAACGTCTGCCTTCGGCTCAGGTTATGATCTCAAAGTCCTGGGACTGAGCCCTGCATCAAGCTCCCTGCGGAGAGCCTGTTTCTCCCTCTCCTGCCTGCTGCTCCCTCAGCTTTTACAAGCTCTCTCTCTCTTTCTGTCAAATAAGTAACTATAATCTTAAAAAAAAGAGAAATGTATGATAAGGAAAAAAAAAAAAAAAGCAAGGCTGCCCTCTATTTTTCCCATTGCTTGGTTGATTCCTTTAAACCAAAATTGAGAAGGGCAGGAGAGATGAGAGGATAGAAATGAAGTGCAACTTGCCTGGATACAAGGTTAAGGTTGTTGATACAGTGAGGTAGTGTCTGTGCCTTCCTGTATGTCACCTCTAAAGTACTGAGTGACTGTGACACTTTTTTTGGTCACTGTGGAAAAAGCTTAGGCTAACATAGCTAATATTTATAATATTTTAATTTGTGATAGCTCAAGAAAATATTTTAAAAATTAGTGATTTCCTGGCTTAATTTAAATTTCTCACACTGACAGAGTGCTTCCGTTTAGTTTTAGAGAAATAAAATATTGCGAAGAAGAACTGATGTTTGTGAATATAATTCATCTCACACAGTAAATTGAGCAGTTTTACATTCTTTTTTCCTTTTAAGGAAAGAAAACTTTTCTTGAACAGAAATTAGAGCAGGTGTTTTTTCTTTCTGTTTGTATATATTCCAGCCTTAATTTTAAGTTTGAAATCAATTGAGATAATCCTGTAAGCATCTGGAAAAGTTGTTCCAATAAGTTTATTTTCTTCTGAATTGTCTGATAGTCTCTGGAAATATTTCCCTTGTCTCCATTTTATTGTGCATGCTGGATAGTATTTAAACAAAGATTTGAAAGTAGGTAAGTGACCTATTTGGACGATTTTCTTTTCATTGCTAGTCTAGGGGAATTGTGATGGTTAAATTGCACATTTATGATGTAAACTCTGAAATCTTTGAGAATTGACTGCTGTGTCTTAATTGTTACTGTCTAAAAGGCTTATATGGCTATGCAAAATTGTTGATGAGCAGTCCTACATCCAGAAACCGGATGTATCACTTAACCACAGTTAACAGTTTTTTGTTTGCTTTAAGATGGCTCACTGCCTTTTGGCAGTCTCTACCAGTGTCTGCAGTACTGATTTATCTTGACAATCACGGAACAAAAGGATTTAAAAAGTGCTTCTTTGTCCAGAGAATAAAGAGGCAACTTTGTAAAGACCTTTAAGTTTTGGGACTTTGAAGTTTTCATTTCAAAAGCTTTAAAGCTGAATGTGTAGTTTCGAGTAAATGTACTTCCTCAGTTTAATGTATGCATTGAGAACAAAATAGAAAGGAACAGGGAGACAGTGGGTTCTCTGGTGGAAGCTAGTGCACCAGTGAGGATTTGGCCTTTAAAGGTGTTGGAGGGCACCTTAGAATGATGCGTGCCAGACTGTGATGTGTTTAATGAATGTGTACCAAAACTCAGAATTTACATTAGGAAGGAAAGTTGGAATGGAATTAATATATAATCAACTCTGTGGATTCCATTATGTGTTTGTATATAATCTAATCATAGTTTAGATGTCACTAAACTGTGTTTATTATTTAAGAAGGATCAGTAATAATTCCTTTAAAAGGAATAATCATCTTCCAACCTATTTTTAGTATGTGTATGTGAATATCCATTTTTATCTGTTGGATTTGTTTAAATGAAGGTGCATGTAAGATATCTTCAATTTAAAAGAGCAGTGAGTAGATTACTGTTGTTTTAAGTTGGAGGTACTAGATTTTGCTTTAATTTGCTTCATAATTATCAGTTGAGCTGTTAGAAAATAAAAACTGAGATGTACTAAAATATACAAGTTTCCTAAGAGTAATGATAATGATGGTAGTTGTAGTAGCAGATAGTAGGTTTTTATTTATTTTTATTTTTTAGCACTTTCTGTGTAAGTATGTAAGCCTCTCACATGAATTAACATTTACTTCTCAGAGTCTTATTTGGTGCTCATTCTTAGCATGAATACCATTTTGCAACTTAGGAACCTGGGTTTAGATAGGTTAAGTTACTTGCCAAAGGGCACTTACCCAGAAAGTTGTGTGGCCCCTGCCAGTTACACGCTGTCTCTGAAGCCTGTAGTTTTCACAACATGCATTATTGCCATTGACACAGTATTTCACAAGTCTTTTTTACAGTATTATCTTGTGTAAAGACACATGGGGCGGAGCGGTTATGTCTGCAAAACACACTTTAGGAAATTTTAAAAATTTCCATGAAGGTGATAGAAGCTTCTTTTAAGTTATTAAAAGTCATGGGAAAGGAGGTCATTTTCAAATGCTCTGGAATAGTGGCCATACTGTTCTACTTGTATTACAAGAAGTGAAAAAGCTTACTATTGTTGGCTTTTTAACCAAAGCAGAATTTAAAAAGTAATGTTATGGTTAATGATCCAAAGGGTGTGTGGGTTTGATGTGTGCTGACAGCTCGATACTGTTGCCATTTTCAGCTTCCCTGTCTTAACCACGATAGGCCTTTAGGAGTTCTTCCCTTAAAGGGAAAGAAATACTTTGTTTTGTGACATGGATGCTTTACTGTTAATGCCAATTTGGACCCTTGCCTACATTTGTTGCTATTTCATGCCCCAAATTGTATTGTCATCTTATTTTCTTCAGAAGCAATGGCCATTTCTTTTCTTTCCGGAGGCAGTTTCATTCTTTTTGGTGAGGTGTTTTGAATGTATTTACACTGAAATAGATTTTCTCCTAGTTCATCTAGGAGGAACTTGCTACCTAGAAGTTTAAGAATTTTGTCTAGAGTCATAGGCAGGATTAAGAAGACATTGTAGTTAATTTAAAAATATTTTGGGGCTTTTTAATAAATCTTGAGTTTAGTGAATTTCAGTTTCCATATAAAAAGCTAGAATTAAAGTCCTGGTCTTCTAACACCTGCCACAGAGCTGGAAGGAATGTTTAACCCTTGTATTCTATAGATGAGGAAACACATTCCAAGTGGCCCCTTTAGATATCTGCTTTGTCTTCTCTGTTGGTTTCTTGAAGTTCATTTATAGAGTTGAGTTTACATGGTAGTAATTTTTAAAATTTATTTGCAGTATTAATGTACAAATAAAATTGGAAGTCATATTTAAAGGGTGATTCCCCCCCCCTTTTGAGACTATTTTCATGATGCTTATGTCATGTTCATATATGTTGAAAATTTAGATGTAGATGAGAGTGAGCAAATTTTGAGACTTAACAATTCAATTTACATGGGTGAAAGACCTTCCTCCTGATACTTCATTTAAAATTGAAGTAGAGAAATTAATGAATTGAATGAAGATGATGTGATACTGTTTTGTGGTGGGGGTTCCCATTCGTCTGCTACTGCTGGTCCTAATAAAGACTGAAAATTCCTAAAAGCTTTGCCCCTCACCCTGCTCACATTCTTGATTCCACTAAACTCTCAGTCCTTTGAGGGTGCTATCTCCTTGTGCCTAGTGCCTAGCACCATGCCTGGTTCTCAGGTCTTGGATTAATACTTGCTTGAGTAAATGCCTGTCTGGCTACTGTGATGTTGGAAGTCCTTGAATTCTGAAGAGGTTAGGTGACACCAGTGAAGACACAGATAAGAATGTGAGAATCCAGGCCCTTTCATTCCTGTCCTGTTCCCGAGCCACTGATGTGAGGCAGAAGTTTCTCATGTAACTTTGTATTGTATTTTGATCCAAGCTCCTCTGCAAATTCCCACTGAGTACTCTGTATCTCATGAAAACAGGAAAATCCTAATGCTCGGGAGATGAAAGCTGCTACATTCTGGTTAGAAAGCTGTTTTGGCTTTCAGTTGATAAATGTTTGGAGCATGAAGGCGAGCCTAGGGGGAGTTAGGACACAATTGGGCTAGCATGCCAGTTCTTCTGAGGGCCCCAAACTGCCTCCAGATGCAGAGACAGCTCAGTATGGTTATTGTCAGAAGTGTATTTCTTTTGGTTGACTTTCTGTTGTCACTTCTTAACGATTGTTTCTATTTAATATGCTGAAAGTTGTATACTTTTTTGTTGTTGTTGTTGCTGTTTTAGTCTGTTTCCATATAGAGATATACAGTATGGGTGAATTTTCATTGTTACACATGAATAAAGGTAGGGTATTAGTGTTTAATTTGTTTCCTATAATGAAAACTAACAGAAAAAAGACAAAAATAGCAATTTTGCTGCACAGTTAAGTTGTACATTCTTTTATTTGATTTATAATAGAACATGATTCCTGGAGAAATATTAAAATCCTTTCAAAATGATAGCTTTAAAAAATTCCCAAGCAGTCCCACAATTATGTGGTCAATTAATCTTTGACAAAGCAGGAAGGACTATCCAGTGGGAGGGATGCCTGGGTGGCTCAGTTGGTTTAGCATCGGACTCTTAATTTCAGCTCAGGTCATGATCTCAGGGTTGTGAGATTGGGCCCAGTGTCGGGCTCTGTGCTCAGAGTGCGGTCTGCTTGTCCTTTCCCCTTTGCTCCTCTCACCGCTCGTGCCCTCTCTCAAATGAATAAATAAATAATTTTTTTTTTCTTTTTGAAGAATATCCAATGGGAAAAGACAGTCTGTCTTCAACAAATGGTGTTGGGAAAACCGGACAACATGCAAAAGAATGAAATTGGACCACTTTCTTACACATATGCAAAAGTAAAATCAAAATGGATTAAAGACCTAAATGTGAGACCTGAAACCATAAAAATTCTAGAAGAGAGCCTAGGTAGTAATTTCTCTGATGTCAGCTGTAGCAACTTTTTTTCCTAGATATGTCCCCTGATGCAAGGTAAATAAAAGCAAAAATAAACTATTGGAACTACATCAAAATAAAAAGTTTCTGCACAGCAAAGGAAACCATCCACAAAACGAAAAGGCAACCTGCTAAGTGGGGGAAGGTATTTGCAAATAACATATCTGATAAAAGGTTAGTATCCAAAATATATAAAGAACTTATAAAAATCAATATCCAAAAAAATCCAATTTAAAAAATGTGCAGAAGTGAAGACATTTCTCCAAAGAAGACTTCTGGATGGCCAACAGACACACGGAAAGATGCTCAACATTATTGATCATCATGGAAATGCAAATCAAAACCACAACGAGCTAACACCTCACACCTGTCAGAATGGCTAAAATAAAAAACATAAGAAACAACAAGTGTTGCAAGGCTGTGGAGAAAAAGGAAACCTCTTGCACTGTTGGTGGGAATGCAAACTAGTGTAGCCAATTGGAAAACAGTATGGAGTTTCCTCAAAAAGTTAAAAATAGAACTGGCCTACCACCCAGCAATCACACTGCTTCGTATTTATCCAAAGAATACAAAAACACTCCTTCAAAGGGATCTATGTACCCCAATGTTTATAGCAGCATTATTTACAATAGCCAAACTATGGAAGTAGCCCAAGTATCCATTGATAGATGAATGTATTAAACAGATGTGGTATATATACACACACAATGGAATAATGGAATATTAACCTGCCTTCAGAAAGGATGAAATCTTGCCATTTGCAACAACATGGTTGGAGCTAGAGAGTATAATGCTAAGTGAAATAAGTCAGAAAGACAGATAACATATGAATTAACTCATGTGGAATTTAAGAAATGAAACAAGCAAAGGGAAAAGAAAGCGATAAACCAAGAAAAAGACTCTTAATTATAGAGAACAAACTGATGGTTACCAGAGGAGAGGTGGGTAGGGGGGATGGATGAAATGGATGATGGGGATTAAGGAGTTCACTTGTCATGATGAGCACCTGGTGATTAAAAGAAAAACTTAAAAAAAAAAAAATTCCCAAACAGTAATGATAAAATACAAGCAAATGTATTATTTAAGCAAAACCAAAACTGTGATATTAGAAGTACTTGTTATTTTAAGAAGAACAGACTGTCATATTTTTCCTTGTTAAAATGTTTTCTTACATAACCAGTTCTTGTGAAACTTGGTCTGGACATTCTGTATTCACAGCATCGCTTCTCATCTAATTTCTCCTAGAAAATTGTAAGGCATTCCATCCCATTGGACTGTAAACAGGCTAGCTATAGGAATATCAATGCTATGTTATCAAAAAGAAAGAGATGGCTCTTTCTGAAAACATTATCATCCTTGGCCTTTTCTTTGGCAAGATGCCAATATAATATTTTAAGGAGTAGCTTTGCTTTTGGTCTTATAAATACAGTAAATAGATACTACCCTCTTGTCCTTCTCTTGCCCTCATATAGTGCAGGTCATACTTTTCTGTTTGTCTCTTTTAGAAGCTAGACTATCACTAAAGAAGGTAGGGATGTGCATAATACATTGTGAGTCAGCCTCTATGGCTGTTTGCTGTGTATTTTGTCTTTGGTTAATTTTGCTGTATTTATCCCACGTATGTCTTCAGCAATGCATCAGTCACAGCTGGTTGCATGCAACAGTAGACAGACCTTGACCGAGTTGGTGATTTTTTTTTTTTTTCTCTCTCTCATAATAAGTCAGTAGTAGGTGGTTGATGGCTGGTTGTCAAGGCTGAAGGTTGTACACATTCTTGGCCTTTTCCTCATGGTCGCAATGTGGCCCAGCCATTACACCCTCTTTCCAGGGCAACAGGAGGAGGAAGAAGTAGTAAGGAGGAAAAGTCTGTATCAAAGACTTTCCCAGGGATCTTCCATCAGCTTCTGCTTATATCCCATTGGCTTCAGTTTTCAGGTGGCCTCCCCTCACTGCAGGAGGTCTGGGAAAGGGTTGTTTATGGTCCAGCCTTCATTGTAGAGGAAGGCGAGGGAAGAGAAAATTGGAATGGCTGTTGAATGAGACAATTTCTGGACCTGCCAAAAACAGTTTAGGATCTTAATAGTGTTTCTCCATTTAACCTCAGCTAATCAACAGTTCTTCACTGAGCACTGTTAATGTGGACTCTGGTTTTTTTTTTTTTTAAGATTTTATTTATTTATTTATTTGACAGAGAGGAGAGAGATCACGAATAGGCAGAGAGGCAGGCAGAGAGAGAGGGAAGCAGGCTCCCCGCGGAGCAGAGAGCCCGATGTGGGGCTCGATCCCAGGACCCTGAGATCATGACCCGAGCCGAAGGCAGAGGCTTTAACCCACTGAGCCACCCAGGCGCCCCGTGGACTCTGTTGTTAACTGGTGTTGGTGAACGAGAGAGAGAGGGCTGCAAAAATATAATTTGTTGTCATATTAGAATTTGCAGTCCAGATGTGGAAGTGAAAAACATGAGACAAAGGTTCTGTGGAATTAAGTGCTGTGTTTTCTCACCAGATTTTAGGAAGAGGGGCCTTCATGGATACATGGTATAGTAAAAAAAGACTCCATATAGAAGGTAGAGTTGGCTGAGGATGGACTGATGGGAAGGATAGAAATTTCTGGGAAGGGGGAACAGCTTGAATATCCAAGATTATTTAGGATATAGTGGAAAATATTAGAGCCTATTGGAAGGGTGAGTATGGAAATAAGTTCTGCCCTGAAACAGAACTGAGGAGTCATTGGGGTTTGGGAGTAGGAAATAGGGAGATATGCTGTTTAAAGGGAAAATAATCGGGTACTCCTTTGTGTAGAGCTGGGACCAGAGAAACCTGTGGAGGGCTGTCATGCTCCCTTTGAGGACAGGGGCTGTGGTCCAGGTTGGTGGCAGAGCAACTGGAGGGAGAGAGCATGCTGGAGGGAAGTGAGCGATGCCAAAGGAAAGGTAGCAGGACTTGAGGGCTTCTAAGATTTGCTGAAAAAGCTAAATCAAAGCTAATGTTTCTGGCTTGGTGCATTAGGAGAACATAAGAGACCAGAACCAGAAAGTCCACTGGGAGCATAGGGCCATCCAGGTTGTGCTAAAGGCTTTGGACCCAGCTGGTCTTCACAGTCTAGGCTGCTCTGTGGCCACCATCTTTACCCGCTTCCAACCGTGTAGCACCCACAGCTTTTGTTTGTTCATAGTTTCTGTGTCCTTCCAATTTTGGCTTACTTGTGGGCTGCTTCTCTAAGAGTGCCAGTAGCCTCATCTTCCTCTACTATGCACCTGGGTAATTTCCATATTCTTAAGTCAGCTTCCTAAGAGAATCTAGTTGGCCCAGATAATTACCATTGCCCTTATTTGGAGAGAGGTTGTCTGGCTCAGCTCTTGGGAGGTCACTAACCCACCTGTCGGTTGTCTGCTTTTGGATCTGGTGCCTGCCCCTGTCCAGCCAGTTGTAACCTGTGATACAGAACAAGTTTGCCCAAGATTACCACCTCACCAGGGCCTGGAAGAGGAGGGGTGGGCTGATTGAGGGGAAGGCACAATTATTTAGTTATGTGTGTAACTAGTACATGCTCCATAGCTTGCTTTGCATTTAATAATCATTTCTATGTGGGGAGGAGCTATTTTCTATATCGCTCTGTAAAGAAAGTAGTGCAGGGGCACCTGAGTGACTCAGTTGGTTAAGCATCTGCCTTTTGCTCAGGTCATGATCCCAGGGTCCTGGGATCAAGTCTTGCATCAAGTTCCTTGCTCAGCAGGGAGTCTGCTTCTCCCTCTGCCCCTCCCTCTGCTCATGCTCATGCTATCTCTTTTTCTCTCAAAAAAAAAAAAAGTAAAATAAAAAAAAAGTGGTACAGTTACATATGCATAAGGCTTTGGCTAATACTTTTTGCTTCGTATTTGTTAACCACTTTATTGAGATCTAATCTATACACCATATGAGTCACCCATTTAAAGTGTACAGTTTGGTGGCTTTCAATATGTGAACATATTAAAACAAGTTCACATATAGGTGTACCCACTTCCACGATCAGTTTTAGAACATTTCGTCACCCTGAAAAGAAGCCCTGGACCCTGTGGGCTACGGGTTTTCTTTGTGGCTGATAATGTATAACATGCTTCTGCACTTCAGCACGTTTCAAGGTGAGGCATTTCTGACTACAGTGTTTCATTTGGCACCCCTTCCTCATTCTTTCTTCCCCCTTACCTGCCTGTGACACTCCACAGCGCTTATCACCTGATATCTTTTATATTTTTGTATATCTGTCTTAATGTCTGCTTTTCTTGGAGTGTAAGCTTTGTGGCAGTGTCTTTTGTCTGACTTGTTTAGATATTTGTTGAATGCATTTGTTAAGCTTCCTGCTACCAGTGCGATGGTCTCAGCTCCTTATTTTTTACAAAAACCAGAGGAGGAGGTAATTCTTTCAGGTCCTAGTACCTATCCAGTTGGCACAAAATTTTATAGATGACAGTTTGGAGATCTGGAGAGCTTATTAATAGCTTGTCCAGATTCACAAGCTTTCTACTTGGTAGGGTCAGGGGTAGAATCTGGCTCACTTGAGGCTCAGGCTAGTCCTTCAGCATAAAGGGTTTGTCTGTTTGAACCCCTGGTCGATCCTTGGCCTTCTGAGAGACTCAGTGTGTCAGAGAAACCCAGAGGTTCTTCGTTACTGATTGCAGCCTTTGCTCATTTTGACTCCTTGCATTGTCCCTCTTGTTTTGGATGGCTGTCCCTCCTTCCCTTCCCTAATTCATTTGTATTCTCTCTTTCTTTCTCTCTCTTTTTTCCAGACTGGGTTCCTTTTAAGACTTTATTATTTTCCCCCAAATTCTCCCCCTGAAAGTTCCCTGTTCTGTCCCTTTCATGTTAAATAACTTAAAAATGCAAACAAATCATGTAAGAAAAAGATCTATTAATTTGCTGACTCGATTATCTGAGGGCCAGTTAATCAATTGGTAGTATAGGACTAGGCAAAGAAAAGATTTTCTCATTCGTGACCAGTTTCCTGAGGTCATGAGGGTTGTGTTGAAGGGGTTGTATTAGTCTCTTCTGAGGGTGATAGAAGTGCGCTGCTGTGCAGGGGGTAGGGAGGACTCAGGGCTGGGAGATGGGACTGTTGGGTGGACGCTGTGGTTGGGAACAAAAGCCTGGGTGTGAAGTGAAGAACCTCCACCTGAGAACTGGAAAGGAGCTATTTATGGGCAATTATTTCTGATAGGTGGTTTATTTGATAAAGTTACATAACCTTCTTTACAGCAGCCCAGTGTTGTTTAAAACTGTTGAAGCCTTCTCTAGGGCTTCCCCCTTGTAAATAATTTCTTCACTGGCCCCAAGTCTGTCTCCTGTGTGTTTTGTCTTTGTAGGTGGCTGCTTTGGTACTTTTTGAGTGGTTGTGGCAACAGCATTCAATCCAAACCACATGAGTCTGTTGCAATACATAGTGGTTCCTCTCTGATTAAAAACTCGGGGTTTGGATTTGTTCCCCCTCCTCTCCAGAGCAGCAGAAGTCTTTCATGAGTGGAAGGAAGACGTTTATCGGGGACCTAGCCATTACATCAGGCCTTTACATTTATCCACTATAAAATGTAGTTGCATGGAATTCTGCAACCTAGTAAGAGCCAACAGCCTGAATTGGAAGATCTGTCCATTTGTAGTATGTGGGCTAGTTAACCTTGCACGGTACTGGACTCTTCTTCAGGTTTTGTGCTGATGAGTGCTAAGGAGCTTTCAAGGTGATACTAAGGAGGCTTTGCTAGGACCAAGGAAGGAAAAAAAAAAAGGCTAAAAGAATTGAATTAAATGAGTGATCATTTGCTTTTGCTATTCTGAGCAGCAGCAGTGTGTTGCGTTCTTTCTCTTGACTCTGGTTTTCACGCTCACGCCTAGATCAGAAAGCACAGATTCTCCAGCACCGGAAACTTATTCCTTTTGAAATATAAATATATCAATTAATATGTTACTATCTCCTACCAGATTACAGTCTTGAACATTGCTATTTTTTCAGCTTATTGAGATAAAATTGAAAAAAATTGTAAGATATTTAATGTGTACAGTGTGATTTGATGTATGTGTACATTATTCCCCCCAGCACGGATGTACTTTATAAGGACTCGTTGAGGCAGATACAGAATGATAGTCTCGTAGGGGCACAGGAAAAGAAAAATGAATGTTGATGGGTTTGGTGAGATAGCCAAACAAAGAAATGTTTTTGTTTTTGTTTTTTTTTTCATAACCAAGTGGACTGGGGCAGGGCAGATTGTTACTAATTAAAGATCAGTTGTTGCTACTCATCCACTCTCTGCCCTATTTGCTGGGAATTATGAATGATAACAGACTTTAACAATTGAGGTAAGACATAAACTGTGACAGGACACCAACAGAAGGAAAATAAGAATGAGTAAACCAACTAATGATACAATATAAAAACAAGAGACCCATAATAAGTATGTATAAAAATCACTGCAAGATAGATGTTATACAACAGTGTTTCTCCATTCTCATTATGTACTAGAATCAAATGGGAAACTTCTGAAAAATGCTGATACCTTATAAAATGATTGAGTGATTTTATTCTGCTTGCTTTGAGATGAAGGCTGGGCATTGGTAGTTTTGAGAGCTCCTCAGGTGATTCTTATGTGCAGCCAGGATTGAGAATAACTGGTATAGATGTGAACTAAATCTTCTGTAGGGAGTGATTATTGAACTTTAGTGGGAGTCAGACTCACCTAGGGTTCTTTTTAAAAATGTAGTTTCTTGGGGCGCCTGGGTGGCTCAGTCGGTTAAGTGTCTGCCTTCGCTCACGTCATGATCCCAGAGTCCTGGGATTGAGCCCCGCATTGGGCTCCCTGCTCAGTGGGGAGTCTGCTTCTCCCTCTCCTTTTGCCAACCCCCATTCGTGCTCATGCTGTCTATGTCTTTCAAGTAAATAAATAAAATCTTTAAAAAAATAAGAAAAATAAAAATGTAGTTTCCTGATCTCCACTCAAATTCTGTTTGCAGTATGAGGCAGTAGCTTGGGCTACCCTTTAGAAACACTATGTTGGTATAGATGATTGGATAATGAGAGCACTGGGGACTGAATGGGGTTGGACAGATTTTATGTAAAGTGGGACATGAGCAACTGTCTGAGTAATGTACAGGACTCAGAAGAACACAGGGTGGCAAAGTAGAAGGTATATTTGGGACACTGACAGTGTTGGTTTTGGTGAGGGAGTAATGGGAGGGGAGGCTGGAAGGTAGAGAGACTGCTGTACTACTTTATGGAGCTTATGCTTTGCATTTTTAGGCTTGGAGAGACGAGTTTGAAGAGCCTGGCCTTAGCTAGTCCTGAGCAAGCTAGGTCAGTAAGCAACACATAGAGGATAGGTGTCCCTAACTCTATCTGAAGTGATTGTTGTATGAGAGGTGACTTGGGAAGTCCTGTCTCCTTTCCCATCGGCCCCCTGCAGTAATAAAATAGTGACATGGAGCTAAAAAAACCCTCTAAATTTGGAATAAATTAATCCAGCAGACATTTGTTAGGAGGCTTTTATTTTTTATTATTTTTTTATTTTTAACTATTTATTCATTTGAAACAGAGAGATATGAGAGAGAGCATGAGCAGAGGGGAGGCAGAGGGAAAGGGAGAAGCAGGGAGCCTGATGCAGGACTTTGTCCTAGGACCCGGAGATTATGACCTGAGCTGAAGGCAGACACTTAACCATCTGAGCTACCGAGGAGCCCATTAGGAGCCTTTTATATGACCAATATCCTGAGGACCTATAGGTTATTTTTAAATAACATGTTAGAATGCTTTGTTGGTAACACATTTTTATAAATTCTGCAGACTCACCAGACACGAGCCCATCAGACTAGGGAGAAAAATAGCAACTGTGACTTTCGTTTGGGCACAGATTCTAATAACGTGGTCAGGACTTATCGGAAATATTTTAATCAGGACAACTTGCAGTGTTTTTGATGATCTTGATTTGACAAATACAATTGTTTGGTGTTGGAAATATTACCAGAATAATGCTGGAAGATTGTTCATTGGGAGTATTTTAAAAAATATATTTTGGGCCACAGAAACCTTTGAATATCGAGTACAAGTAAGAGCTGTCTTTCCACAAAAATGCACAGATACATATACTCTTGCTTATAATTTAGGGCTCTTAAATGCTGTGAAGTCAGTTTATAACCCCTGTAGGTATTCACAGACTCCAAGTTAACACTTAGAATAGACTATGGAATAACCCTGATGTCATGTACATTTTGGGGAAGTGGAGAAATACGAGCGTTCCTGACAGTTTCTCTTCTTTTTTTTAAAGATTTTATTTATTTAACAGAGAGATTACAAGTAGGCAGAGAGGCAGGCAGAGAGAGAGGGGGAGGCAGGCTACCCACTGAGCAGAGAGCCCAACTCAGGGCTCAATCCCAGGAGCCTGAGATCATGACCTGAGCTGAAGGCAGAGGCTCTAACCCACTGAGCCACCCAGGTGCCCCAGTTTCTCTTCTTTTAATTGTCAGCCACAACACTTCACGATGTGTAATTCAGCATCTACTTAGCAAATGTTTTTGAATGAAGTTTGCATAAGCCACAGCCAAAGTATTTCCATATCATAATGCTGTAATTAAGTACACTTTGGCACAGGGGTGTGTGTATATGTGTATTTCAATGTGCCACATCCATCTGCCCTCCGGACAGGCTGCAGAGTATTGGGTTGTCTATTGTCGTTAGGTCTCCTGAAGTAAAACACAAGATAGGATTTAATCCAGCAATCCCCAGTATGTTTTCTAGGGAATCCTATTTCTGATAGAAGCGCCATGAAAACAGTCTCAGAAGACAGTCCTTCTGTGACACATGACATGTTCTATCCTGTCTTGGAGATACACTACACATGTGATTATAGTAAAGGAAGTCTGGCAATAAAGAAACCTGTTTAGCTTTGCTTAAACCCACCAATTCTTAAGTTTCTTTAACCAGGACTTCTTTTCTCAAAACACTCCTTAACTTCTCAAAGATAAATATTGCGAAATACTAATTTCACTTACTGTCATCAAAGTTGGCTGCATGAAATGTAAGTGAAGCCTTAATGTGTGTGAGCTGCAGAATTTGCTTTCAGAAAACCCATGTGGAAAGAATTATGTTGGCATTCTGAGTGAGAACTTAGTCTCCCTGCAGATCTGGGGTTAGAATTTTGAAAGGCATTCTGAGATGACTGCCTAGACAGTACCTTTTAAAAATGGCCATATTTGCAGGGTGCCTGGGTGGCTCAGTTGGTTAAGTGTCTGACTCTTGATTTCGGCTCAGGTCATGTTCTCAGGGTCTTGAGATCAAGCCCTGCATTGGGCTCCACGCTCAATAGGGAGTCTGCTTGAGATTCTCTCTCCCTCTCCCTCTTCCCCTGCATATGTGCACTCTCTCTCAATAAATAAAATATTTAAACAAAAAAATGGCCATATTTACTCTTATAAAAAGACAGAATTCATGAAGAGATTATTGAGAATCATGTTGAAAATAAAACGAAAAACTTTTACAGTTTTCTTCCACTAACCCATGCCTTTTGCTCAACTGAAGTCCCTTCCCCAGCATAAATTGCGAATTTGAAAATAACTGATAGGGGTGGAGAATCAGGGAATACCATATTTGAATGATCAAGGGAATGGTTCTTAAATAACAGGACAGATAAATTAGTGTTTTATGTATGAAGGAGCAAAGATTTTGATTATAGAATTATGGAGGATATTATATATGGATATACTAGGGCATAAGCACCCCCCCAACCCCTGCTGACATTAAAGCATGAAAATTATACTATATTTAATGGATTATTCTTTCTTAATAGTCTATTATTTTGGGATGATTTTCAAATATTTAATTGATTTAGATCATGTATCAGACACCAAATAAACATCTGTAATTGGCCAGTACCTTAGCTGCCAAATATTCAGGAATGGTTAGGATAGGGCTCTTGCCCTTGAGAGGCTCATAGTTTTGGTGGGACTTGCTTTCCCACCAATGTGATTTTCCTCTGGGTGTCATCTTTTTCTTCTCTGGGCTTTCTCTCCTGTGCAGCCCTTCCCTCCCCCTCATTATTGCCACCTACTGTTGCTAGCCTAATCTCAAGCTGAATGAATCATGGACCTGAGCACGGTAGTACTTATATTGCTTTATTATATTGTGAAACACTTCCCAATGAGAAGAACATAGAAGTGGTTTTGAGTGTCTGGAAATATTGTAAACCTACTGCCAAATAATCCTAAAGAATCCACTGTGTTAATGTCAGTGTAAAGATTTGTTAGTGACTTATTTGCCAATTCCTCATTCCTGTCACAGCTGTCTCCTTAATTAAGAAAAAGTCATCGATGTTTTGGATTTAGTGAATTTTACTTAATTTTCTCAGGAATAAGAGACTTTAGCATATTCTCATAATAAACTTTTTTCATTCTAAGAATCTCTGCCAAAATTTTCCATTTTTTTCAAAAACATATTTTTGCCAGCTACTAAGTAGAAATGAATGACAGAAATCTAGAAATTGCAAGAGTTTGATATCACCTTTGCTATTTTTGAAAGTTTTGATTTAAATACTTAACTACTTAAAAATGGGGGAGGGGATGAGTTACACATGGTGATCTCCATATCCATATTCTTCAGGTAGCACCAATCTGTTTCGGTGATGAGGCATTTTCTCACCATGTATAGTAGGGTAGTTCTGGTCTTCAGGGAAGTTACTTAGTAAATATTCTTGAGGAAGGAGGGAAAGATCAAAGTTATCCATTCTGGCCCCTAATTTTAAACTTAAAAGTAAACCCCTAATCAGAAAATAAATGTAAATTTTTTAGGCAGCTAGGTTCTTATATGTCCCTGTTCTGTATTGTTTTCTTCATAAGATGGACATTAAAAATAAACTATGCATCAAAACTTCATTTCAAATAGGAGTTAGTCACAGTGCTTTTCTTTATGTACATTGCAAATTCCCTATTAGCTAACATTCTACTACTGCGGAATTTCCATATATTAAGAGGTTCTTTCTATAGCGATGATTAATACTTGTAATGATTACCCTGAGGATCCACAAAATCCTCTTGAGTCATCCAAGATTACATTCAGTATAGCTTTAATGTCACATACTTATGTCTTCTAATTGTTTGAAAATGGAGAATCTATTTGTGATTTTTTTTCCCTCTTGGTTGAATGAGCCATTTCCTGATCATTTCATGTAAGAAACTGTAGGATGCTATCAGGAAATCTGTTTTTCTTTGCTACTCTAGTTTAAAAACCAGTGGCTGGAATTAAGAAATGTGTTGTGGAGGTGTGCCTGCGTGGCTCAGTCGGTTAAGTGTCTGCCTTCAGCTTGGGTCATGATCCCAGAGTCCTGGGATCGAGCCCCGCATTGGGCTCCCTGCTTGGTGGGGAGCCTGCTTCTCCCTCTCCCACTCCCCCTGCTTGTGTTCCCTCTCTTGCTGTGTCTCTCTCTGTCAAATAAATAAAATCTTAAAAAAATATATTAAAATAAAAAAAAAAAATGTGGAGTTTCAGAGAGTTTCAGAGTTAAGAATTAAGAATTAAGAATTCTGAATTCAGAATTAAGAAATGTGGAGTTTTAGAGCTTGAAGTGACTTCTGCCTTCTCTAACCATGGAAAATGGAGTAGAGCTTTGGACTAAGAATGATTAAAAAGAGGAGTATTGAAAAGTCATCCTACGGTTTATGCACATATTCTAGATAACAAAAGGGCCCACGGAAAGCAGGGACAAAAGAGTGTAATGAAGCTGTCCCCTTTGATTACAGAGATATAGTGTGCGTTCATAGACGAGCTCCTCCTCCCTAGCCCGTCACCACTTTCTTGGGCCAAGTCATTATCAGGTCTCACCTGTGTTACTTCATTAGTCATATAATTGGGGCATTTACCCCAATTCTGGATTTAACCCCCCATCCACTGAATCGCTGATACAGTAGTGTTTGTCTATCATAGCACTTAGGAATTAACATCCTCTTGGTATATAGTATGGCTTTATCCGTCGATCCCTCATTCCAGTTTATAGTCATTTGGTATAAATAAAGAGTGGTCGGTATTTATTGAGCACTTACTTTGTACCAGGCTATGTATTCAACCTGTAGAGAGTAGTTTGTGTTTTGACCTAGATTCAAATTCTAACTATACCACGTGCTAGCTATGTGATCTCAAGCCAAGTTAGCCTCTCTGAGCCTCAGTGTCTTTTTCTGTTTCAGCAGTTATATTAATTTGCTCGGGTTGCCATAGCAAAGTATCACGGATTGGGTGGCTGAAACAACATAAATTTATTTTCTCACAAGTCTGGAGACCAGAAGTTGGAGATCAAGTATCTGCATGGTGTCCCCTGATGCCTCTTTTCCAGGCTTAGAGGGCTGCCTTCTCCATGTGTCCTCACGTAGTCTTCCTTTGTGCATATCTCTCTGTCCTGATCTTCTAAGGACACCGGTCAGATTGGATTAGGGCCCACCCTAGGGACATCATTTTAAGTGAGTTACTTTTTTTTTTTAAAGATTTTTATTTATTTATTTGACAGAGAGAGAGATAACAAGTAGGCAGAGAGGCAGGCAGAGAGAGAGAGAGGGAGCAGGCTCCCTGCTGAGCAGAGAGCCCGATGTGGGGCTCAATCCCAGGACCCTGAGATCATGACCTGAGCCGAAGGCAGAGGCTTAACCCACTGAGCCACCCAGGCGCCCCGAAATGAGTTACTTTTTAAAAGACCCTATCTCTAACCAAATACAGTCACATTCTGAGGTACTGGGAAATAAGACTTCAACATATGAATTTTGGGGGACACAGTTCAGCAGCCCATAAGAGCAGTGAACATAATATATGGTCAAATATTGTATTGTTGTGAGGATTAGATGAAATAATATATGCAAAGATCTGGCCTGAGTACGAGCTTAGTGCATACTCATTGTTAACCTATTCCGTGCTAGAGGTGGGATACAGTCTTGTTTTCTTTATGTTCTAGCCAAGTGTAAAAGTAAACATTGGTGAGTTGTGCTGTGAATATCTAGGTGTCTCTTCCCAAAGGCTTCTCATCTTTACCCCCCACTCATGCAGCCAAATGAGTGATTTGCTTCAAAGTTGCTGTGCTCTCTTCTGGGAAGTTCTCTCTGCTTTGGCTCCCCATCCATCAGGACATCATCTCCAGTTTTAAAGTCCATGGGGCTTTCCTTCCAGTTGGCAGGAATGTCAGGCTTCTCTTGAGAACAGCAGTGCACCTTTGACTTCCTCTCTCCCTTGATTCTTTTGGTGTTTCCACCTGCCAATATTGTGTGTTTCAGCCACTTGACACTTTTCAAATGTCATGGTTTATGTTATTTAGACCTGTTCTTTCCTATCTTCATCCCCCCCCTCACTTATCAGTACCCTCTCCCCACCGCAACCGCATTTCCACACACAGACCAGAGGTTTAAGGCGGGCTGGGGTAAATGAGTGAGGAATTAATGTGAAAGGAAAATGAGCACAGGCTTAGAATGACTTACTGTTTGTGTTTAGACCAGTACCATGTGGCCTGTGCCTCACGGTGAATGAGTGGTAATTCCTCTGAGAATATTCTCTTGAAGGATCATGTCTGACAAGGCATTAACCAGGATGTATCATCCAGAGAATTCCAAGTAAACGCACATGAGTTTAAAATCCTAGGGTATAATGGGTCACAAAATCATTTCACTTGTTAACTTTTGGGAGACACTATGTATTTTATAAGAGTATCTTAAAAATCTTTTATGGGCCTTTTCATTACTAACTATTGAGAAGTTTCCCCCAGTGTTCTCTCAAGTTGAGAAGGTTTACTAAGTGTCGTTTTCCAACTGGAGCTTGGTTTCCTGAAAGCTATTCTTGGTGTGGTGGATGAGTGCAGCTGTTCATATCTTAATATTTCAGTTTGAGTCACTGGGTGGGCGGAACTGATTAGAATTCCAAATGCAATACATACAGGCGGTTAGGTGGAACTGAGTTTACTAGGAGAGCTTTTTTTTTTTTTTTTTTTTAGGAGAGCTTTTGACAGAAGTCCTATATTCAGAAGTTAAGTGGCAAAAAGAATACTTTAAGTACAAAGTATTTGAATAAATGTCTTCTGCATTTTGTTTTAGTTTTCTTTTTTGGTTGGTGGAATTTTTCTTTGTATTAAGAAATAGTTAAGGGGTGCCTGGTTGGCTCAGTCGTTAAAGCATCTGCCTTCGGCTCAGGTCATGATCCCAGGGTTCTGAGATCGAGCCCCGCATTGGGCTCCCTGCTTGGCAGGAAGCCTGCTTCTCCCTCTCCCACTCCCCCTGCTTGTTGTGTTCCCTCTCTTGCTGTGTGTCTCTTTGTCAAATAAATAAGTAAATAAGTAAATAAATAAAAAAAATCTTAAAAAAACAGTTAAAATATGTTATTAAGACAGGATTCTTTGAAAATATTTAAAACAATATGCTTCCCTTCCAAAAAGACGCTTATTTACTGTGGGTTAGCATGACCTTATTTTCATGAATGTTCATACGTGTGTAGACATCATTTTTCATTTAAACACTTTGCAAAGCTTTATCATAATTCCACTCAGTTTACCACAGTTTGAATTTTGCTGTATCCCATACTCCACTTGGGAAGAGAAATTATATTTATCGGATGGAAAGTAGTTTTGGGCTGGCTAATATAAACATTCCTTGGAATGTTAGCCAAAGAGGGGCAGTGGAAAGCTTCATATTTGAGGATTCCAGCTGCCCAGTGACAGCTTGGGAAGCAGTGTTATGTTTTCGAGTTTGTGTTAGAAATCAACCCCAATCCATATGTGGGCTTAAATGTTACATTCTGAGTTATGACATGAACTGACATTGTAATGTTTTCTAGGATGTGGTTTTCCGTGTTGCCGTGATGTCATAAGTAAGGCTTGAAAAACAGTGATTCACGGGTGAAGTTTAAAACAGTCTGTTAAAAAGCATGCTCTCTCTCTAAAACAAGCCGTAAATCAAAATGGAACAATAGGGAATTCCTAGGGGTAGAGATGGAAAAGTGTTCTTGGTTCTCCACCTCAGGTCTTCAGAATGTGAATCAACACAAGTAAGAAAATGGACAGCTCTGAAGCAGACACGTTTTAGAGCTCCTTGAAGCTCGTTTAAAGGGTTACTCCCTTTTCTCAGCCATTTAGTCCTGGATCGACTCCAGGGCATAGCCTGAAATGTGTATCGAAGGCATCTGTGAAGCTGCACATCAGGTTAGGCGCACAGAGAACCTAATTGCCTGGGGAATACACACTTCAGCCTGCCCTTCAAGCTGTGTGATCTTGGGCAAGTTACCAACCTCTCCGAGCTTCAGTTTCCTCGGCTATAAAATGGGCATGATGATAGCATTCATAGGGTTGTTGTGAGAATGAAATGCATTAACATATGGAAGGCATTTAGGCTAGTACGTGGCACCAGACCAGCCCTGTCTAAGTGTTGACCGCTAATATTATCTTAGCACAAACTAAAAACCCATACATGACCCTCAGCAGACCGGGTCGATACCCAGCGGCATTGTTGTCCATCCCTGACCTAATTTGTCCTGAGTTCTCCAGCTAAACTCTACAGTCCTCAGGCTAGGGAAGCATGAACTCTTATTCTTGGTGGGGTGTTCATGGAAGAATTTGTTTCTGTAGGTATTTGATGTTGTTTGACAGGTTTGGTTTGTGTGTAAGAGCGTAGGTGGTGTGCATGACCTGGGTTAGTGTCTGCGGAGTTTCAAGTATGTCTTTAGGTAAGGGTGAGAAGGACGATTTTGAGATCAAAGTTTTCCTTATCTCTTTCCCTCGTTAGTGCTCTCGATTCTGCAACATACTTAATTTTCTTTTAAACCTTTAAACCCTTTTTATTTCCTGTGACTTTATTTTGTGGAATGATGACCACCCGGGAGTTAGAGAGCTTGCTGCCTGTGTGTTGTGGGAGATTGTATAACCTTCACATAATGCTTTTACTCAGGCGCCTGTGTGTGTTTAGTTTTTTTTTCCTTGGGCTTGAAGAGGCAGAGATAAGATAAATATTTCGGTGTTTACTGAGCCCCGTGGGACTCAGAGTTGACATAAGCAGCGTTTGCTCTGTGTCTTCTCCATGCTAATACTTCGCTGTAGCTCTTTCCCTCTTGATGGGCCTTACCTGCCCTGCACATCCTCGCCTACAGAGTCCAGGTGTAAAGCTTGCATCCTGCCTCCTGGCCAGTCTGGAGCCCTCCAGAAATAAAGGGAGCTTTAGGTGGGTCCCTGCTGTTTGCTGCTTCACGTTTGTCTCAGGCGAATGGAGGTGGGGTCTCTGCAAGGGCCAAGCTGTGCAGATGGGAGGCTGCTGGAGGAAAGCGGGGCTTGTTGTCTCAGGGGCTGGCCCGAGGGCCCGTGATGGTGAAGGCTTTTTTTCGAGTTGCCTCAAGGTCCTGGTCTAAACCTCATTGACCAGGTGCCCAATTGGCATAGTGTAACAAGGCCTGGTCAGGCAGAGAATGGTGATTATTGTTGGTACCCTTGGCTTTTGTCTTTTTTTGGTTCATTCAGAAGGCCTTGGTAATATGGAAGGAGCACAGGCTTTGTGGTTAGGCTGACCTGGGTTTGAATTCTGCTCTGTCTCTCACTATATTATTACAGATGAGTGCCTCCCACTGAACCTCAGTTTCCTCCTCTGGAGCCTGGAGGTTCTCGTTCTTCTTGTTCAGGGTTATGGAGTCAAAAAGCAAAGTACAGCACACCAGGATCATGGCAGATGCTGATGGCGGAGTGCTTGCTGGGCACCAGGTGTCCTCAGATGTGACGAATAATGAAATTACACGGTCCTCGCCGTGACAGCATCTCCATTTTGCACCCCAGGAAACTGAGGCACATGGTGAACATGTTGGTACTGAAATCCACATTCGAATCTGGGAACTCAAAAGTTTGCTTCTGCAGTTATCCCGATGTATAACTTTTTGATGATTTCTAAGACGTGGTATTACACAATGTAGTTCCTTCTCAATTCTTGATCTCTGCATAGCAGCTTATTGGCTGGTACCTGTACCTTCTGTAGACCTCCCAATGGGCGACAGATACAATCTACTAATGAGAAAATTGTCCTTTTGCAGATCTTATGAAATTATAATGGTTGTTTTGGTTCAATGTGAAGCCTATTTCTCCCCTCAGACACTGCCTGTGGTACCTCCACAGACAGCAGGCAGGCTAGGAATTATTGTTCTGGAACTTTTGATACATTTGTGAAAAAGAAAGTCTCCAGAGCCTTTGGCTTCCCTGTGCATTGTTGCTTAATCCAAGTTGACTGGGAGTTCCGTGGCTGCTGAGGTAGGGTTTGAGAGGGGTCAGCTGCTCTCCTCCCCGGGCAGCATCAGAAGCTCACACACTGGGACTTGCCCTGGAGCATAGACTGTTCCCTTAGCTGCTGGGAGGCTCAGATGACAAACAGCGGTTCATTCTGATCCTGCTAGAGTGTTGGGGACTTTTGCCAGGGCATGGTGAAAGCTTTAGGATAGGTTCTGTGCTAGGGGAGAGCAGGTCCGCCCTCTTCCTTCGTGGCCTGCAGTCACATGGAGGCTTTGGGGGTAGGTGGTTGGCTATCTTCGTCACTGACTAGTCCAGAAAAACTCTGGCTGGGCTTGACCTGGCAGCAGAAAGTACTGTGAGGCACTGGTCACTGTCACAATCAGTTTTCTTCATTTGGACTTGAGTTTATATTCATGTTAAGCTGTTTTAAGATGGATGTGCCAGATCTGAGTTTCAGCTACTTATCTCTGTCTGTTCGCCATGGAGAGTTTGATGGCCTTGCTGTGCCAATTGAATGACAGTCCGTGGCCGAATAGAGTTGTCTGCTTAGGGTGTTTTTTTCAGACTTGGCCTCATGTTGAACCCAAGGCTTGGGGGTGTAGCCATTCTGTCAGGCAGATCTGTGAATCACACTGGGTTTCCAGGGTGATTCATGCGTGTGTCATTTCTGACTGTGTCTTTACTCTACCTCTGGTGGGGACAACTTGTGTCTCTAAATAGTAATAGGAAGTGCGGGAGTGTACCCTGCTTTTTATTACCTTGAGTAACACCCATGAGGTTATACACCGGGGTCCTTATTGTACCATACATGTTGTGTTTTTAATGACCTAACTTTCTAAAATCTAGATTGCGTTTCCTATACGTGGGGAGATGTCTTTAGAAATTGGAGCCCTAAAACTAGAAAGGAGTTCTGTAGGTCCAGCTCGTTTCATCACAATCTCTGTGTGGCACTAAACTAGATAATGTGAGAAACAAAGTCGGTTCTGCTTCCTGTCCTCAAGTTGCTTGTTGGGTGGGGTGGAGATAGAAGTGAGCTTAAACGCTACATAGGTTTGCGACAGGGAGGATCCTCATAGAAGTGTCTGTTCATATTGGCACCGAGAAGAGCAAAATGATTTGAAATTGATGGATCCTGAGTCTCTGAGTCTGGCTTAGACATGACTTTTTTTGTTGTTGTTGTTAATTTCTTAAACTCTGAGAAAGAGAAAAGTTGGTGTTGTCTGCCCTATGGCAGGTGTTATTATTCTTGACGGGAAATGGGTCTTTTTGTCCCTCATGTCACCTGGTAGAATGTAACTGTGGAATTCTGGAAAAAAGCATGATATGCATTGGGTTTATAATGTGCTACAGCTCTTTAACCTGGGGCAGAGCATACTGATTTCTGCCGTGACCTGGGCTGCTCTCACAGACATGTTGGAGACCTGCCTGCAAGGAAAATGGTACTCAGAAAGTCCTGCTTCCTATAGTCTGTTTTGTCTCTGGGTCTTTGAGAGCCCTTTCCCTCTATTTTCCTTTTGGGTTAAAACCCTAGAGCAGGAAAGAGACATCTGTGGTAAGTACGCTGTGGCACTGTCCCCACTCTCCCAAGGAAACAGCTCATAGGGCTATTGCTAGGTCAAAAGTCCTTTTCCTTCCTGAGTTTAGCTGCAGAATCCTTCTTAACGCATGGTTCCTGGCTGTCACTACTTTTTGCTTCAAGTCGGCACATTTTATGAAGTTTGTAATTCCCACCCTAGAAGTCTGAGGTGTTGTCATCTTTCTGCTCTGTTGCATTTTAATAGGTGTTGAGTGAGTGGTAGAGACCGTAAGTTCTGTTGGCATTCAAAAGGCAAGAATGCATTAGAGTGATCAGTAAAGATTTTATGGTGGGAGAGGGGCTTGGTCTGTGCTTTGAAGGGTGGCCAGGAGTTGGATGGTGGGGAGGAGATTGTCCTGTGACTGAGGGGCAGAAGAGGAAAGTACAAACATAATCTGGGGACAGTGGCTTTGGAAGGTTTCTGTGGGGCACTGGGTCTCAATTTTACATTATCAGTCACCTGCTGGGCTCCATCCCTGAAGTTCCTGTTTTGGTAGGTCTGCAGTAGGTCCCTGATAATTGTGTTTCTAACAGGTTCACAGGTGATGTTGATGCTACTGGTCCCAGGGCTGCCCTTGAGAACCACAGCTGTAGGGTAGCAGGTACCATGCTGCGGGCAGAGTTCTATTAAAGCAGAGGTGGTGGCTGGGGCAGCCCTTCCAGCCAGCTGCAGGGGTCACTGTTCCCATGCGTGCTCTGTTCTGAGGGGGTGCAAAGAAACAGCCCTGCTGATGTCTGGAGTGCTGGCCTAAGGAGATGGCGCTTGATTGTGGATAGTGTGAAGCCATAGGAGAATTTTATCAGGATAGGATTGTTGGCATCTCCTTTCCCAGTTTATTGGGTAGCAGGGAGGGAGGTGGCCAGAGATGGTCAGAAAAGCTGGAGGGTCGTGCAGTTTCCAGGGGATGAGTTATTTTAGGAATGGATTTTAGAGAAAGATCTGGAAGGTAAGAAAGAGGAAGTATACAAAGGTGACCCAACATTTCCTTCAGCTCTGGAGCCTGGGGAGTAGTGGTCACATTGCCATAAAGGGGAAATCAGAGCAGTGGCTGCTTTTGGGGAAACTTCTCAGTTATTTTTAAACTGAATTTAAATTGTTTATCTTTTTTTTTTTTTTTAAAGGAATCAAGCCTAGCAAGGTTAATGTCTCCTTTATTTTTTAAAAAAGATTTTATTTATTTATTTGACAGAGAGCGAGAGAGAGAACACAAGCAGGGGTGGGGGATTGGGAAAGGGGGAAGTAGGTTTCCCGAGGAACAGGGAGCCCGATGTGAGGCTTGATCCCAGGACACTGGGATCATGACCCGAGCTGAAGGAAGACGCTTAACGACCGAGCTACCCGGGTGCCCATAATTGTTTATCTTTTCTTCCAAGAAGATTATTGTCTATCCTGTTTTCTTTTCTTTCTTTCTTTCTTTTTTTTTTAAGATTTTATTTATTTATTTGTCAGAGAGAGACACAGCGGGAGAGGAAATACAAACAGGGGGAGTGGGAGAGGGAGAAGCTGAGCAGGGAGCCCGACACAGGGCTTGATCCCAGGACCCTGGGATCATGACCTGAGCCGAAGGCAGTTGTTTAACCAACTGAGCCACCCAGGCGCCCCTCTATCCTGTTTTCAAAGTGAAGGGTCTGTATAATTTTCCATGCCTTCCAATAGATTTTTTCTTTAATGTCTATGCTTTTTGTGAGTCTACACATGTGGTCACCTGTCTCTCAACATAATTTCCTCTTATTCTCAAGTTTAAATGGGAGAATATTGTTTGAAAATCTCTTAGCCATCTCACTGTAATTTTCTCTAGACTTTTACAACCCTAAGTATAAGTGAAGGGCCCTGGGATCATGACCTGAGCCAAAGGCAGATGCTTAACCAACTGAGCCACCCAGGCACCCCCTCCCCCTCATTTTTTAAAGTAATAAATACTCATAGAAAATTTGGAAAAGGGATGCCTGGCTGGCTCAGTTGGTAGAATATGTAACTCTTGATCTTGGCGTTGAGAGTTTGAGCCCCACGTTGGGTGTAGAGATTAGTTAAAAAAAAAAAAACAAAAAAAATTTGGGAACATAAATACATAGTAAGAAGTAGGACTCAGCTGTGAACTACCTGTAAATCATGTCCTTAGCATTTTCATTTATTTCACTCAATTTTTGTATGGCTGCATGTGTATTCAGCAGTAGAATTGGGCCTGTCTGGGTCAGAGCTGAGGCTCAGTATGCCAGTGTGTGGAGTTGAGTGACAGATTTTCTCCTACCTCCCCTCTCTTTAGTGTTTGGTTACCCCCCATATTTTGGGTGAGGCCAGATGACTGGGAGTGACAGCAGCTCCCCTGAGAATGAAACAGAATGCCAGAGTTGTTGAGGAAGTAGTCAGGCAAGCAGGGCCTGAGATGAAGAGGGCAACATTTGTATTTCTGATGAGATGACACTGTGCTCATCTCAATTTCTTTTGGATCTGACCTCCTGAGGCTTCAAGGGCCTTTGGAAGAAGTCTGGGAAAAACAGACTGAATTAACTGTCACAGCTGGGACCACACAGCCCTGTTGTGGGATTCCCCTTGCCTAATCCACAGAGAGGGACTTGAGGAGGGGAAGTCACTTGCCTATCATGCAGAGAGAGAAGGAAACATTTGAGGTCAGTGACGGGTCAGCCTCATCCTGTGGGTGAGCCCAGCAGGGCAGTGGCCATGGAGTAGGGC
Organism: Potos flavus; assembly: GCA_028534135.1. NCBI lineage: Eukaryota > Metazoa > Chordata > Mammalia > Carnivora > Procyonidae > Potos > Potos flavus. Next base: position 67,280,340 of record CM052899.1, on the reverse strand, counting down.
ATCACAGATGACAATGAATGCAGCTAGTGACTGAACTTAAGGCACAGCTGGGCAAGCAGGTGCCTAGGGGTGTGTTGCTGGAGTGTCCTCCTTTGAGACGGGGTCCAGTGACAGTGGAGTGGGCTAAGGGAGCCTAGAGAGGCAAAGGCAGAGAGAGCAGCTTGACATTGGTGTGGGAGCAGGCCCTTTCTCCTCCGTCTGTCACTTTTGGGAACTCCAGAGAGAGGGAAAAGAAAGAGAAAGGGCTCAGGTCTGGTACTTGGCGGTAGAAGCCATTGATCCTGCGTACTTAGGGAATGATTGTTAGTGACTTTACCTGGGACCTGGAAACCACTGGGGTATGGGTGTGGTGACCATTTAGCTTGTTAATCAAACTGGATACTGTTAATATTTACATTGGGCCTGAACCTGGCAAGCCTGGACGTAGGGTCACCCTAGATATTGGAGATATTCAGGTTACATATACATATTTAAAAAAAATGTGGTAACTACTTTTATATCTTAAGTAGCTCCTTCCCAAGGCTCTAAGCTTTTTCATACTTTGACTTTTTTCTCCTTAAAAAAATAAATAAAAAAGGATAACAGTCCCTTTAATATTAAGAGTATTTTGGTATACTAAATTTTGTTTTGAAAATATTATTAATGGGTAGTTGTGTTTCATCTCATAAATGTACCACAATTTCATTAATTGTGTAATGTTACTAATATCAATTCCTTTCTAGCTATTTACTGTCAGGAATGATAGCAAAATAAATAAATCATGGTGTATCTCTCAGTACTTTCATAAAAGTCAAATTCTTAGAAATACAATAAATGGATCAAATTCTTAGAAATACAATAAATGTATAGTTCTTGATATGTATTGCCAAATTGTAGGCATTTATTTTAAGCTCGACTTTCTAAATTGAAAAACTTGGAGAGTTGAGTTGCTCTGATTTGAAAGTACTGTGAAATAAATGATTTTTTTTTTTTAAAGGCACTAAGTATAGTTTTTACTGCTTAGTATTTCTCTTCTGACCTCGGACAATAAAAGTGCAATACAGTGAAGCAACACTGGAATAAAGAAAACACCTTTATTGCTAATGTGGCCTGTTTCACTTTGCTGTAGAGGGAATGTCTTGTCGAGACTGGGATTACTGAATTTAACTGTGGTGGGTGTGTGGGGTGTGGACACAGGAATATTTGACCATGAAAATCCTTACTGTTTTTATTGATAATTCGCACAGTATGGTTGAAAGATCAAATATTGGGCATGGTTAGCTATTTGTAGTTTTCATGAGGAACATGATTCTTTATGTTTGTGATGACAGTTGTAGAACATAATGGAGTGCCCGTGGCATTTTTCACGTGGTTTATGTGTTTCTATCACCAGGTTGAAACTAGCACATTTTCAGGAGTGGGTTCTTCTAGTGCGAGTCGGCTTTGCGGCTGACCAGTCAGCTACTAGTTATAGAATACTACTTTGTGGAATGGTCGTCAGCAAAAAAGAAAATAAAAAGAAAAAAGTCTTCCTTACTTCAGCAAGAATTAGAGCTGAGAAATCAGCTTTGAGAGAACTGTGTGTGTAGATCAGTGGGTCAAATGAAGTGAAGGTGCTTTGTTGTAAAGCCTGTGTGGTAATTGGCTTAGTCACTGCCCGTGCCTGAATGCTGCACGCCAGCCCGGTGTCTGAGGTGCCCATTACTGGCTCTGTTACAACTTGCTCAGAGGGGCCAGACCAGTTTGCAAACAGGAAAGAAGAAACTTCTGGAAAGTTAATGTTTGGGTAAGGACTTCCTGGTTAGAGAGCATTCCTCAGGTGTTTCCAGTTCCACTGTCTCTAAAGATTGAGAAGACCCAGGAAGGATTTCCTGATACTTTAAATATGATAGACTACAGTCAATGCTGCAGTATATGGGGGATTATGTTCTAACAGTCAGGGAAATAGAAATGTTACTAGAAGCATGACACTCATAATGACACGGAAGCTAAAAAGAAAGAAGAATCTTGAATATTGACTTGTTTAGCTCCTCCAGCGTTAATGCCTCAGATTTAAGATCGAAGCATGAGAGTTCATGCACTTGGAAGTAGGACTAACCCTCAAAATAAAATCGCAGTGCTCGAGTTCTGCTTTCTGAGATTTCCTGGTTTTCTAATGATGGACTGTGGTGTTTTGTATCCTTTGCCGTGTCAGTAATCCAGTGCCCCATTTTGCTTCTCTGTATTGTCTGGCCCCAGATTTAACATTCGCTGATTCAGGTTCCTAGTTGTTTTTGAAAGATGACTCGACAGTGCTGGGCATCAGGGGAAGCTGTGTTATGACCTTCAGATTAACAGCCTGTAACTTCTAGACTGTGAGTATTGCAGACATAGGGCTTTTGATATCTTAAGCACCTCCTTGAATTCCTTGGATGTCCCCGAAATGGGTGTATGTGCATGGTATCCAGGACACACGTAATGTGCAGCTTATGCTTTCGAAAAAGTCATCCAGGCAATCTCCCTTCCCCCTCCCATATTGTCGTATCTGAGCTCTTTATTCTTAAAATGCAGTACTAAGTCTGTTGTAGATCGTTTTCCCTCTGTCGTTAGCCATAACTTTGGCCAATGCTTGTGGATTTTCAGCAATCATTTCATTTAAGGAAGGTTGTCCTCTATGAGATTTCAGTTTTACAGTGGGTTTAAAAATTACTATAAAGGCTTGGCTCACAAATGACTCTTAAATGACACTCATTTTCTTAATCCTTTAGGTATACAAACCACTCCCTATTTTCATAATTTATGACTGAATACATGTTTCTTATATCCCGAGTTAGTGGTGAAAGACTGAGCCTGTGAATGCCTTTTACAGGATAAACTTGTTTCCGATTGTAGGAAAACTGATGTTGGTGTGTTCATGTTTATGGATGAGAATTTTTCTGAGATGGGTCATTTACAAGCTCTTGGTCTCTTAACTTTCCACGTGCAAGGTTGGTTTTTTTGGTTAAAGATAGACAGAAGGAGACCCCAGGCTAAGGAGCTGTGAAAGTTTTATTTATTTATTTTTAAAGATTTTATTTATTTGACAGAGAGAGAGAACACAAGTAGGCAGAGAGGCAGGCAGAGAGGGGGGCAGAAAGCAGGCTCCCCGCCGAGCAGAGCGCCCGAATGGGGGATTGATCCCAGGACCCTGAGATCATGACCTGAGCCTAAGGCAGAGGCTTTAACCCGCTGAGCCACCCAGGCGCCCCACTGTGAAAGTTTCAAATGGAACCTGCAAGTCGGTTGTTCCGTGGAGCTGCCTTATGACAAGGCAGCTAGAGTGCCTGAAAGCCTCTCTCAAGCTGGTGCAGCATATCAAATAACTGATTTGCATTAATGTTATCAGACAATGTCATTAAATATATTTGTTTTGTTGATCTGGCAATACCAGCATTGTAGTTGGGTGACCCCCTAAGTCATTCCCTGGGAATGGGGAGTGTAAGATGTAGGACCCTATGGAATGGTCCATTGTTATGGAAATCCAGTTCCTACAAATAGCAGGGGAAAGTAGGGACTCAAAATTTGTAGGGAGTATTTTCTTCTTTCCCGTTCATTCATTTCCTTAACCTAGATACTTTCCCATCTGTAGGAGCAAAAGAGGAAAAAAAAAATCCATGCAACATTTTGATTTGCAGTGTGGGAGGAGAAAAGTTGTCCTATGTCAAAGGATAACAGGATAAAATGGTAACTTAAATTCTTGGTGATAGAATGCAGGTCATGTATACTGGATGGCACAAATTAGTTTTTGTGTCTGATTTAATTTATTCAACAATAATTACTCTCTTGGACACATAAGACCTGTTAATGTTATTTGGAGATATGGATGGAGGAGAAGTGGGTACAAGCATGAATCTGTGTTCAGTCTCCATTTCATTTACCTCCCACTCTTTCATGGCTCACACCACTGTAGTCTCTTCTGTCTAGTGACCGTTGTCCTCACCAAGGTCACACCCTTTTGACTCAGTGTAGTGGATGCATTTTTTAATGTCTTAACTTCTTGGCAGTGTGCGATCCATTGTAAGTCATTCTCTTGTTCTGAAAGCACTCCCTTACCCCTTCTGAAGGGGCCTGGAATGCTCAGTACTTATGCTGAAGAATGTCTCTTCTTCACTACTTTTATTTCCCGAGCCAATAACCAAGATGGAAGCTAGAAGATCAGGGCTGTAACACATGGGCAGTGCTGTAGGCCTTCAAAAGACAGGAGGGACACTGGAGGATTGGGTGTGATTTCCTGGTAGAAGTAGTTCTGAATTTTTTCTTTTGTTAAATGGCATTTGAAATGCACTTGGCCCAGTGGGGGCTCCATATTTGAATGAGTAAAGGCAGGGTTTAAACAGAGCTGGTGGGGGATGAATAGGTCTAATTTAGAAATCGGCATAGGCCAAACGTCCTCATCCTTGGCAGAGGGGGAAGATGGAGCTGGTGAAGGTAAAAATGAATCATTCTCTCGGCTGCAGTGGAGTGATGGCAGGGGGTGGGGCAGGAGGACGGCGAGTGTGTGTTCTTGCCAGACTCTGGAAGCCTGCGAATATCAGCCAAGGAATTTTGGGTTCTGTTTGTTAGGCAGTGGGTGGATTGGAAGGATTCTGAGCAGGAGAAGCTTTTGGAGTTGGGAAGACTGATTCAGCAGCAGTTTGTCGGATGGGATTAGATTGAGAAAAACCTCATTTTGGTCTCACTTCTGGGCTCCTTGAAGGCATCCCCCCCCCACCACCCCCAGCGTGGCAAAGCGCTGACCTGCTGCCTTCGTGCTGCAATGGCTTAGTTCTCATGACTGTTGCCTTATTGTCCTTTGGTCACTTTACCTGAACCACCTGGTCCTGTGACCACTGACCACTGAGTTCCTATCAACTTGTGTGCACAGCGTATCAAGTAACAGCCGTAACTCTGGTCTCCTGATACCACAAATGCCAGTACGGTAACCTTAGCAGAAGTCATGGTACCTCGTGGAGGCACAGCAGCAGTGTGGCTGGAGTTCATGGGGAGCATCAGGTCTGGAGGGGTGAGAAGGCCTGCGATGTAGAACACGAGTGAGGAGGGCATGGAGGATGTGAAGTGGGCGCCTTGGGTAGGTTCAGGAGTGAGGGCTTAGGGCAAAACCAGGACTAAGTTTGTCTGAAAATCTAAATAGTTCCCAGACATGAAAAAGAAAATCATGAGAATTTACTTCAAAGTTTATCAGCTCTTCCTGTCTAGGCATCCTTCCCCTATATCCACAAACCAAACACACTCCCAGGACCCCATATTGACACCATAATAGCTTTTTTTTTCTTTTTCTTTAAAAGAGTAAGTACTCCTGAAGTCAAGTGAAAGTACAAAGGAAAAATTCTGAATGTGCCTCTCTTTGTCCATACATCTGTAAGCTTGGGGGCAAGGACCGAGACGAGGGAAGGGGGCATCAGCACATGGGGCTGGGAAGGGTAGTGCCCTTCATGTCACCTGTACCAACTTATACATTTGGGAACGTTCTACGAGTATGATTTGAGCGGTGGTAGTAGTCTGCGTTGTCAGTAAATGATGTCTGTGCTAGGTCTTTCTTGTTGATAAAAATGGGGAAAATAGTATTATGAAATATTTGTAGAGAACTCTGATTCTAAGGGCTTTGGTAGATTCCTGTGACACCAGGAGAGCTAGAGTCTTGTATGTTTGGGGGCATATTCACGCTTCATTGTTGATAAGCTGAAAACATCTAGAAAGTCACTCACATGGAATAAAAGCAAGTCCAAATTAGAATGTCAGTGATATTTATTAAAGAACCGTAAATGTGATGCTGGTGGCATAATTCCATTCAGTTCTTGCCATAGCAGCGGCCGCTGGCCTCAGCCAGTGTCATTTTCACTGGACCAAGGACGTCAGTGAAAACTGATGGCAAGATGGTTGCTGCTCATTTGGAGAGGGGCCTCCCCTCTTAGCTACTCCAACTGCCTTTGGGAGGGAGGCTGGGAAAGTGGCTCTTTTTAGAAGCATTATCTGCTTTCCTTTCCATCTTGTGGGACTCTGTTTAACTATAACCCTAAATTCAGCTGGGCATAATTACAGTCTAAGCAATATTTTGTCAAGGTGTATATTTCTGTGTCAGTGGGCTATGTCCATTGGGCTCCAGGGTCACATAGTTTAAGAGAGGTGCAGAAATGCCTAATTAGTGTGACACTGAATTCTGAAGCCGAAGAGCGTTTGGTCCCCGGGAGCAGGCTCATGTTTGAGATACAGTTTTCAGCTAACTAGAGATCAACTGGCCTGCCTGTGTCCCGCAGCTGTGCCAGACCTCAGACCTTCCTGGTTAGGGCTTACCCCCCATAAAATAAACTTGTTCTGTGTAAAACAATGGTGGAAGTCATTTAAAATCAGAGCGTTCCTGTTGGTCCAGGGAGACAGGATCCAAATGATATGATGCAAGTCTCATTTCCTCTCTTTGGCGGGGATTTTTGTGGGCTTACAGCAGGTGCTTTCTATTAGCATGTAAGAAGGTGTGTGCTTAATGAGCAGAAAGGTTTTTTGTTTTGTTTTAATCCTAGTGTCTTAGTCATCTTGGACTGCTATAACAAAATATCATAGACTGCCTGGCTTTAACAACAGAAATTTATATCTCACAGTTCTGGAGGCTGAGAAGTCCAAGATCGAGGTGCCAGCAGGTTCATTCGTGGTGTGAGCCTTCTTCCTGGTGTGTACACCTTTTTGCTGTGTCCTGACATAATGTCGGGAGGAGAGCTCTGGTCATCTTATAACGGCACCGATTCCATCATGGGGCTCCACCCTCATGAATGCATCTAAACCTAGTTACCTCCCAAAGAACCCACCTCCAAACTCCATCACACTGGGCGTTCGGGCTTCACCTATGAATTTTAGGGAACCACAAATATTCAGTCCATAACAGATAGTGATGCTGTTTTTTAAAATAGTTGGCTATCTGGTAGAAAGTATGTTTTGTTTTCTTTTCTTCCTTCCTTCCTTCCTTTCTTAAAGATTTTATTTATTTGACAGAGAGAGAGAAGTCACAAGTAGGCAGAGAGGCAAGCAGAGAGAGAGGGGGAAGCACAGGGAGCCCGATGCAGGGCTCGATCCCAGGACCCTGAGATCATGACCTGAGCCGAACACAGAGGCTTTAACCCACTGAGCCACCCAGGTGCCCTGAAAGTATGTTTTCAATTTAAGGGGCAGTCCAGGGTATCAGTAGTTATTACTCATGCTCACAAATATTCAGAGATGTGATTAAAGGTTTTTGAAAATATCCAGAGATGGCTAGGTTAAGAAATTGACTTTTTTCTACCTACTTGTCTTTATTCTGCAAATGCTTATTTGAGCACATCTTATAAGTTGGGCCCTGTGCTGGGTTCTAGGGCAAAGGAATAATAAAGTAAAGCTTTTTATGTTATTTGAGCCATTTGGTAGCCAGTATTAAAGTGGCATACGGTTACTTTCCTCCAGTCTTCTTTCAAATACATTTTATCAGGTTTTAGTCTTGTCCTGTGTGCCTTTTATATGAAATATTATAAAAATACATAATATATAGATAATATAATAAATAGGTAAGTACTCACACTTGGCTTTATCAGATCTTAATATTTGAAGGAAACATGTCCAAAAATTTTTTTAATATGACAAATAAACATCACTGGGAATCAAAGATTCCTATATGCCCTTCCCTGTCCTGTGTCTCTTTCTCCCTTTCTAGAAGTAACTACTGTCCTGAATTTGGGGTATATCATGCCATCCATGTTTTTATACTTTTATTATGTATGTATGAGTTTATGAGCAATAGAATATATGTCATTTTTAAAACTTCATGGAAAAAAAAGCAAACTATATGTTCTCTTGTACCTCGAGAGAAATAACAGCCAGTTTATTTGAGATTTATTCCTCTTAATATGTAACTCTAGTTCTTTTAAAAAAAACTGATGTATATAGTATTCCATTGATGATTATTGTACATTATTAGTCTGTTCTCTTGTTGTCAGATATTTTTGGAATGTTTCCAGATTTTCATTATCGTAAACAGCACTGCTGTGGACATTCTTGTACCTGTCCTGTGTATCTGTAAATTTCTCTGGGGACATAAGAAAGTGTGTAATTGCTGGGTTATAGGATGTGAGCGTCTTCAACCCCAGGCTTAGCTCCAGCTTTCCTATATAGTGCCGCATTGCTCTGGCAGTAGAGAGTTTGTATTCTCCCTACAATGTATCATTGATCTGTGGATCTGCATCTTCTCCAGTACTTGGTTCTATCAAACGTTTGAGTTCTCACCCATCTGTTGGGTGTAAAGTGATATGTTATCGTTTCTAGCTTTAGTACTGCATTTCCCTGATTGCAGTGAGGTTGAATATCTTCTCACACACCTGTTGGCCTTTCGGGCTTTTGCTTCTGTGAATTGCCTGTTTGTCACGTAGCCCCACTTCTTTACTGGTGGTGGCTTTACTGGTGGAGACTCCGGTGCAGAGAAGTGGATCGATCATAATCCTTAATTCATGACACAGTATCACCATTTGGTGACCCTCTTCTTTATTCATGCTTTTAACATAATGTATACCTGAGAACTCATGAAAGTCTAAAACACTGCCAACAGCTTACATCTGCCCAGGCTTCTCTTCCTTCCATTCCTCTGCCTCCTGCCCCCATATATACTGTCCTGAACGTCATCATTCCTTGTCATCTGGTTCTGTATGTGATCTTCCTTCTGGGCCTTGCTTTTCTCAATCCCCCATTATTAGCCTGATTTATACAAGTTGTTGCACTGACTTTAATCTGTTCATTTTCATTGCTGTAGAACTTTCCCCTGTGTTGTTATTTTCCTACTCTTTCACCTTCGAATAGGCATTTGGATTGTTTTCAGTGTTTTTGTAATTATGAACCATTCTTTTAGAAGCGTTCATATATGTGAATCTTCCCATGATCAAGACGGTCTCTTGAGTATGACACGGGACTGAAAATGCTCGATTAGATACTCTGATGTCTAGCTTTGTTAGCTAATGCCATTTCCCCCTCAGAGTTGTACCATTTGTATTCCCACTGGCTGTGGGTCTAGTTGCTCTGGAACTTCTGCACAATTTGTGGTTCTTTTTGTGTCTGTGATTCTCATCAGTAAACAATTGTTGGCTTGGTGGGCTTGGGTAGTAAAGTCTGGTTGCCTTGTAATATGCCTGCTGGTGTGAAAGGGGTGCAGGAGGAACACATAAGCCTGCCCTGCTGACTCTTGGAGGCTCTCAGTGTTTATGAAAATATCCTGACATTTGCTAGATTGCCGGGTGGGCTTAGGTCCATGCGCAACATCTCTCTTTTATGACTGTAATCATTTTAAATTTATAGTGTATCTCATAGGTTTGTTATTTAAAATTCACAGTGGGTTTAATCCCTGCTCTTCTATAGTGTCTACTCTGTTTCGTCCATGGTCAGTTTTTTTTTTTTCCCTGTGTGCTTTTTAGTTTTGGATTGTGAGCTCCTTTTCAACTGAACATTATCTGTTGGGAATCCTGGGACACCTGGCCAAAGGTGTATTAAAAATATAGAGTAGGAGTTTCAGTTTCAAAATACTTAGTGATGTTGGATAAAATAGAACAAATATCCTTTTAAGTGCAAAACTGTGATTATATATATATATATATATATATTTTTTTTTTTTTTTTTTTTTAAGATTTTATTTATTTGACAGAGAGAGACACAGTGAGAGAGGGAACACAAACAGGAGGAGTGGGAGAGGGAGAAGCAGGCTTCCTGCTGAGCAGGGAGCCCGATGAAGGGCTCAATCCCAGGACCCTGGGATCATGACCTTAGCCGAAGGCAGATGCTTAACAACTGAGCCACCCAGGTGCCCCCAAAGCTATGATTATAAAAAGAAAGCACGAAAACTCCCCAGAGTTGGACAATGAAGAGAAGACGTAATTCCCAAGTAGTACACTAGGAGTTGAGTTTTCCACAGGGTCAATAACAGGGGTCTCAACACCATTATGGGGAGAGAGAATGAAGCCTTGAGCAAAATGTTGGACCTGGGATCCTCACATATGGTTTAGCCAGGACCCTCCAATGGCTGCGCCCTTGGAGAAGGAGTAGATCAGAAGTCTGCCCAGCACAGAAATATAAAGAAGTTTGTCCATCTCAGCCTGGGTTCCGAGTAAAGGATAAAAATTCTCTGATCCCATCTTAAATTAGGAAGCACAGGTGTTTCCTTACTTCTTAGGGTTCAAATGTATACTACCTACATTTTCCAGGAGTCACGAAGTCAAGAAGTGAGCTTAAAAACCAATCCACAGTTAATGATTCTCCTCTGCTGAGATGCCTCACAGAAGCAAATCTGTGCTATTTGTCTTCTGCCTTAGTAGTAAGCTTCTTGGAATGTAGCCATGTAAGTGATCTTAGGCACCTTTGCATGCCAGTGTATTTTTGGAATGAATGAACGAGCGAAAAGTAAAAACACATGGGCATTTTTAATAGAACCTAAAGTTCATCTACAAGGTGGGTTTTCAATATACATTAAAATATAAAGCTTAGAAGAGATATTATTTTGCAATTAAAGTTTCCCACAATTTTAAAATCATTCTTGCATTACAACCTTCTGCAAATCACAGAAGCAGCAGACATTTATTCATTTATTTGCTGTTCTGTGTATTGTAAAGGATACAAAGCCTACCATGTACTTTGTTCTTAGGGAGTTGTAAGTGTAGGGGTGTGAAAGGCTTGAACACAAATAGTTATGGTGAAAAGTGCAAAGTAAGTGCTTTAGTAAATTTTCAAAGTAATTTTGGGATTGTAGAGGTTGGCACTGATTCATTTGACCTGAGGAATTTATTCATTCGGTAACATTTAATAGAGCTTTTCATGTGGTCAGTATTGGGAGGGATTACAAGAGAACCTGATATTTATTGTGTGATCACCCATGTATTAGGTGGCAAACATTTTATGTGCAGTTAATCTCTACAACATAAATTTAATTCTCTCATCATCCCTATGAAGAGGAACATATAATTATCCTCATTCTTAAAACTATTTATTGGAATTTAGTATATATATATATAGAGAGAGAGAAGTATACTTTCAAATGTGTACAACTGAATGGACTTTCATGAATTGTATATACCTGTGTAATCAGCACCGACAGCAAGAACAAACTGAACATTACAGACATTCTGGAGGCCTCTCTTTTGCCCCCTTGACTTCCGGGAGCAGTGTTTCTTTTCCTGTTTCTGTATTTTCTCGAAACAGAATCATATAATATGTGTATAGTTGTGGATTGCTTATTTCCGTACTTGTCTAGTATTCCATTATCCCCATTTTACAGATGAAGAAACTGAGGCTGAGAGGCCAGAGTAACCCAACATCATGCAACTAGTAATGAACATATTACTGTACCACTAAGTGTTTGCAAAACATGAATTTTGATGTTCCTGTGGTGTCCTGTCATGTACGTATAGCACAATTAATCTAACCAATCCCCTTCTGATGGATATTTGGGTTGTTTACACCATTTTATCATTTATACTTTACCACAAAATTAAAAAAAAAATCACTTTATTTTTTTTTTTTTAAGATTTATTTATTTATTTATTTGACAGAGAGAGAGAGAGAGAGAGAGAGATCACAAGTAGGCAGAGAGGCAGGCAGAGGGAGAGGGGGAAGCAGGCTCCCCGCTAAGCAGAGAGCCCGATGCGGGGCTCGATCCCAGGACCCCGAGATCATGACCCGAGCTGAAGGCAGAGAGGCTTAACCCACTGAGCCACCCAGGCGCCCCAAACTTTAAATATTTAAAGTGTGTTTCTGAGTTTCCAGCTACTTTGCCATTGACTATAATCACTTCCATGTAAGTATAGCAGCTAATAAACGTTAATATCCCCTGTGGCTAAGAGAGCAGCTGCTAGTCAAGAGTGGCTTTGGTAGTTTCCATATGGTCTACTTGCCTTTGAAAGTGCCTTGTAAGAATGTGCAGTGTCCTTGCTTTTTTCTTCTTGCCATATTTATTGCCTTCTTCTTCCTCCTCCTTTTTTCCCCTTGGAAACTCCTTATTAAGAGTATCTCTGTTCTGCTGTAGTCCAAAATTACATCCCTTTGCCTGAAGGTTAGCTCTCCCTCTGGCCTGCTGATGTGTTCTGCAGCAAGTTTTCTGTGGATCAGTCCTTCAGAGGACTTCATGAAACATTCTTCAAGAAACCTTCTCTAGTGCAGCGATTCACAAAGGGAACTTGGGGAGTGTGAACATCTGGAAAGGAGGAACTGTGTGTTCTTCACCATGATACCTGGCAGGTAGTAGGTGCTCACTAAATCTGAGGTGACCAAATGAAGCTCTGCTAGTCTCAGATTGTCTTCTTTTGACTGACCTTTGTAATGTTACCATTTATGCTTTTGGGGAATATGGGTTAATTTTCTCAGGCTCTCTAAATAGAACTAGGATATCTAGACTTGTTTATTTCAACTTTTTTTTTTTTTTCCTGTTCTGGTAGTAGAAGAGTAGTGATTTAAGAGTGCGATAGAAAATAAGTTCGTGGTGTTTTTGTTACAGCATGAAGTTTCTTATATTTTCTCCATTCATTGAACATTTGTTAAAAAACCCTACTGAGTGTCATGCAGTAGAGATACAAAGATGAATATAATAATCTCTGCCCTTGAGGAATCTAGTGGGAGATAGAGATACATGTCTAAGTATAATGCATTGTGGTAAAATGTATCCACATAGCTGTGAGCTATTTTTTGTTTGTTGATTTGTTTTGAACACAGCAGAGAGGCTGCCAGAAGGGTCCTCTGGGAAGATCTGACACCAGCACTGAATCTTAAGGAAAGTGCATAAATCCCTACTTGATCTTCCATCCAAATGCTACTCTCATTTCTGTTTCCTTATTTCTAGAATGGGAGTGCTGCCCATAGTTACACCATTCTATCCTTTCTAATGTAAAAACCTCACTCTTGTCTTTTCCAGACATTACACAGCTCTTTTTCAGAGTACTGCTGATTCTAGCTCTGAAGTGACTGTGTCCTCTTCCTTTCCATCCTCACATTGATTCCTCCTTGATTTGCAAGAACAGGCACGGGAATCATTCACCTTTCTGCTTTAAGCATCTGACCTATGGCACATAATAGGTTCACATTTTTGTTGAACCAAAATGAATGGAGTGATCTGTAACTGGCCTTCCTTCCTCTAATCCCTTTTATTTTCCTTCGATTCTATTCAGGGTTTCACTGATCTGCTTAAAATTCTTCCATGACTCCATATCACTCCCAAAATGGAAATCCAGCTTCTTGGCCTGGGTCCTTACTATTGACCTCAGCCTGCCTTAAGTCATTCTACCGTATTTCAGAGCATGTCTGAGGTTCCGTATGTCATTTTCATGGCCCCATGTCCCTTCCCCTTTGCTGATATGTCACTTCTGTCTTATGTGTTAAGATCTGGCTCAGCTGTCACCAACCCTGTGAAACCTCCCCTACCTTTCCCAGAAAGAATTAGTGGTACCCTCCACTGGGTTCCCTGAAATCCACCCAGTTTGTCCTCTTGTTGTATTTCTACATTCGATTACAGTCCTCTCTTTTCCTCTGCATTGCTTCTGTTAGACTGAGGGCCAGGAATTGTGCCTGATTCTTTTTTGTCCCCTGATCAGATGCTTGTTACCTGTCAGATGAATAGGTCCTGCCTGCACTGTCCCTTAAATATACCTTCTGCTTTCACAACTCTTCAGTTTTGCGTCCATGATTTTCATGACGGACACACCCTTTCAGCAGCTCTATTTAAATGTAGTGCATTATTCAAGGGCCAGTGCAGGTCATGCCTTGTTTGTGAAATTGTCTTTGATGGTGGCAGCCCAAAATATTGGCACCTACCCCTAAACCATCTTTGTTAGCACTTGGCTGTGGCACTTTCACAATACTTGATATTATTATTTGTATTTTTGTTGTGTATATATCATCTCTCTCTAGTTATATTATAAACTCTGGAATTAGAGGTGGTTTCTCATAGACTATTGTGAATCTTCTCTGTTGAAATATATAATTCCTTATTTAATGGTCACTTGTGCTTTAAAGGTAGGTTTATTAGTGACATATTCTTTTAGTTCCCTTTGTTTGAGAATGTCTATTGGCCATTCATTCCTGAAGGATACTTTTGCTGGGTATAGAATTTGAAGTGGATAGTTCTTTTAGCACTTGAAAAATCTATTTCCTTTAGTCTCCATGGTTTCAAATGAGAAATACACTGTTGTTTTTCTCTGGCTGATTTCAAGATATTTTGTCTTTGGTTTTCAAAGCTTTAGTTATGATGTTTTATTATTAATTAAATTAATTAATTAATTAATTAATTTTTACCATTGACCCCAGCCTTGGCATGGCTTTTTTTGAATTTATCCTGATTCAAGAATTTTCTCAGCTTCTTAAATCTGTATATTTGTGACCAAATTTGGGAAATTTTCAGCCATTGTTTCTTTGAATACACTTTTAGCCTCACTCCATTTCTCCTCTCCCTCTGGGACTCTGATGATACAAATGTTGGCTCTTTTGTTGTTCCATAGGTCCCTGAGGCTTTGTTCATTTTTTCAGCCTGTTTTCTCTGTTCTGATTGAGTGAATTCTCTTGTTCTTTCCTCAAATTCACTTATTCTCTTCTCTGTCCTCTCCAGTCTATTATTGAGCCCATCAAGTGAGTTTTACTTTCTGTTTCTGTATTTCTCAGTTGTAGAATTTTTGTGTGGTTTTTTGTAACTTTTATTAATTTGCCAAGAATTTCTATTTTTTCCTTTGTCTGACAGAATTTATAATTGAGTGTTGGAACACTTTTAAGCTTTAAAATCCTTCCAGGTAATTCCAGTATTTGTCTCAGGGTTAGCATCAGTTGATTGGCTTTTCTTATTCAAGCTGTAGTTTTTCTGGTTCTTGGTATAATGGATGATTTTTTATTAAAGATTTGTTTATTTATTTTAGAGAGAGAGCTTGTGAGCCGGGGGAGGGGAAGGAGAGGGAAAGAATCTCAAGCAGACTCCCTGCTGAGTGCAGAGCCTGATTCAGAGCCTGATTCGAGGCTTGACTCACAACTCTGAGATCATGACCTGAGCCAAAATCAAGAGTTGGATGGTTAACTGACTTAGCCACCCCAGTGCCCTGATGGGATGATTTTTGATTGTATCTGTTTTGCCTAGTCCTGTTAGGATATTCAGGGTCCTGTTTAAATCTTTTATTTTAGCAGTTAGCCTGTTTGGTTTTAGCACACAGGTCCTGGCCTACATTTGTGGGATGGGATTCCAATGACAGTTAATTTTTAGAGCCTCTGTGGTGGTGGTTTAATTTGCTTCGTGATCAGGTGTTGCTGAAGCTCCCGTTGCTCCCAGCTCACACCGGCTATGGGGAGAGAAGGAGTTTCCCTAGGCTGGGGCACTGGGTGCCTGGGGAGAGGGCAGGTAGATGCAGGCTCCTGGGGATTTGGGGCTTCCCTGAATGTGATAGAATCCCCACTGCCTATGTGGGACAGAGGGTCACCTTGATCTTGTAACTTGTTGAGGTGAGATCTTTTTACTGGTGCCCTGTGGCTTGCCCAAGGTCTTCTGGACACGAGAAGGGAGAGGGTCCCAGGCCTGTGAGACCAAAGAGAGTTATTGGGCCACTTGTGGCTGGGTTCTTGGGTTGACTTGTCCTTGGGCATATGTCTTGGTTCCCCTAGTTGCTTATTGTTGGTTGGGCTTCAGATAGGTCCCCCTTTTGGATGGTATAGGGCTTGTCTCATGTTTCTAGAGGGACTCTCCTTCCCTTTGGGTAGGAATGAGTCTACATGGTCCACCTACTGTTGTTAGGACAGGGACTAGAAATGGTGGGTCTGAGTGGCTGCCTTCTCTGTGTGGCAGGAATGTATGCTTTCCCAAGGTCTTCTGGTCAAGGGAAAGGAGGGAGTCCTTTCCTATGCTATGCTGCTCCTCTAGTCTTGAAGTCACAGACTGGTTTGCTTTTTTCTTACCAGTTTTCAGGGTTCTTTGGTTGTCTCTTTCGTTATTTCCAGGATTTATAGCACTTAGTAGAAAGGAGTAGGGAGAAATGAGTCTATTCTATCTTGTCTCTTGTCATTCATTCTTAAATGTTGGATTTTTAAAAGCAATTAAAAATGTTAAGAAGTTTAACATTTGTTTTCTACCTTTAGCAAATCACATCATTGAGCTCTCGTACTTTATAGGTAAGGAAACTTGAGACCCAGTCAGGTTAAGTGACTGGTCTAGGGTTCCCACTACTAGTTAATTGCAGAATTCAGACTAGAACTAGGCTTCTGGTGAGGAATCCACTATTTGTTTTATTGTAACAAACCGAGTCAGACAGTTATCTAGAGGGGAAAGCAAGAGAACCTTGCAATGCAATAGTGTTCTGGGCTTTATAACATTAGCACACTGAAGAATTAATACCCCAAATGGAAAACCTGTCAGAATACAAGGTAAAAGACTCAGTTTTAAATTATATTGACTGTGATTGAATGACATGCTGTGATTGAATACATATGCTGTGTATTTGTCCCCATTTTAATACTAAAATTTTTAAATGAAGTCTAAAATAACATACCTTCTGTTTTTGCTATAAAATATCCAAATGACCTTATAAAATGATCCTTCTTACAAAAAAGTTCTATCACTGGTTATCATTATCATTCATATTCTACTTCAGAAAAAGTAAAAAATATAATTTAGATTGGTGGCATTACCCAAACAAATTAACATCCTAGCTTAGCAATTTCTGTGCCTTTTAAGATTTTTTTTTTTTTTTAAAGATTTTATTTATTTGATAGAGAGCATAAGCAGGAGGGAGAGGGAGAAGCAGCATCTCCACTGAGCAGGGAGCCCAGTGTGGGGCTTGATCCCAGGACCCTGGGATCATGACCTGAGCTGAAGGCAGACGCTCAACTGACTGAGCCAACCAGTCACCCCGTCTCTGTGCCTTTTTATCAGATAATCTTCGTGTACTCCACAGACTGTAGCTATTTCTCACAGTATTTCCCCATGAAGCTTTTTCCTATATCGCAGAATTGGAGAAATGGAGAAACCCAAATGTTAACTATTCAGTTGTTTATAATTTTTTTGAAGTCTCCAGGGTTTTACAGCAAATAGGGTCAGAACTGAACTGATGCCAAAACTCTTTGGAGATCTGAGATGGGAAGCATCTACTTCTTCCCCTGGGACCTTTCCCTGAGGCACAGAAAGAATGAGGTACAATGAGGAGGGGTATACACTGGCTCTTTTAATGTCATTTGGGTCATGAAGACTGACTGAAGGGGCCTGAGAAGGGGGGTGTTACTGCGCCCCCTCCACCCCCTGTGTACTAAGTTTCTTTCTTTCTGCTTTGGTGTTTTTTTCTTCTTCCCTACTTATGTAGTCTTTCTGGAAAGTAGAATCTCTGTACTGAAGAGAGGAATTTAACATTGGGCTTTGGAGAACTTTTCCCATCACTCTTGATGGGAAAACTCTACCATAGGCAATCCATATGCTAAAATCAGCTGCTTAGAATATGGAGTCAAGTTTCATAAAAATCCTATACAGTATGATGGTTAAATTTTCAAACCTGTCTTATTTAATCCATTATGTATGTACTTGCACAATGTGCTATAAAGGTAGGAAAGTATTAGTGCCAGTAATTCACCAGCTGTTGATTGGCTTAGAAAAAAAGTGTTCTGCACAGGGCGGGACCTTTTTGGACCACTGCTCTGAAGTCCCACCCTCAGCAGAGTGTCACTACCATACCAGTAGTGGTGATGTCTCATAATTGCCTGCCCAGTGAGACAACCCATTGTATTACAGTTTACTTTAAACCAGATCTGCTCCTGTTAGCTTCTACCTATGTTGGCTTTTGGGTGAGTCTGTTAGGACCATGTGGGATGAATCTAAGAACTGGCTTAATTAATGTCCCTCAAAATTCAGAAACCTTCCCAAGATTTTGTCTTAATTGGTAGGGTTTTTGGAATCCTCATTATCCTGCTAACTTTTCTTGAATGTATGGTTTTTCCAGCATCCCTTTAAAATGTAGTCCACACTAAACACAGTGCCCCCAAGCTTTCTTACTCATGCTGGAAATGTTATTTCTAAAAAAGAAAAAAGCCTAAGAAATAAAAACATAAAAACAAACTTATAAAAAAAATAACTTTTATATGCTATGTATAATATCATATATGGAAAGGAGACATTTCTGAACTTGAATCTTTACTTACCCTTTCTGTGTCTGTTCCCTCATTTGTAGAGTAGGAAGCACAACATCTGTCTCTGGAGCCCTTACCCATGTTAGAAACCACGTGTGTCAGGAATCCAGGCTTGGATGCCCACAGGAGCCTGGAAAGTCAGTCTATGGCCAGCTGGCTGTAAGGAAAGGAGGCTCCTAATAGCTGTACTGTGTTGCTGTTTCCGTGTTATCTCTGGGAATCTGTTTCTCCTTCTCAGGGATGGCTCCAAGTGCCTAGTTTCTATAGTTTGGGGTTTCTCCTTTGCCGTATGGAGGTATGAATGTGATACATAAAAGTCGGGTGTTTCTGAACTCATTTATCAGCTTCTCTTTATTTTTTAAAAAGCTAGTTCTTAGGGGTTACTGGGGTGGCTCAGTTGGTTGGGCATCTGACTCCTGATTTCGGCTCAAGGTCATGATATTGGGGTTGTGGGATTGGGCTCCACACTGAGTGTGGAGGCTGCTTGAGATTCTCTCTCTCTCTCTCTCTCTCTCTCTGCCTCTCCCCTTGCTCGTGTACTCGCTCGCTCTCTTAAAAAAAAAAAAAAAAAGAGCTAGTTCCTAGAAAACCAAAGCAAAAGAGTAATCTGAAAGTTAGAATTAATGATATTACTTACATGGTATTTCTTATAGAGTGGATAACAAGCCTGGTAAATCCAATGCTAATACAAAGTGCTAATCCAAGAGCTATCCCAATCCATCTCAGTACACTTAAAAGAAGCCTATAAATTTTGTACATACACAATATTTTCCACTCAATGAGTGGAAATGTATATTCATTTATAAAATTTATACCCTCATCCAATGAGTCCTTTATATTTATCTTACAAGAATTACCAGTTTTGTTCAAAAGTGGTTTTGTACTAGATTATAGTAATGCCTCTACCTGTCTTTAACTCCATATACCAGAGGACTCTGCTTTCTTTCTCTACTATTAAAAACTGCTGGTATGGCTCAATGTACTGATTTTATCACCCACTAAATCACAGATGGTGCACTGAAAAATGCGGCTCTGGGTACTTTGAAAAATGCTGCTGTAGGTCAGTGCTACTCAAAGTGAAGCCAGTAGACCTAGGCTAGTCTACAGACTGTGAGTTACTATAAGTTGACTTCCTTTATCAAGAAGTCTTGCTATAGGTGTGCCTGGGTGGCTCAGTCAGTTCAGCGTCTGCCTTCGACTCAGGTCATGACCTCAGGGTCCTGAGGTCGAGCCCTGCATCAGGGTCCTTGCTTACCGGGGAGTCTGCTTCTCTCTCTGCCCCTCCCCCTGCTCATGCTCTCTCTCTGTCAAATAAATAAAATCTTAAAAAAAAAAAAGTCTTGCTATAAAATAGTGTCAGCCAAACTAAACAGGCGTGCTTTGTGAATTTACATTTTGTCCAAATACTTTGTGTCTCTGGGACCCTGTGACCAACCGTTCAGAGGCTGGCCCCTTGAGTAGCATTGCCCGCAGGTACCACAAACCTTCCTTTACCATCTAGTTCTTAGCCATGTGGGCTCTCAGGTTCCTAGGCCTCTGGTAGATTTGAAAGGTGAGGCAGTGCTGCACTAATTTGGTATGTCAGTTAAACCGCTGTAGCCCAGTGCTGCCTAGTGTGCGAGCAAGTAGTTCTACCAGACAGAGTTTAGGAATGAGGAGATCATGAGCTGGAAATCAGAGTGACCTGGGCTTACTTCCGGTTTTACTGTGTGACCTATTTTACTTCTGTTTCCCCACCCCCCTCTGTCTACAAAAATGAAGACATATTTACCTTTGTCATAATGATTCTAAGGATGAGGGGTAAATTTTGTATAACACACCCCACATGATAGTAGATGCTTATTGCTTTCAGGGATAATTCTGAAATGCTAGGTAAACTTGCGAAAAAGAAAAATGGTAGGGATGATTGATTGTATTAAGTAAAAAGTATGACATGAGACTGTGGTTTAAAATGTACAGAAAGAGAGACAAAGGAACAGAATAACTCAGAGATGCCAGAATTAAGTTTAAAAAAAAAAATAAAGTTTAGGACAATTGGAAATAGTCAGTTTAGTTTTATTCTAAAATGTTCAGGGATATAAAAGGGTGGGTGCTTTTTAAGCGTGCAAATGATGGAAGAGGCTTCTTCAAAATAATGGGAAAAAATTTGACCACTTAAGAAGATACAAAATTCAAAATCATAATCCAAAAAAGAGGCCACACAAGAAGAGGGAAAAATATTTAAACTAAAATTATGGATCAAACTCGGAGTAGAGAAAATAAAGACAGTCCATTAATGGCAACTTACACCATAGAAATACTTGCAGTCAAGGAAATAAAGATTAAAGATGAGAAAGTACAAAAAAAGTTAACTTTAAAAAAAGTTGGGCAAGTGGAATAATGAACTTCCATATACCTGTAACCTTCCTCCAGGAATTATGAAGTCATGGTCCAGAGCTGAGGTATAATTTAGACTTGATTGGAAGATATCTATCAGTCAAGTTTATAACTTACAGATTTATCCTTGGGTTTCTAGGTTACTTAAATTTTTAATGATTATATCTTTGCTTTATCAATTTGTGGAAAATGAAATCCAATATTTCCTTTTGGAAGCTTTCCGTTTCTAGTTCAACATTTTCTTTCCTTTTGTGCTAACTGTCCCTGTGACAGACTTACTTTCTGTAACATAGTTTGGTGAATGAAGGATGTTAGTTGATCTCTTGCTAAGTGGAGACAGAGAAAGTGAGCAGATCCACGGGATATTTTGTGTGTAGAGTTGGATATGTAGGGGGTTAAGGGAAAGGGAGGAATCAGGATGATTTGTCAGAGAGTTACTTCTTGCCAAATCCCCAGCCTTGCAAAACATTTGGCACTTTTGAGCATTCCCAGTTTTGTTTCTTCTTGGATTCTGCACACCCCTCGTACCTCATTTTGGCTCTGTCTTTTCTCTGTCTTCTTCTGCCTCCTCCTTTCTCTATTGTGAGTGTCCTTCCTGGTTTGCTTCTTTATTTTCAGCTCCAGATTTTCTCTACTTTTTCCTTCTAACAAGGAAAATTCACTTCAATTACCTCTCTGCACATAATTGGCAGTGAGAATCTCTGGCCTTGACCTTTATCTTAGTTGCTTTCAGAATTTTAGTTCATCTACTACTTTGTGAAATTCCTAAAATGCAGTTGTTTCCTCACCTTACCTTGGCTTCCTCTCTTGACTTCCCCTTTAAAAAAAATTGGTTTCACCATTCTATTATCCAGACAAGATAAAGCTGTAATCTTTTGATTCATTATTTTCCTTTACGGCAATTTGTTATATGAAAACCAATATCCTTCCCAAGTTGTTGGTGAAGAAACTGGAGCTTGGAAGGGTTGTCTGCCTGCTCAGGGCCACCCAGCTGGTCCCTGGGGACACCAGTGTGTGAGCCCCAGTCTGTCTGGACATCGTCCAGAACCCGTACTCTCAATCACCATGCTGTGTTACAGGCCAGGGAGCTTTGTGATGAGGCTTTTCTGAGGGACAACTAACCTTACTTTGTAAAGTATGTCAAATTTTCAGAGGTTGGGACCTCAGCTATTAGCAGTAGTTGTGTTGGCTATCTGAGCATTTTCTCTGGAAACGCACATGTATTATCTTTTTTATACATATAAAAAAAATGGGTTGGCTGCCATGGCAGGTTGTTTGCATTCTTTCCTCTTTTAGGGGGAGGAAGAGAGGAAGAACAGTGAGCAGTGGTTGCAGATTCTTCATTTTCTTCTCCCCTACCATTTTATGAAAGGTTATTTACCCATATGCTTGCAAATACTGAGTTTCACTAAAATCGTATTGGCCATCAGGTGAGAAGCTATTCAAATTTTCTTTCATTACTAGTGAATTTGAATTTTTTTTTTATATTTGTTTATTAGTGGTTGGATGATGTCAGTCCACTTTGGGGAAAGCCATCTGCTTTGCTCAGTCTATCAACTGAAATGCTAGTGTCTTCTGGGCACATCTCCCAGCCACACCTAGAAATAGTATTTCATGTGATATGCAGGCATCCTGTGGCCCAGTCAAGTTCACACATAAAATTTACCATCACAGCCACGTTGTCTTATACCTCAATCTATCCTGATGATCAAGTATCATCCATTCTTCTTTTTGTCCCCCCTAATCTTTTCTTTTCTTTTTTTTCCCAAAGACTTACTATTCATTTGACACACACACACACACACACACACACACACACACACACACGCAGTAAGCAAGCACAAGCAGGGGGAGAGGCACAAGGAGAGGGAGAAGACTCCCCGCCAAGCAGGGAGCCCAGTGGACTCGATGCCAGGACCCTGGGATCATGGCCTGAGCTGAAGGCAGACGACGTAACTGACTGAGCCATCCAGGCACGCCCATCCATTCTTAAGTTTTGTTTTGGGTTTAACTTATTTTATTCCCGATTCTAAAAATAGTTTATGCTAAATGAGGAATATTTTGAAAATACAGAAAATTAGAACATAAAAGAATCATTGGTTAAGATGGGGCAGGAGGATTTTTAAACTGTTAGATGTGCACTTCTATACTTTTCTCATGCTTTCAGTGATTTACAAGTTGACTGTGTCTTACTTATTTACATAACACCTCTTTCCTCATTTTTAAAAAAAAGATTTATTTATTTGTCAGAGAGAGAGAGCAGAAGTAGGGGGAGCAGTAGGCAGAGGGAGAAGCAGGTTCCCCTCTGAGCAAGGAACCCGATGTAGGACTTAATCCCAGGACCCTGAGATCATGACCTAAGCCCAAAGCAGAAGCTTAACTGACTGAGCCACCCAGGTGTCCAGACCTCTTTCCTTTTTGAACATGGCTAGTTTTCAGGAGGCCCAGACTTGTGTCTGTCTGCCCTAAGAGGCTTGGGTTGCGTGGATCCTGCTGTCTGGGGTCCTGGTGTATGTTGACCTTGCCCTTCAGGAAGCACGAAACCAAGAAGCAGACCTCACAGACTTGACTGCCTGGCTGGTACTTGTTTTCTAAGAGTGGCTTTTCCAGTTACTCTTTCCTTCTTCCTGTTGGCTGTGGGTTCCTCTATATAGCTTTCTTATCCTGCCCTTCTTCTTGGCCAATTTTCCTTTCCTAGGGACTGTCCACAAACTGTTTTCTTTTTTTCCCCCTCAGAACTAAAAAAAAAAAAAATCATTTCATTCTGAAAAAAAGATAGAACTCTCAGAAATCCTGAAAACAATGTCATCACTATGGCATAATTTCCCAGAAATCATTGCACAGAGTGTGGGGCCCAGCATGGCCTTGTCTTTGCGGTCCTTCTGTGTGGGAGCCTTTCCAGCTGCCTGTGCCCCACTTGCCCATTTGCAGTGGTGTTGCTAGAAATTCCGTAGTTGGAGCAGCTCCACTTCCAGCCCTGCTTGCAGGACCCTGTCCAGGAGCTCCCAGTCCTTGCCTTCCCACTGATTGCAGAGCTCCTTGGTGTTTATGCCTCGGATGCGATCAGAGTCTGACTTGTAGAGACCAACGAGGCCAAAGCCGTTCACCTGCCAGGAACGGTGCAGGTCCCCCCGACGAGCTCCCGCGGTCCAGGCCCATGATCACAGGTGCAAAGGCCAGCTTGTCCTCCACACAGTGTTTGCAGATGCCCACACAACCTTGAAAAAAATTCTTGACCTCTCCTCTAATGCTCTAACAAAATCCAGACATTTTGATGATTTACATATATTTTATAAGAGCATCATAAGGAAAGGATCTGTGGCCCATCTGTGGCCTGAGCAGTTTTCCCTGTGGGGAGGTGGAAGCGTATTGTGACCATTTAGATGGAAAGCTGGCTCTAGGGTTCAAATCCTTGCTCCACCATCTAACTCAGTGTAACCTGTTTGTGTCTTCTGATGCTTGTCTCTAAAATACGGTGGAAAAAAGCGTACCTAACTGGGCATAGTGAGGATTAAATGAACTAATACATGCAAAGTACTTTCTTGGAGCAAGCAGCACATAGGAGGTGCTGCGTAACTTTAGATGGTTGTTGCACATGTTTAAACCATTTGGAAGCACTGGATTTGGATCCATTTTTCTAGTCCATTAGGATTGTTAAAACTGCTTTATGTCGAACATAATTTCTTACATTAAAATGGCCCTTCTCGTAGACTTCTGCCCTGCCTACTGCAATTTTTGAGATGGACTGGTTTCTGTCTTTAGGGGCATTTTGTGGAACCTTATGGTTAACATAGTAAAGTCTTCAGAAATAATTTTGACCTCTAAAGGAAGTATTTTGTCCTCTTTGGCTTTGTACCCAAGTTGTCACTCTTGGCATTTGCTAACTACTTCCCAGCAGCTATAAGGAAAAATGGCTTTGCTCATAGCTGCTGCTGAGAAAGGTCTCTGAGGCCCACATGACCTCCCTCCTCTCTTCTCCCTGAGCTGGGTGACTTGCTTGGGGTGGGACACTAGACAGCTACTTCTGTCATGGCCTTCTGTGGGCACAAAAAAATGAGCCAGACCTGTTTGATTCTCTTGAAAATTTTAATTTGGGAAATAAGGGAAAAGCAGGTAAGAGCTCTACTTCAAAGAAAATGAGAGAGAAAAAAGTAAACACTCAGAAGCCAAGTTGTGTTAATGGCAGAGGTCCAGAGAGGAGATCCCATGGCAGGCTATGCTGCGAGCTCTCTGTTGGGACACGTTGTTTACTTTCTTTTTCTGGGTTCTTTGCTATTCTCGTTATTTGAATCTTTATTTCTTTTATTCAAAAGGCCCTAATTTATACAGGTGGTGCAATATAGAGAGTCTTCCTCATTCCCATCTGAAGGATTCCCCTCATTTTGTTCCTACTGCCTGGAATGTCTCCTGTGGTTTAAAGTGATATAAATTTAACTCACTTATTTGGACCCTATTCAAGCTGCCCATTCCATGCTGTGCTTTCCTGATGACTTTTACATTTGTTTTTTGAGTTTGTCTTCCATGGAACTCTTGAGGAGTGTGTTATCTGGACCCCTCAGCGTGTATGCGGTATGTGACGTCATGGTGATCTCTCTCCAATGGAGGTCACGGACTCCTCCGTAGGGCAACCGTCACATCCTGGTGTTTATATGACACATTGGGCTGCGCCGAGTGAATGATGTGAGTCATGGGGCATTTCCTGGGGCATTTCTTTTAGCTCTTGTGATCCTGGTTTATCTTAGGACACTACAGAGGAGGTTTTAGTACCCCCTTACAGTGAGTCCTGTTTTACTTAAAAAAAAAATTTTTTTTAAAGAAAATAAATGATTAAAGCATTTGAGAGGAATGAGAGTTACATAGTAATGCTTAGCTTTGGCTGGCAACTAAGTTTCTCTTTTGTGCTGTGACATGGTGATGCTCCGATGGCAGGAGAACGGGAAAGCTCACAGTCATTAACCAGATGAACACCTGACACCACACGCCCTACTCCTGTTTACTTTGGGCCTTAAGCATATACTGTGGTTAACACGGTAGCTTGTCTTGACATTATCCCCTGTATGTGGTTTTGTTTTTTCTTTTTGTCTCACCTTTCTTAGGACATTTTGGAAACTACTTTGTTTGCTAGCTTACTATATTCACTGACCAGAATGTTTGAATAGTAGCGTTTTGCCATGGAGCTTAAATCCCTGATCTGTAAGAACAATACTTACCAGTAGTGTTCTTATGCTTGGATTATTTTTAACCCCAAGGTTACCTTATTTTTCTAAAAAAGAGGAAAAAAAAAGAATCCTGATGTATTACGTTGCTAAGGCAACCACAGACTGGGTGGCTTATGTAACAAATTTATTGTCTCCCTGCCCTGAAGGCTGGAAGTCCAGAACGGAGGTGTCCGCAGGGCTGGTTCTTTCTGGGGTCTGTGAGAGGCGTCCCTCACAGTGGCCTGGAACACTCTCTTTAGCTTATTGATGGCCATCTTCCCCTGTGTCTCCACCTTGTCTTCCTTCTATGGGTCTGTGTGTCCAACTTTCCCCTTTTTATAAGGACACCAGTCATATTGGATGAGAGCCTACCTCAATGATCCAGCTTTAACTTAATTACACCTGTAAAGACGCTCTCTCCAAGTAAGGTCATGTTCTGAGATCCTGAGGGATAGGACTCTAATATATGGATGGGAGGGGGCACAATGGAACCCATAACACAGGGGAACAAGAACACTTTACTAATTTTAAACACTTATAAAGCAGACTTTCTTGGCTTTGAAGCCAAGACGTTTCAAAAGTGATTGCTATTCTTAGGGAAGTTTTTGCACGTAGATCCAACTCACTAGGTTGAGATCCCAGAGTCTTACCAGTTGCTGGCACAGTTTCCAGAAATTTTTTAAAGAGGTACTTCATCTCTCCCTGGATCAGTATAGTAGCCTCCTAACTTGTTTTCCTGCTGCCCCTCTTGTCTACCTTCAGTCTGTTCTCAGCACAGCAGCCAGACTGATGCTGCTAAATGTTCGATTATGACCCTCCTCTGCTCAGAACCTTCCAGGGTCACATGTTCATTAGATGGGACATTCTGGGTATTTTCAGTTTATAGATGGGAAATCTGATACATACTGTGTCTTGCCCAAAGCCACACCTGGGATATGGCAGAGCCAATATTTCAAGCCAGCTCTGCCTGTTTTCTTTTTATAAATAATACTGCCTCTAGTATACTGTGCCTTCAGTTCCTCATCTGTAAAATAGGGTCATTAGTCTAGATGTCTCTAAGATGATATTCCCTGCTGAAGTTCTCTAATTTAGGCCAGGACTTGGAATCCCAGTGCCTCCAGGGCCCATGCAGATATTTTATATATGGGAGGCAGATGAGTAGAAGACTGTAGGGAGTAAGGGGACCAATGGTAACTGGAAGGTTTGAGGGATTCAGATTAAAATTGTAACGAAAGGGGTGGCCAAATAAATAAGTCTATGGGACGATCAGTTTTTGATGCTCAGATTTAGGTACTTCCCTGGAAATGTCAAGCTATCCAAATGTCAGCATGCAGCCCTGTCATTATGTTTTGGCTCCTCAGCCATTCTTATTCTCTATGAATTATAATCAGAGAAGGTGGAGCTTGGGAGTATGTTGGCCTCGATATTCTTTTTCATACTTAAGCACTTCACCTCCACCCCCTTCCCCATGTGCGTTCATGCACTCCACCGTTGTAGCCTTTCTCTGGGGCGTACTGTCCACTGCTGGACCGTGTATTCCTTCCTCACAGGTGCACCACCAGCTTATCCTCAAACTAGGATTCTATACTAAAACTTGGATTCTAGTTAGTGCTCACCTTGAACTAGGTGTGTGAAATTGAACTAGTTGTTCAAAGTTGTGCTTTCATTTCCCAAATATATAGTGAAGGTGAGAGACTCTGTCAGTGATTTTCAGTTTGGGTTTTCTGCAGGATGTGCTTTCATCAAGGAGCCCTTTGTGGGAGATGGGGACCCGTGAACGGGATCTTTATCTTACCTCAACCTGAGAAGCTTTGATTATCTCTTAGTTCTACTACTTACTGGTTGTATAATCTTGGGCAAGTTGCTCTCTGTGATTCAGTTTTCTTCTCTGTAAAGTGGGCATAATAATAATACCTGTCTCATAGAGTGGTTCTTAAAGCAATCAATAAATGTAAAGTGGTTAGGAGAGTACCTGACATTATAAGGTATGCTTGGCAAAATGAGGTCCCCTTCTCTTCCTGGAACCTGTGAATATGTTATTTTACTTGGCAAAAGGGACTTTGGAGATGGGATTAAGTTAAAGGCCTTGAGGTGGGGAGATTATCCTGGGTTAGCATGGTGGGCCCACTGTAATCACAGTAGTTCTTAAAGTAGTTAGAGAAGATGTGTGATAGAAGCAGAGGCCGGAGTGATATGATTGGGGGTCAGGGGTTCTGAGCCAAGGAGTTTGGGCATCCTCTAGAACCTGGAGAAGGCAAAGAAATGGATTTTCCCCTAGAGCCTCCCAAAGGAATGCATTCCAGTGAGACCGACTTTGGCCTTCTGACCTCCAAGACTGTAAGAATAAATTTGTGTTGTTTTGGCCACTAAATTTGTGGTGATTAGTTAGAGCAGCAGTGGGAAACGAATACTTGTCTGCTAATTATTCTGTTCTCATCGTCAATAAGATTTTCTTTGAACAACTGACTCTGTGGCCAAAGACCGTTTGCAGGCTGGTAGGCCAGGTGGTTACCAGAGTGCCCCGCTCATCCGATCGCCCGCAGTGACAGGGATTCTCTCCGTACACAGAACCTAGCCTGCGTAGCCTCTTCTCATTTGCTGAATGTGTGCGGGACAGTTGAAGTTTGGGATAAGGTGTGGCGGAGATTGGGTGGTGGTCCCCGGTGCGGACCTGCCTATGGGATTCTCTGCAGCATTCAGATCACTCCCTTCTTAAGTGTTCGTAATTATTTTGGCTAACAGCACCTGGTTGTCTGTTATGGGCCACGTGGCGTCTTGGGTCTCGTACTCCGGGTTTATGCATGTGTTCCCAGGCATATACATCTTCATGGACTCATCTTATTTTCCTCTGCCCCATGGATGTGTCAGTTCAGGTCTGGAATACTCTAGTGACTTGAGAAGCTGCTTTTTCTATGATTAAGAAGATGTCACTCTAGGCACACTGCAGTTGGGCTGGAATTGGAGAGTTGGGGCCAGGAATGCCTTTCTGTAACAGTTCCAGAGATGGGGCTGGCCCTTGAGCGCTTCCTAGAACAGCCTGTGATTTGGCCTTCAGGCCTCGACTAGCCCAGTAATGCATTTCGGGCTCATGAGATGTTTGCATCATTTAAAAAATCTACAAAGTGAGTTATTTACTTTCTTATTTGAGTCATACGGAAAGGCCACCGTGCCGTTCTTGGATATAGTGCCGCTGCCAGTTGTGTGAATCTGGAAAGCATGAAGGAAAATATGAAGCCAGTTTACAGGCCCAGAGGAATTTTGTTAAGTTGCCAAGTTAAGTTGGATTAATATTGGCATTATTTCCTTGGCATGAATCTGGCATGAAAGATATTAAGTTCTTAGAGTCTGTACCTTGTTCCTCTCTAAACAAAATGGTGAGGAATTTTGGTACCTGTTTTGATGTGCAGAAAGGGTGGCAGAACTTCTCTTGGCAGAATGTTTGCATATTTGATAACCAGTTACTTGGGTCTCTACATGCAAAGGAATGTGAACATCTAGGTGCAATTCGCCTATTTGAAAAAAAGGCTAATTTAGAACCCAGTATGTGCAGAGTCTTCTATTTCAAATTTCATGAGTAAGGAAGGTACATTGATTTGCTGTTTCATTCTTCTTCTCAAGCCCAGAAGTATAGAAGCTGCCACGTTTCCTCAAGCAGCCTCATTCACGCTTTGCTTGACAGGTGTGGGAAGTTGCTGGAGGCGGGAGTCGCAGCCTTTATCACCAGAGTGGGGACCGTCACTTCC
>CM052899.1:67188490-67250406 GCA_028534135.1 Potos flavus | reverse complement strand
CACTTTCTTCCTCTTCTTCATCTTCATCTTCATCCTCATCGTCTTCATCTTCATCAACCTCTCCATCATGTCCAAATTCTTCTTCCTCCCCACTGACTTCGTCTTCATCCTCTTCCCCTTCTACATCTTCGTCTTCATCTTCATCCTCTTCATCATCGAACTCTTCCTCCTCACCATCCTCATCCTCCTCGTCCTCCTCATCTTCTCCTTCTTCATCCTCCTCTTCTTCATCCACACCATCCACCTCAGCATCTGAGTCAGGGGCTTCCCGATCCTCTCGATCATAGCCATCCAGGTAGGTCAGCTGGGGCAGGAGCTTGAAGACGCTCTCTCGGTAGTCATTCAGGTTAGTAACCTCACAGTTAAACAGATCCAGGCTTTTCAGATATTCCAACTTTTTCAGAGGTTCCAAGGTGCTGATATCTTTCAGTTTATTTCCACTTAAGTTTAGATGTGTAAGATTTGGAAGTTTTTCTGCTAACATGTCCAGACCTCCAAAGATTCTATTGTCACTGAGCTCAAGCTTTTTCAATTTAGGTAATTTGGGGAGATTTGAAACTGAAATCAAGCCTACATTTATTAAACTGAGGAACTCTAAGTTCACAAATTCAGCTGTTAAGCCCTCAATTTTCCCATCATTTGATGGGAAACTACTAACCAGTGTTAGACCTTGGGAGTCAGATATTGCATCAAATTAATTCTCCAAGTGAAGGACACACTTAATGACCTAAAACTGCTCATGTGTAATCTTTGTGGCCTGGTCCTTTTGTAAAGGACAACATTTACTCCACAGTCTGGAGTTTTTAGGGCTCGCGTTTCAAAAGGCCTTCGTACGTCCGTGTTATTAATGCCTACATCTAGCGTTCACAGGGCATTTCCTACGTCCCACTCTGATGGCGAATGGAGCCCGTTGGATCTCTTTAGCCTCCTCGGCTTATTTTCGGCTTCTTCAGCTGCGTTAGTGATACCAGGCTTGCTTGCAGTTCTGTGCCCTGAGATTGCCATTTTCCCTTCCTCTTTACCCCTATTCTTTGCCTGAAGAGCTCCAGTACCCTGTTTCGGGCTCAGGTCTGTTTTATCCCCTTCCAGAAGTCTTCTCTTACCCCGTCAGCGTCCCCCTCTGTGCAGCTTGCCTATGCAGTGCGATGCTGATATGTTTACATCTCCTGGAAATACTCTTACCAGGGATGACCCTCACTGCTCACCTACTCCCTGCCTCACTAGAGAAAATCTCACAATAGGGCTGATGGGTGTCTTCACAAATTCCTGCTTACTTATCTCAAAGGGCCTGCCCGCCTGCCTAGCCTAGGAATGTTCATGTTACTCTAGGAAGTGCCCTCCTCACTGTTTGTGAAGATTCTTTCCTTCATTCTCCTCTCTATACAAACTTTTTCCCATGCCCAAACTCTCTTATAAGTGACCTTGCCTTGTACTTCATAGAAAAAAGAACCATCAGGTAGCAGCCTCTCTTCATGAAATCTGCATGCTTATTTGTACTGATACTTGTGTTCTTACTTCCTGTTACAAGGGAGGGAAGGAGCCCTACTCCTGTGACAGGGCATACCCAGGCGTGGACAGCATCTCATGTCTTCCCACATTCGAGATTTTGAACCATCTTTTCTGGATTCTTCATGTGGGCATTTAGGTGTTTACTGTCTTTGGGGTGTCTCCTGGAATCTCAGATGTAGTGTCATCCCTTAGTACTTGCTTCCAGCTGCTTTTCCTAAAAAATTTCCTATTTTACTAAATAGTATTCTTGCTTATACATTGGCTCATAGCAGAAATCTGGGAGTGATCCTGGTAGCGCCCCCCTTTCCCACATTTAGTCTATCACCAGTTACTTTGATAATACCTGCAAATATCTCTGAAAATGGTCTCCTCTCAATTTTTGTTATCACGACCTTATTCCCACCCCCCTATCCTCTCTTGCATGTGCCATTCTAGAAGCCTCCTATCAAGTCTTTCTCCTTCCAGTTTTCCTCACCTCTAATCTTTTTTTTCTCAGAGAAGCCAGAGTAATCTTTAAAAGATCAAAATAATCATTGTATTAGTGCCTTGCTTAAAACCCTCCAGTGGCTTTCATCATGCCCCAAATAAAAGAACTCTTCCCCTGGGCCCACAGGACCCTGCATGTTTCCATTCCTTGCCTTCACTAGTCTCTTTCCATCCACTTCTTTGTTCTTAATGTTCCCTCACCACGTCGCCCTCCCCTCCTGGCCTTCTGCTAGTTACTGTAATACACAAATTCCTCACCTGAAACCTTTTGACCTCTGCTGCCTTCAGGCTGGAAACTGTTTCCCTTGCTCTCTGCACCCCTAATTCCTTCTGATCTTTCATATCTGAGCTTAAATGTCATTTCTTTGATGGAGCTCTCCAGTCGTTTTTTCCTTATAAATCCTCTGCCTGGGTGGCTCAGTTGTTAAGCATCTGCCTTCAGCTCCGGCCATGATCCCAGGGTCCTGGGATCGAGCCTGGCGTCTGGCTCCCTGCTTGGTGGGGAGCCTGCTTCTCCCTCTCCTCCCTGCTGGTGCACTCTCTCTGTCACTATCTGTGTCCTGCTCTCAAGTAAATAATAAATAAAATTTAAAAAAAAGAGAGCGAGAGCGAGAGCAAGAGAACCTGAGGGGAGTGAGGAGCAGAGGAAAAGGGAGAAGGAGATTTCCCACTGAGCGGGGAGCCCAGCTCAGGGATAGATCTCAGGACCCTGAGATCGTGACCTGAGCCTAAGGCAGACACTTAACCACTGAGCCATCCAGGCGCCCCAGAATCCTTTCCTTTTCTAAGTCACTTATTCTTTCTGTAACTTAAAGCTTGGATTTCTAGGGGCTT
Source organism: Potos flavus (assembly GCA_028534135.1). NCBI lineage: Eukaryota > Metazoa > Chordata > Mammalia > Carnivora > Procyonidae > Potos > Potos flavus. Next base: position 67,247,577 of record CM052899.1, on the reverse strand, counting down.
TTTTTTTTTTTTTTTTTCAAAAAAGGAATGGCACATTGTTGTAAAGTATTTTGAGTTTTCCTTTTCTAACCTGGATGTTTTCGATCTCCTGGAAATACACGGTGAGAAAACCACTACCCACCTGCATATTGTTAAATGCATTTTCCTTAGGTAATTGTTCCCTTTTGTTTGGATTTTCAGGATTGTTATATATTCTGTCTTAAAATGAAAAGCCCCAAAGCAGTCAAAATAAGAATGAGTGCAGTTGTGGTTAGAGTCTGTGTGTGGCTCCTATCATGTAGGAGCTGTTTGCCAGCACGCCCAATATTTACTTTGTTGGGAGCTCCAGTGACTCTGCTTTGCTGATATACCTTAAATCCTCAAGAGGAATTTTCAGTAAGACTGAGTGTATTTAAACTTGTAACCACAAACCTAGCCCTTTACATAATGTAGTCTGATAACTAATAAAGGAATGTAATTGACTTGTAAATTTCTGAGGAGGGGGAGGGAAAAAAAATCTCAGACAGAAGTGTTCTGTTAATGAGTGTGATAGACCCCTTTGTTGTTTAAAGACAACCCTTTCGCTATTTCCCTGAAGAAAGAGCTGTGTTGGGGCTGCGTTGCACATTTCGCTGGCACTTTGCCCCGCCTCCTCTTCCCTGAAAATATTTATAGAGATCTAGCGTGTTAATAAATTTAGAAGTGATTTAATGGTTGCATTGGCAGGGTGAGATAAGGTAGTTAAAATATGTTGTTCATTTTATTTCTGGGTGGGGTGGAAGAGGGAAATGAAAAACTGATTTTTTTTTTTATTTTTGGGAAACCTAATACTGTGTTCTTTTGTTATCATTCTCGTTCTCTAGGCATTAAGTGTAACTGAAACCCTGATTAAACCCTTGGAAAAATTCAGAAAAGAACAACTTGGAGCCGTAAAGGTTTGTGTCTAATTTGGGTACACTTGTAAACGGAAGATGGAGGGGCCTCTTCTGTTTCAGTGTACGCTTTATTCACATTTGGCAGCTTTGAAGGAGATGCTGGAGTAAACCATCTGTTGTTTTATGTTTCAGTGTGCTTTTTCCCCTTTGGGCAATATGAAATTGTAAACAAAACAAAAACACCTGGGCAGGAGAGTAAAAACCTCTAGTCCTCCCTGGCTACACCTTCCCATATCGAGTTTTGAAAAGCATCTTAACCAAGCAGCACATTCGCTCCGAACAGAAGCATCTTATCTCTGTAGGGAATGCAGTTACTTCCTTGAATGCCTCAGTTTTATGGAGGAGTGCAGCCGCATGTGAGGGTTTAAGATTAGAAATGCTGCTACACCAATGCCATTGAAACTAGGAAGAGAATATTGGGTTATTGGGACGTAATTTCCTTCCACTGAACACAGATTTATTGAGCTTCTGTTATGTGCCAGTATTGTTAGGTGTCGGGGATTCAAAGATGAGTAACCTGCAGCCTGCGCTCAAGGATCTGGGAGTTAGCCAGGATTTCTGGGAATAATATGGTGACTTGACCACAGGGAGCCTCGGATATATTTAGCAACTTCTAAAGTTTGTGAACAGAGCTTTGAAATTATCCCAGAGAAATAATTTCCACCAACCTTTCCTGAAGTTTATGTATTCACTTGAGGAACAAAACGTAACATTCTTGTGTTGACTATTTTTGGCTTGGCCCTGAAGAGAATAACATCAATTTTAGGTAGGCAAGAGAGTTTTTATATTTGTATTCCCCCCCCCCCCCAACCCCAACTCCCCACATGGCTTGGGGATGTGATGCTTTTTTTTTCCTTTATCTTCCTAAACAAAATATTAAAATCCTTTTGTGCAAATAAACATTGTGGCTTCAAGGGCTGTAGCTATACAATTGGGCCCAAAGAGTACCAGCATTTTTGTTGCTATTTATAGAATCAGTTCTCCTTTAAGTGACTTGTTAAAATATTAGACACTTCCTTTTGGCATAATATTTACCATTTTTAATGAGTGGCTGTGTTTTGAGAGGGGTTAGTGGGGGTACCCTCCAGGTCCCCTTCCTGGGATTGTTTGCTGAGCTGCATCAAGCAGACTTCTGGCTTTGCAGCAGGTCACTGATGGTCTGCTTTCACTCCTGTGACCTTGGGCAAGTAATTGGCTTTAGTTCCTTATCTGTAAAATGAGAGATCCAGGGATCTGTTCTACTTTGTAGTTTATGATTCTGTTTTAAATCTTGAACATCTTGGTTCTTTCTTTTTTTACACTTCATTGGCAGGTACGGAATGGAAACAGTGTCCATTTCTTATTTTTCTTATTTTTGACTGGGTGAGGGTGGTGGTGAGTGAGGATATAGTATAGAAATGGAAAATGAATATGCCTTAATTAATATATTTTCTTTTTATTTGCCATCCACCCTGCTGGTTTTTTGTTTGTTTGTTTGTTTGCTTGTTTGTTTTTAAGTAGGCTCCATGCCCAGTGTGGGGCTTGAACTCATAACCCTCCCAGGCTGTGCTCTACCAGCTGAGCCATCCAGGCAGCCCCCTACTGGGTTTTTATAAATTTCTGACCTGAGTTTTCTACTGAAGGACAACTCCTCCTTCTGAAACTTTTTCCATTTCTGATGCTCTACTTGTTCAGAGTATATCCTGTAAGCGGGATAGACTACCATATTAAAAGAAGAAGTTATTTTAGTAGTTTTAGTCTATGCCTTGAGTTGTTTAGTGGCCAGATTCCATTCTGAAGTCTTTTTTTTTATTCCTTCATCGTTCTCCTGGCTTTAAGTTTATGAAGCATTTATCCCATGTTCTTATTCTGTAGAGTATGTATGTTGGCTTTTGCATCATTGATATCATTCGAGGCAGCCAGTCCTTGTGGGTCACAGGGAGAAGCCCTTTTTTACTGACAGTTTTATATGTTATGAAACAGAGTAGAAAAAGGTGATTTTCTAGGTGACACAGTGCTATATAAACACCTGTCTCTTTCATTAGATTGTTCAGTGTTTCAGAGAAAAGACTGTGCTTTCCTTATTTTCTACTAGCCTCTACTCTGCCATAATATATAAGGTACCTAATAAGTAACCTATTTTGATAATTCTAGAAGAACCTGGGGAGCGTTTGTCATCTGGATACTTGATTTTCTACATCTGTGCTTCCTATTTAATCATGTTTTGACAAACATTTTTGTCTTGCAGTTTAGTTGGGATACTTAAAAATAACTTTATTCCTATAAGTTAAAGGTCTTTTTTTCAAAAAACAGAATAGAGCTTTTTTTTTTTTTTTTTTTTTTTTGGTGGGGATTAAAACAAAGCCTTTATAAGTTGACCATAGCAGAATGTTTAAAATATCCATGTCAGAATGTTGATCTTTTCTTTCTCTTCTCCTTCCCCACCTGGCGTGTCCTGCTGTCTGCCTTTTCAACTAGAGCTCTTCCTGTTCCTTTCAGTCTTGGTTTCTTGAGTTTGCAGAATCCCAGTGAGGCATTTAAATTGTGGTTTTCATGTGATCTAAACTGCTAGGTGGTTTTTGCAAGTTGGATTTTTTAAAAGCCCTGAGATATTCTTTTCTACTATTTGCCTCTATTTGGATTTGTTCTCCTTCTGTCCTGTTTGGTTTGGGCTTATTCCTCCGTTCTTGGAGGTTCTGCTGATTTTCTTCCATGCTTGCCAGCTTCTCCTCTCTGTTGGAAAAATTCCATTTCCCGTTGCAGGACACCAGTCCTTCTGTGCTGTGTCACATGAGGTGACTAGTCAGAGTTGCCTTCAAGGCCTAGATCAGCTTTTACTTCCTCTGCAGCTCTTTCCCATTCCTTGGGGCTTCTCACTCTTCCCAGTGTCTGCACAGCACTTTATCTGTAATGGGCAGTGGCTACTGCCCATTAAATGCCACATTAGCCACAAGAGACTAGAACAGGTACTGAACAATGTAGGAGCCTAATCAGTTGTATGAAATCTCCAAGAAATACCCTAGCTTGCTAAGACTTACAGTGGGAGAATTAAAAATTGCTCTTTTAGGTATTCGAGCAATCCAGTAATGACAACATGGCTTCAAGCAAGGGGCAGCCTGCAAATATCAAATAGATGCAATTAAACTGTATTGATAATAGAGCCTATTCAAATGCTGGGTTGGAAAGAGCCCATTACCATTTTATTCCATGGAATGAAAAATTTAACCCGAAGGGTTGAAAAAAATGTTCATTTCATATATTATAACTGTCTGAGCCATTCACTGACCCTCATGCCAAATGTCTTTTGTATTTCTAAGACTGTATGTAATGACTAAATATTTAATAAAAATTGATTTCCCAAGATTCTGTTAATGACTGCAAAATATGGGTAAAAAGCAAATCTACCCAAATAAGCTCTCAAATTATGTTTGATAAAGCAGAAAAAAAAATACTGATTTAATTTAATTACATTTCTTTCATTTTAGTTATAACACACTTCCCAATGCCTGTCAAATGGCAGGTGGCACTGGGGTACAACTGTGAATTAAACCCTGGCTGGTTGGCCTTCAAGAAATCGACAACTCTGGAGGGGGAGATGTCAAATAAAAAAGCAATAAAAATACACTAAAAAGTGCTATAATTGGGGTAGGCATAGGTGTTCCAGAACATGCCCTCTGATCTTTGGAGTACCAGGCACGTCTCTCAGAAAGACCTGATTCCTTCTTTTTTTTTTTTTTTTTTTTTAAGACCTTCTTGTTTGAATCCCACTTCTGCCACTTAGCTCGATGTGTGATTCAGAGCAAGTTACTTACGACCTCTAGCTCTCAATTTCCTGATCTTTAAAATGAGATGAATGACCCCTGCCTCAGGAGGTTTTTGTGAGGATGACATGAACGTGACGGTGTATTTCCCATGTCTAGAGTAGGGCCTGGCATACAGAGTTGCGATTTATTTTATTGCCCTATTTATGGCTTATGCTGCACCAACTTGCCAAACAAGAATCGCTCAGGTTTTTGTCCCCTCTCCGCACGCAAGCTGCAGGGATAACATGCCATGGGTGACCCTTCTGGCCAAGTAGTGCTGAGGCGATGGGTAGGTGACTCTGAGTGACTGCACGGGACCCCAGGGTGCCCATCCGCTTTGTTGTTGTTGGTACCTCTGCAGCCATAGCTTCCTCCTTCTCTCCTCCTCCGACAGGCGTCTCCTGGGTCTGGAGTCAGTTGCTAGATTCTGTGGGGAGAAAAGCTGAATTCTCATTTCTTTGGATAGGCTGGCGGGACTTTTAACAGAAAGGGGGACAGTGGGGTTGGATCAGGCAAATGAAGGGTCACACAGGGATACAGGTGACACTTGGTGCAGGAGTTAAGGGGAGGGGGGTGCTGCTTTTATGCTCCTGAGTGGTAGAGAGGTGCTTCCAGGAAGAGGTGGCATTTCACCTGGGTCTGTAGGAGGTTGGTAGACCAGGGAAGGAGAACAGGGATGGCAAAACTCTGGTTGGCTTGGATATCAGGATTCCATTTGAGAAGGTATCCTGCTGAGTGTATTACCTGTGGATGAATCCTGCTTCTTGAATGTGTGATATTACTCCCATCTTCTTATTTAAGTAAGGGAGGAAGAGTTGGAATCTCTCAGAGAGTAGCTAGTTCTCTAGACTAGTCATGCCTTATTATTTAACGTTTATCGTTGTAAAACAAGCCTTTTCATTTCCGCATCCTAGAAAATTTGTAAAATAACCAAAACTTTTTTTTTTCTAAGATTTTATTTATTTATTTGACAGAGAGAGAGAGATCACAAGTAGGCAGAGAGGCAGGCAGAGGGAGAGGGGCAAGCAGGCTCCCTGCTGAGCAGAGAGCCCGATTCGATGCAGGGCTCGATCCCAGGACCCTGGAATCATGACCTGAGCTGAAGGCAGAGACTTTAACCCACTGAGCCACCCAGGTGCCCCAATAACCAAAACTTTTAAAAAAGATCATCTGGGAACTTTAAAAACTGCCCCCCACCCCCGTCTTCTAAAACAAAACAAAACAAATTCTAGTACCCTAAAAAATTTGGACAATTCACAGTAATATTCAAGCTTTTGTGAGTTCTTTATATGTTCCTTATTCATTTCTCAATGGAAATATTAATATGTGATTTTATAAAAAAAATTGCTTAATCTTAATGTTTTGTGCATTAGGAATATTTGCTTCTTTTCTTATATATTAATTGCCTCTTCTCCCTGATCTGTGGTTGGCCTTTTATTTGTTTGTTTACTTGTTTATTGTGTGTGTGTGTGTGTGTGTGTGTGTGTGTGTGTGTGTGTTTAATATCTAGAAGTTCTTATGGCTTCTCCTGTTTCTTTTTTGCTCAAAAATATGCCTCTGTTCTGAGATCTGATGAAACTGTTCTTATTTATGGCTTCATTTTTTACTTGTGATTCTTTCAATCCATCTGGAATTAATTTTGATATGAGATGTTCTGTTTCCATGTAGTTAACTAATTATATCAGCACCATTGGCTGAAGAATATTTTTTTTACCCAATGAATTATGATAAAACCATATATATATGTTTACTTCTAATATATTCAAGAGACCTGATTACTTAAGTTTTGTTTCTTAGGTTTCTGAATTTCCTTTATCATTTATACAGCATACACCTTATTTGGTTTTGCTGTTTCAAATAATAGCTCTTCTTTACCTTTTTTTTGGGCATGGGTGGTTTTGTAACAGATTACAAACTGACTTTCAGTGAGTCATATTTAATCTGTAAACATAATTTTGCTTGGCTTACTCATGTGAAAATGTCAAAACAAAACAAAACCAAACTATTGCCACCATTTAAAAATCTTTGGATTTTTCAGCTGGTCCAGAAAAATCAGAGGACATGGTTTATATATTAGCCTATATTCCCACATGGTAAAAATCTGCTGGAGCCATGATATGGCCACCTTCTCCTCTAGAATAGATGTAGATGATCTGGTTTTCCATAGCCCCCACCTCTCTTTAATGAGTTCTGTCTTGCTTCACTCATTGTACCTGAGTTCAGGTACATACTCATTGCACCTGGCTCAGACTTACTTGAATTTGTACTGCTGTTTTTATAAAAGAAATTTTCATTGTATTAAATTTGATCCTTCATAGAACCTTTTGTCATAAGCTACTCAATTTATTTTATATATATATATAAATCCACACACATCTATGTTATGTACGTCTATTGGCTCTAGCAGTGTTGAAGAAAAAATGCTGTTCTTTATTGGATGCTACTTGAACATAGTCCCTTTTAAAATTTGCATTATTTTAGCACAAAAGCCATGTGAGCACAGAGAAACAGCAACGGCACTGAGAACAAATGCAAGAAGAAATAATTATTTAAGTCTTCAGGTTTAACAACAAAACCACATTTGTATAAGCCTTACGGTGTGTGAGCGAATGTGTTTCCACTCTGTTGGTGGGTGGAATGTTGTTTCTTGGCTGAATTCCTTCTTCACAAAGCCTTTGATACCCCCACTTTCTTTCATTCTCAACTTTACCCACGTGTTAACTTACAAAACCCACAACTGCTGAGTGTGCTGGGTGTTTTGACTGCTGATTTTAGCATCCCTGCTTCCTTTGTCCCATTCTGTGATTCACATGAAATCAAATGAGTAAAAATATTTTCAGTATTCCTGGGAAGGATGGATCTGCAAGCATAGTTAACGTTTTTTCCTATACGATCCCGCTTTGCAGTCCCCTTGTGGTGAACGCAGGGCGGGACTTCTCTTCCTGTTTTGTTTCAACCTGAGAAGCGGATGCCCAGAGAATGCTGTGACGCTGGTGCAGTAGAAAGTGGCCCGGACCAGGACCTGCCTTCTCACACCTAACCCAGTGTGCATTCTACCATATCAACTTTTTAAAATAGTGGAGATTCTGAAATGGTGGCCACATGTTTGTCTTACGTTATTTTTCTGTTAGTCACCAAAATAGTTGATGAAGAGTGTAGTAATAAAAAGCAGGAAAGAGAGTAACCATGTATTAATGCCTTAAACTTTTTTAAAAGTAGTTATACATTAAGAGCATAAAGAAAATGTGCTTCTGTTTTAACAGAAGTGTGACTCTTGTCACACGTAGGTGAATCATCGGATCACAGAACTTTAGGATTGGATCAAAGAATGAGCTAGCACCAAAAAAAAAAATCCTTTATCTTTTCAGTAAGAGAACTTAGGTTCTGTGTTGTTACATTTTTTTTTTTAATCTAAATTGTGCAGATAGCTTGTAATTAAACTTGGAATAGAAATGGGAAGAAATGTCTGTTCCAGAGATGGCCTGTCTTCCCTCAGTGTGGGATGAGTTCAGGGTCTTTAGATGAGCCCACACAGCAGTTTGTAGTCCCGTGTTGTGAAAAAAAAAAAAAAAAAAAGATAAATGTGAAGAAATAGACTTTTCATGCTCTGTTCAGTCTCTTTGCCTACCAGGAAAAAGATCATATCAGAAAAGATTATTTTCGCTTTAGAAAATAGAAGTTGGAAAATAGGGAAGGGAATGTTCCTTTCCAGGAGACCTTGGAGAGTTAGGGAGAATTTGAAGTTAATGGAAACATTTTGACAGTATGAGGACATAGTGTGCTCTCATTGGTGCTCAGAAATGTTTGTTAAAAATCCACTTAAATTGGCAGGCAGTGTTAGGGGAGATAGCCTGTCTTTTCTGTATTTAACAATTAGGATACTTGTTTTCTCAAAAACTTTTATAACAAAAGAAAAGCAAATTAGCAAAAATGCTAATTCTAGGCAGTACCAGAGAAATGTTTGTAAGGCTCACATCAAAGAGTCTCAGTATGAGGATATCAGTGTTACTTTAGGCCCTGTTGACCTATTGATACGTATTCGGAATGATGTTATAGAAATCACTGTGAAAGTTTTGGAAAGAAGTTGAGGTTTCTGATTAGAGGGTCTTATTATTAAATTCACACTGGACAATTAAGGAAAATCTTTCCCAGGTTTTTTTTTCTTCCCCAATTGTGATGATGATTATTTTTTTAAATCTAGACCAAAATGTACTCAGTTTTAAAAGAATCCCATTTCTTTGCCAAAGTCTGCACAAGTTTGCTGTTTTAAGCCTGTGTTCTTCTTTTTTATTATTTCTTTTAATGAGGGACAAGTGAGTGACATGGCATTACTTCTAAATACTAAGTGTAAGTATTGAAAAATACTGTGCTCCATAAAAAGCCCATTAAAGGAAAAACAGAAAAGATAAGTGACTCTTCAGTCCTAACACTGTTTTGATGGTGAATAAACAGTGGCCCAGGTACAGATAAATTTTTCAGATAACTTCATCACACTTAGTGGTACGTTATTTATTTTTAGATACTAATCCTATTTTGAGCTTCTCAGTAGATAAAGTGTATATATGCATTTTCCCCCTGTTTAATCATAGTTGTCTGTGTGTTCTGACTTGTAGGAAGAAAAAAAGAAGTTTGACAAAGAGACGGAAAAGAACTATAGTCTAATTGATAAACATTTGAATTTATCAGCCAAAAAGAAAGACTCACATTTACAAGAGGTATTGTTTTTACTTTTCTGTTTGTTTCTAAATTTCAGTAAGCAGTGCATGCCTTTTCTTTTTAAAACATGCTTTTTTTTTGTAAACTTTTCATCTAGGATTATTAGGGATGAAAAAAAATGAACAGGTATCACCATGAATTAAGAAAAGAGTTCTTGTGGAACAAGACACAAAATAATGAATACATCTTATAGTGATTAATTCAGTAGAGTTTCATAGTATTAACATTTTTGGTTTGAATATAATTTCACAGGAACAATTTTATCCAGCATTACTGAAGAACAGATATATTATTTTCAGGAATAGATTCATTAATTGGCTTTCAAGATTTTTTGAAGAAATGAATTGAATTTAATAAGCTCATCTACCACTTTGCTTTTATGTGAAGGCAGCATTAATCTTATTTAACATTGAAGATTCAGGAGGTTCAGTGTTATTGGGAGGAGAGAATCTGTTTTACTTGTGTTAATAGACTCATTTTTTTTTTTTTTTTTGGAGGGAGCCGTGAATAAGGAGAAAGGAATTTATATCTTATCTCTCATTTTGTCTGTCTTTCTCTTTTCTAAATTCCCTGGGACTTGTGTTTTCTCACTCACACACTTGAGTGGAAACACAATGGTTTGCAATTTGGAACATATGTTTTCATTAAAAATAATGCTGTTTTACAGCAGTTGGGATCTTGACTCATCCCACAAAAGTGTGATAGTTTTCTCATTTGTTTATTTTTAAACACTTATTGAAGTATCATCAAAATGACACTAACAACATGGGCTCCAATATATTTAAGTGCCAGATATGTAGTTGCACACCCGGTGTGTGTGTGTGGTCATTTTGACATTCCCCACATGTCACATTTACTTTTTCCTCTTTAATAACCTTGACATTTGGAAGGTGTTTGACAGTTTATAAGAGAGGAGGGGGGGCACCTGGGTGGCTCAGTCAGTTAAGCCTCTGCCTGCGGCTCAGGCCATGATCCTGGGGTCCTGGGATCAAGCCCTGCATCAGGCTGCCTGCTTGACGGGGAGACTGCTGCGCTCTCTCTCTCTGCCCCTCCCCCACACTGGTGTGCACGAGCTCTCTCTCACACACTCTCTCTCAAATAAATAAAAAATCTTTAAAAGAAAAGTAAGAGAAGGGAGCTTTTATACTACTTAATCCCTATTTACAATACTGCAGGTAGGTAGGGCCCCTTTTTTCCTTGTTCCATATAATGTAGAAAACCATACAGATGTTACAAACACTCCATCATCTCCTCCCCTCTGTCCATTTTGAAATGACAGCTGTTGTTTTTATTGGCTCACCTTATGCCAGCGGCTTTCTACCTGTCTTCTCCCCTTATCTCTCTTTTCAGGTATTCCAAAGGGATTTTTCCTTCAGAAAAAAATTACTTTCCTTGCCGCAAGTAATTTCCATCTTCACTTCCCTCTCTAATTACATATCTTGTTGGAGCTGTTGCTCAGGCAAAATCTTTATGGCCATCCTTGGCCCTTCCTCTCCTATGCCACACCTGGTTTGTCAGCATATGTCTTCCTTAGCTTCAGAATATTCTCAGGATATGGCCATCTCTGACTCCTACCATCATCATCCTGGCCCATGCCGCTGGCGTCCCTTACACGGATTACTGTAAAGACCTCTTAATTGGTCTCCCTGCTTCCACCAATGTATCCCTACAGTTTATATTCTGTACAGCGAGCAGAGCGAAGTTGCTTCTCTTCCCCAGATCCTCCCTAATTGCTATCTCCAGAGGCCCAGGGCCCACCCTCCTGTCCTCACACCCACATGGGCTGCTTTGCTCTGACTGGGCTGGGACAGGCCTACTCCACGCTCAGGCCTTTGCTTTTGTTGTCCTTACTGCCTAGTACATTTCCAGCCTGGACTCACATGCTTCACTCCTCCACATACTCTCAAATACTCTCCACTCAGAGACCACTTTACTAGAGAAGTCCTCGACTATCTTATTTAAAGTCCCCTCCCCCCTTATGCTGCTTTGATTTTTTTTTCATACTCTTAGGCACATTTGACATACTGTATATTTGGTTGTTACATGACTTCCTGCACTCGCACGTAAGCTCCTTGAAGGCAACGACATTGTTTTATTCACAACTCTATCCTTTACACCTAGAGCACTGCTAGTCAGGGAGTAGGCACTTAATAAATATTTATAGAATGAAGAAGTATGAAGTGCTTGCACAGTGAGCTGGGGCTTCATCCATTTCATCATTCCCAAAGATAATTACACTCCAGATCAGAAATTTGAAGAGACCCTCGAGATGAATAGTTTGTTTCATTTAAATTGTATATTCTGTCCTATCTTGCTGTTTGCTCTTTACAAACATAAAAATTACCACTTGAAACTGCTTTCTATTGAAAGTGTGAGGGCCTTCAAAGAGGCGATGCTCTTTAAAAGGAAAAGGTTAGATTCAGATCTTCATTGATCTTGGCATTGGCGTATGTATTCCTCATCTGCAGCGAACTGTGTGGAGGTACTAGGGAGGTTTATAAAGGTTGCTGAGTGGTATTGAACAAAGGCATAGAAACCTGGATCATTCTTTCTCCTTGTTTCAAATGAAAATAACAGGAGACAATTGTCGCAGTCAGCAGGCTGGCTATTTTGTAATTCTGTTAGGACCATTACCATTATAGCTCCACATTTACTGGGCACAATATCGTCTACTTCCATCCACATCCCTAAATTCTAATTAATATTTGCACTAGAACAAGTATCAGACATTTGAGGAAAATCTATTTCTGTTAATTTTTGAAGTATATTTTTGATTTTTTGAGTAGTCAAATGATTATATTTCAGTACATATGACTAGAGAAGTAGATCTTTTGAATACCTTTGCCTGAGAATGGTCTATTCTCGTGATACGTATTTACAGCAGGAATGACCAGAAATTAGATGATGATCAAATAGAAATTAGTTTAAAAAGTCACTTTTGTTTGGTATGGTAAAAAGTATAGTTTGAATGTGTGTTTTCCCACAACACCCAGCAATTAACTCAATTCTCACAGTCTACCTGGAGACTGCATCAGTCCCAACAGGTTAAGGGCTCCGTCCCACAAGACCGTCCCTTCTTCAGATACCAGCTGCAAATCAAGGTTATTACCTGTGCTTCCGACCTACTGGCTATAAATTAGACTTTCCCACATCTCCTTCCTCCAGTTTGATTCATTTGCTAAGAGTGGCTCACAGAACTGAGATAAAACACTTATTTATATTTACTAATTTATCATAGAGAATAATATAAAAGATAGAGATGAATAGCCACATAGGGTGGGGGCTGGAAGGGTCCCAAACACAGAAACCTTGTCCCCATGGAACTGTGGTGTGTCACTCACCAGGCACTTGCCTGCGTCCACCCACGTGGACGTTCCAGAGTTTTTACAGAGCTTAGTCTCTAGTGCTCCTCCCTCCACCCATTGCCAGAGGTCAGTGGGCAGGACTGAAAGGTCCAGCCCCCTAATCAGTTTTTCTGGTGCTCTGTAGAAGCCCCACCCTGTCACCTCAGTAGCATAAACTCAGGTGTATTCCAGAGCGGCTCTTTCTTTAGATATAAACGATACTCTAGTCACTCGGGACAGTCTGAGGGGTTTAGAAGCTTTGTGCTTTACTCTACATGTAGCACATTCACATTCTTCTGCAACCACCACTGCCTTCCACATCTAGAGCTCTTCTCATCTCCAAAGACTGAAACTCTGTATCCATTGAAGACTACTTCCCCAGCTCCCTACCCCCAGCTTCTGATAACAGCCCTTCTGCTTTCTGTCTCTCTGACTTTGTTCTAGGTACCTTATAAAAGTGGAATCCTACAGTATTTGTCCTTTTGTGACTTGCTTATTCCATTTAGCTTAATAGTCTCAGGTTCATCCACGTTATAGCATGTGTCTGAATTTCCTTCCTTTTTGAGGCTGTATATCTCTATGTCACATTTTGTGTATCCATTTATCTGTCTGTGGACGCTTTGGTTGCTGCCGCCTTTTAGCATTTGTAAATAATGCTGCTGTGAACAGGGTTGTATAAATCTTTTTGAGTCCTGTTTTTAATTTTTAGGAGTATATACCCAGAATGGAATTGCTGTATCATGTGATAATTCTGTTTTTAATTTTTTTGGAGAGCTGCCATGCTGTTTTTCATAACAGCTGTGTCATTTTGCCTTCCCACCAACAGTGCAAAGGGTTCCAGTTTCTTCACATCCTCAACAACACTTGTTTTCTGTTTTTTTTTAAAATCAGTTTTGTTGTTATTTATTTTTGATAGGTGTGAGGTGGTATCTTGTATTTATATTGCTGTAATAATTAGTGATTTTGAGCATCTTTCTAGGTGCTTATTGCCATTTATATATCCTCTTTGGAGAGATGTCTGGATAATTACTTTTACATTTGGTCAAGTTAGGAAGTATGTGATGCCTTGTAAGAGTGGTTTCTAGGATGACAATTCTTGCTCTGCTGTTCCTCCATGGAACCCTGCTTCTCCCCCAGTTCCCTTCTAGTTAGACAAGATAAGCTGGAACTTTTTTTTCCCCCCCTTGGAATAGTTTCCTGACCATCTGTGCCTGTTTACTCCCAGAGGATGACACATTTTGAGGGCCTAAGAGCATGATTACCTATTGATGGGCTTCAGGGCCTGGCCTACCTTTTGAGAATCAGGTTCTTTTCTTTTTTTTTTTTTTTAATTTTTATTTTTTTATTTGACAGAAACACAGCGAGAGAGGGAACACAAGCAGGAGGAGTGGGACAGGGAGAAGCAGGGAGCCCAATGTTGGGCTCGATCCCAGGACCCCAGGATCATGACCTGAGCCAAAGGCAGATGCCCAACAACTGAGCCACCCAGGGACCCCTATTTTTTCTTTAATTGAAGTATAGTTGACATACCGTGTTGCATTACTTTCAGGTACAGCATAGTGATTTAACAACTCTGTACATTATGCTGTGCTCCCTACAAGTGTAGCTATCAGCTGTCCCCATACAACACTGTTACAATATTGTCGACTATATTCCCTAGGCTGACCTTTCAGTCCTCTGATTCATTCATGCCATACCTGGAAGCCTGTACCTCCTCCCCTCTTCACACATTTTGCCCATCCTCCCCAATCCCTCCCGTCTGACAACCGTCAGTTCTCTATTTTAACGGGCCTGTTTTGCTTTGTGTTTTTGTTTTTGTTTTTTTAGGTTCCACGTATATGTGAAATCATATGGTATTTATCTTTCTCTGACTGACTTCACTTAGCTTAACAGCCTCTAGGTCCGTCCATGTTGTTGCCAATGACCACCCCCCCCAATCTCATCCTTTTTTGTGGCTAATATTCCATTGTATGTATATGTAGCACATCTTTATCCATTCATCTATCAGTGGACACTTGGGCTGCTTCCTATCTTGGCTATTGTAAGTAATGCTGCAGTAAACGTAGGGATGCATAAGTCTTCTCAAAGTAGTGTTCTTATTTCCCTTGGGTTAATACCCAGAAGTGGAATTACTGGATCATATGGTATTTGAAAACCAGATTCTTGAGATGGTACCCTAGCTGCCACTTCCTCACCGCCTGCCTTCAGTCCTAAGGTGACTAGATTTCCCAGGTCAACTGCATTCTTAGAGGATTTGTCAACAGAAATAATGTTTATGTGATTTTGATTGTATGTGTATGGTTCAACGATGTCAGTTGAGGTTGGGGTGAGTTTTTCATGAAGAGCCATACTGTTTGATGTTCAGTCCTTAGGGTCAATCTCATCATAAAGGGCAGGGGTTGGCAAACTTTTTCTATAGAGTCAGTAAAAATTATGTTTTTGTAGGCGGTCAGGTCCCTGTTACAACTACTCAGTTTGACTGCTCCAGCAGGAAAGTGGCCGTGGAAGAGACACAAACCAGTAGCCGTGACTGTGTCCCAGTACAACTTTATGTAGAAAAACAGGCTGGGGGCCATATTTGGCATAGGGCTTGTAGCATTGCCAACCTCTGATCAAGAGTTTCACTCCTCACCATCTCTGATTTAACCAGCCTCTATTGCTTTCCCACAGGCAGATATCCAAGTGGAGCAGAACCGGCAGCACTTTTATGAACTGTCTCTTGAATATGTATGTAAGCTTCAGGAAATCCAGGAAAGAAAGAAGTTTGAGTTTGTGGAGCCTGTAAGTATCACAGAAGGTTATCCTGTTGTTAGATTTTTGTGATATAATGGAAATGTTTTTCTTCCTAGATCGAATTTACCATTGCTGGGGGCCATCGTGCATACATGTGAAGCGCAAGGCATCATAAATTAAAAAGGGTGGACACATCACCATGAATTCAAGGAATCACCTACAAATTCGTGGTTCTCAGCCTTATTGACACAGCAACATGTAGGGAATATTATTTCTCAAGGACTCGGCAATCAGGTGCAATTTCTGCCACCCTATTGGAGGTCCACCCTTTAAAGAAAAGCCCTGTGAAAGAAATGTTAGGATGGGAGAGACAGTGGTGGTGTTGATGGATAATCTTCACTCTGCTCGAGTTTGTTCTGAAGCAAGCACACCAGTCCAAATTTTGGTACTTTGAACAATTATTGGTAACAAATTATTTCTAACACAACTGAATGCTCATGGGAACCTAAGTTAAGAACCAGCATGTAGAGCACTTGAAACAATTTTGTGAGTTACTCTGGCTGTTCTTTAGACCTACTTACAGACATGTGATTTGTGTTTGTGCTTATATACGTGTGTTCTAATAGCTTTAGTTCTTTATATATTTGTGTGTGTGTGTGTGTGTGTTTGTATATATATAATGTGTATGGACACATGAATATATGTGAAGGGTAATTCATACTGTAGGTTTTAGTGAAAAAACCAAGAAACAATAGAATTCATGATTCTCAAGATTAATTTTAATGTAGGTGCTTTTGCATATGATTTTTTTAAAAAAAGCTTTACTAAGATAGAATTTACATCCCATACAATTATCTATTCTATGTGTGATTTTGAGAAGCAAAAAAAAAAAAAATAACCAAGTAGTGATACATTTAAAATTGGCATTCATGGAAGCAGTGGTCTAGTTAGAGTAATAGAATTAACTTTATTTCTTTATTTAAGTTTTTATTTAATTGAGAGAAAAAAACAGAGATAGCAACGGAGATAGGAGAGAGAGCACAAAGAGGGGAGGAAAAGGAGAAGTAGGCTCCCTGCAAAGCAGGGAGCCCGATGAAGGTCTTAATCCCAGGACCCTGGAATCATGACCTAGGCCGAAGGCAGACACTTAACTGAGCCACCCACGCACCCCTAGAATTAACTGAATTTAAACAGAGGAAAATTCATCTTCATAAAGCTTTCTTTTACGTGAAATACTAATAACGACCTGCATTTATTGAGCATTTACAGTGCTCAATCATTGTCCAAGTCATTGTTCTGTTACTTCACCGTGCTCATGTGTGTATTCATACACTAACTGCACAAGGAGATATTTTTATGATACCACTAAGCAAATAAGGAAATAAAAGTACAGAAAGTTTCAGTAATTTGCTCAAGGCCTCATAACAGAGCTGAAGTTGGGGATTGACCCCTGCTGGCCACTTGACATTAGAGTCCCAGATTCCTAACCCTTGTGTTATGCAACATTATGAGGAAAATGAATTTCAGGATTTCCCTAATTCCCACCCCAAATCACTTATACTTACTTTAAATTCACTCACATGTTGGGCAGAAGCAGGTGCCCTTTAATCAATAGGGACAGGTGAGGGTAGGTCAGAACTCAGAGCTTAATTATCAGCCTGTCTCTACCGGTCTCTGCCCGAGTTACTGAAGGTCCATAAACTCAAGAGAGAAGTCACACTGCACTGGACACCATTGGAGAGAGCCTTTAGCTCTTCATTTCTGTGATTTCACTTTCATTATAGATTCTATTGACCTATGGTGATAAGATTTCCATTATAAATGAATATAGAGATTCTCTTGACTAAAAAGAACAAATGGGTGATATAGAACTCCATTTCTCCAATACACTGTACTCTCAAAGCTATATAATGACTCTGATTTTTATGGAAAAATCACAAACCTTTCATTTTGTAAAAGGACAAATTAATAAATAATATGTACTTAGATTTAGTTGAATTCCAGTGACTTTTAATTATCTTACTTAAGTAGAAGCACAGTGGGATGTGGGGGGGGGGGAGGAGGGGCGAGGGGCAGTATATGGCTGTTTTTATTTTATTTTTTTCCCTCCACCTTGAGTTTTTGTTTGTGCTAATGTCATTTTTTTCCCCTTTGTCTTAGATGCTGTCATTTTTTCAGGGAATGTTTACTTTCTATCATCAGGGCCATGAACTTGCCAAAGACTTCAATCACTACAAGATGGAACTACAGATCAACATTCAGAATGTAAGGAAATGAAAGCTTTCTGGTATAAGAGGATGTTTGAGATGTGTATTTTCATTTTGTTCTATGAAAAGCCTGAAGGTAAGACCAGGCTGAGCTGTTGGTGTTGAGAAACTGAGGCTACGTTGCCACCTTCTGGTCAGTTCTCAGTGTAACAAACTGTTCTTCAATTAGGTGAGGCTCAGGAATTCTGCCACCTGGTGGCTCTTTTTTTTTCTTTTTTTTAAGATAGTGAATTTGTTTTAAGATTTGTTTTAAGAATGTATTGTCTGACTTTCAGAAAAGTCATTAGGTATATGTTTTTAATCAGGAGTCCCATGATTTATTTTTATTATTTTTTCCAGTTTTATTGAGATGTAATTGATATACAGTACTATATATGTTTCACTTGTACAGTGTATTGACTTGACATACCTATTGCAAAATGATTACCACAATGAGTTTAGTTAATGTCTATCACTTCATATAGCTACAGAAAAAAATTTTTTTTCTTGTGATGAGAAATTTTAGGATCTACTCTCTTAATAACTTTTAAAATATGTCCTATAGCAGTGTTAACTGTCACCATATTGCCTTCTGTAGGGATAGCTGTAAGGGTAAACTTAGTTACATAACTTCCAGTCTTTCATGTAGGGAACAAACAAAGGAACACTCCACTTTACATGAAAGGCATCTCAGTTATAATGATCTCATTTCTATTACCTGTGTATGTTACTTGATTTTTAATCCCAACGAGGCATATGGTTCAAGAGGAATTTCTTCCCTGTGTTTATGCATATTCACTAATGTATTGAGTTCACGGTTGCTGTTGGTCTATGTTATTTTCCTGGAAAATGTATGCTTTCAAAGAAGTCTTGGATAAAGAGATTTAGGAGAGCTGTATCAAATAGTATAACATAGATGATTTTGATCAGAAGGTGGTGGATGTTTTTCCTCTCAACACTCAAGTTGACTTTGGAAGTATCCTCATTGAAATTCTTTTCAGGTTGTGTTTAGTATAATATTAGACCTCATTAGAAAAAAGTGAGCAAGTTTTTGGACAAGCACATTCTAGCTCTTACTGAAAGACATATGAAGGATGGGACTCTGTGCTGTTTGCTGCTTGACTTTCAATTTCATGTCATCATAGAGATTGAGGAAGAATGGTTTTGTGTAGATTTTGTTCCTAAGTTTTTTGTTTAGTTCCCTACATTTGAGAATGTAGATAAATCTCTCTCTCTCTTTTGGTAATTCAAGTGTCATTTTGTATTTGTAGACTATTTGGATGTTGAGCTGGGTTAAATAACTAAAAGAGTATCCGCCCCCACTCACACCCCCCACTATCAGTGACTATAGTGTAACAGAATTCTAAAAACTATCAAAATGTATATGTATGTGTAGATTAGTTCCAATTTTAAAATTGTCTCTGGAAGTAGTAGAATAGTCTAATGTTGCTGCGATTTTTCAGAATACTTTTGCAGAGAGTGAAACACAGTTTTGTAAAAAGAATGCTATATAGTTAGTTTAGAAGATTAATTATACTCTTCATTTTTTTCCCTCTACCAACTGGCTATATAACTTGTGGAAATTTACTTCTCCTGTCTGGATGTCATCTGTCAAGTGCAGGGCTGGCCTGGATGAGAACCTTCAGGCAGAATGGGTTCCATAATTTGTGGGGCCAGTGTAAAATGGGAAGGCAGGGCCCTTATTTAAAAATGAAGAATTTCAAGACCATGGCAGCAGAGTATTAAACCGAGCACATGACCTTCTGAGCGCAAGGTCCTGTGTTGTTGCACAGGCTACGTACCCACGAAGCTGGCTGTGCTCGGTGTCTGAGGTGAGAGGTGGGATACATCAGTGTCTCCCGGGAGCTTCTGCGAAACTATCCCTGCACAGCTTGCTTGTGGATGGAAGTAGTCTGTAACACGCCTGTGTAGTAAAAGGGATATGGTTACCTTATACACACCAGAATGCTTTCAAGAGATTAAATATTTCAGTGTAAATGAGGAATGCTCAGTCATGCAGTTTTAGAAGCAAAACCTAAAAATAAGCTATCCCTTAAAATGGTTCAGAAAATAACTTGGTTAATATCCTTACGACATTCCGAAGTTAACTTACACCTTTGATAACAACAGTCATTTCCCATAGAGAAATGGGCAAAGAACGGTTGGCTGGAAAATTTTTCTGTATCCTCTGGAACTCAAGGGTCATCAACAGTAAATGGCCCTAACAACTCTTTTCTAAATACTCATCTCTTCGTTTTATTTTGTGTCTGAGGCTCCTGCCTCTCTTTCATGCAGAGCCTCCTCTTTCCACCTCACCTGCAGTTCTGAGAACACCTGGTCCTGGCGTCTTTACCGTTCGTGTTGGCTCCGAGCTCATTCTTTCCCTTCAGAAACGCCGACACCTTTGAAACACATGCCACTCCTTCCGTGGTACCTGCTGTACCTGAGTGTTGCTGTACTTTGCTCATTTCTTGGCCATTTTGCTCATTCCCTGATGATACCAGCTTTTAGTGTAATAAAGGGAAAATGCTGGCGATAGAAAACTACACATTACAAGAATCCCAGTTATATATGCGATGTATATTATGTATTTAAGGAAATAGACCCAAATACTAAAATCTTAGCGTTAACTATCTGTGTGCTCTAAGGCTATGGATAATTTTGGTCGACTTTTAAGTATTTGTAGTAAAAACCAGCAAGATCATTTTATAAAATCAGAAAAAAGGTGAAAGTTACTTAAAAATGAAAACAACCTAGTTTTCCCATCTGGTTTCACCTTTTTTGTTGTAAAAATGATAACACCTCTTTTATTTTTTTGAAAGCAATTTATTCCTCATCCGCTTTCTGTAATCCAGAGTAATGCATGGAAAGCAAAACAGAGCAAGATGGCTTTTAGAAAATAGATTTTCAAGAAAAATATAAGTTGCATCAAAATTGAAGTATATTTTAAAAAACTAAATTTAAACTTTTGTTATCTTTATCCCCAGAGGAATGTGGGGAAAGAGATACTAGAATAGAAATCTTCCTAGAAGGAAATGTAATGTGAGAAATCTTAGAATTCATGAAGAATCCCCAGAAGATCCTAAGAATAGTTAAGATTTTAAGAATATGCCCAAATATTTTTGTTACAGTGTTGTGAGAAAAGTAGAACACAAAACAATAAACTATGTTTTTTTTTTTAAAAAGGGATTGGAAGTGATTGTGTAAAAATATGAAAGTGCTTATTTCTGAGGAATAGGTTTATGGTCACTTTTAATCGCTTTTAAACGTTTTCTTTCTGCCCCCAAGGCAGGACTGTTTTATGCTCCTTCCTTCTTTCTATTTTATAATGCTGTGGATTCGTTTTTATATTCTGAAAAAAATTTTTAAAGTATACTTTCTCTTGCAATCAGATTTACAACAATGAACTGTTAGTTCGATATTGAAGATTTTCCTTTATCCTTTGACAGGGAATAACTGTGACCTTTCGGTGACATTGTAATAGTAGTCGTAGTAGTAATGTCATCTGCATTTATTTTGTTACCATGTCCCAGCTATGTTTGGAGTATGCACGTTTCGTCTTCATAGAAGTACTATGACGTATATTTTATCATTCATATTTTACAGATGAGGACACTGAGGACAGTAACTTCCTGCTGTCCTCCTGCTGCTTTTAGGTCAGGTCCAGCATTGGAACTTGGGTGGACTCCCTCCAAGGGACCATAGTGGTTGGTTTCAGATTCTGTGCTGGGATATAAATGGGTCATTCATGGGCGTGTCTGGGGCCCGTAACATAGGAGCTGGGGAACGTCTTTTTTTTTTTTTTTTTTTTAAGATTTTTATTTATCTGACGGACAACAAGAGGGGGAACACAAGCAGGGTGAGTGGGAGAGGGAGAAGCAGGCCTCCTGCTGAGCGGGGAGTCCCGTGTGGGGCTCGATCCCGGGACCCGGGATCATGACCTGAGCCGAAGGCAGACGCTTAATGACTGAGCCACCCAGGCACCCCGGAGCTGGGGAACATCTTGATAGGGCCATCTGCTTGCCCACACCTCAGCAACTTGTAGGTAACATGGGAGTCCCTTTAATTGTAGGAACTCAGATTTAGGCCCTAGGGTGAATCTCTGTTCACCTCTACCTCTTACCAGTTCTAAATTGTGTTTCCCTCATTCCATGGAAGGTGTCTTATATGGGATTTAGACTCTATCACCTTTTTGCCTGGAGTTTGTTGCCTGCCGTTCCTTTTTCTGCCACCTCCCTCTTTGTGGGACATTTGAGAGGCAATATGGGGATTACAGTGAGGGTGTGTGTGTGAAGGGCCTTACCCCTTTTCTGTTATGTTATTTTGCAAGGTTACTAAAGCAGGGATGCATGCAGCCCACCCTCATGTTTTACAGCTGTTTCATGAAACCTTTTTCATATTTTTAATTATACTTTGCCTTCCTTTCCTCTCTGAATGAGGTCATGGGGCCAGGATGGGAAAACTTAAAATGGCTATCTGTGCTTAGAATCAGCCTTTTCCCTCTGCCTTGAAAGCTTTATTTCTGGATAGAACACTGTGAAAAGCTCCTTCTCTCTCTTGTCTTCCTTTTTCCCTTAATATGGGAGTGAACCTATGTTAAGCCTGACCTACCACATTTCTAGACATACTCAAATGTGTCTGAATTCCGGCTTAGTCCCCAGATTGAATCCTCCTCCTCCCAAATAGGTGTGTAATAACATATTTAGTTTATAAGGCTTAATTTAAGACTGGTTTATTTGGAAATTTATTTAGGAAAGCATGCAAGGAAAGGCATTTCCTTTTCCTTTTTACTGACAATGGATAGCACAGACTTTGTCAGAGGTTATTTTGAGGATTAAAGCACAAAAAAGTGTTTTCAGTAGTGCCAGGCACAGTGTAAACACTCTAATGGTCACTTACTGTACCGTTTCCAGTCTAACATTATTATTATTTGATGATAATATAAACCTGAACTTAGAATTGGAGATTGCTATTTTCTAGCCATTCTATTATTTATGTTCAAATTTAAAAAAATGTAGGAGCACCTGGTGGCTCAGTTGGTTAAGCATCTGCCTTCGGCTTAGGTCATGGTGCCAGGGTCCTGGGATAGAGTCCTGCATCGGGCTCCCTGCTCAGCGGAAAGTCTACTTCTTCCTCTGACCCTCCCCCCTCTCATGCTCTCTCTCTCTTTCTCTTTCTCTCTCTCTCTCAAATAAATAATAAAATATTTATTAAAAAATGGAATTTTCACTCTTACTCATAATTTACCTAGAATGGTAAAATCATTCTCCTCCCTCCCCAGTGTAGAGTCCTGCGCATCTGAGGAAGTAGGACAGTGAGGGCAGGTGGTACTCCATGGCGGGTCTGCAGCAGAGAGAGCAGGGGTGGTGGTGATGGAGGGGTGGGGAGGGTGTAGAGGCAGCCTGCAGAAGAGGTGGCTAGAGTATTTGGGAGATAGGTTACATTGAGCAGATGTGTTAACTGAACAAATAAGTAAATAGATCGAGAATAATGGGAGCTAGATTTCTCTCTCTCTGAAAAGAAATGTACAGAATTGGGAAGGGAGGGGCGCTTGGGTGGCTTAGTTAGGCAACTGACTTGTGATTTCAGCTCAGGTCATGATCTCAGGGTCATGAGCTTGAGCCCCCTGTTGGGCTCCCCACTGAGAAGGGAGTCTCCTTGAGAGTCTCTCTCTTCCTCTCCCTCTGCCCCTCCCCCCACTTGCGTGTGCTCATGTGCATGCTCTCTCTCACTCTCTTTCTCAAATAAATAAATCTTCAAAACCGGGAAGGGATAGGCTAGAAAGAAACTGGAGTATTGGATTGGGATTATATTTACTGGTTTGAACATATAGGTTTTTCAATATAGAGACATACAGAAGTGTATGTGTATTAAAAAACCGTGTGTATGTGTGTGTGTGTGTATATAAATAAATACATATAAAGTGAACCTTACAAATTGACTTTATTGTTAAATAAAACTTATATATTGATTATATATGTGAACTTTATATATATATATATATAAAGTGAACTTATATATATATATAAAGTGAATATAAAGTGAAATATATAAATATGTATATTTATATATCCATGTAGTTTTTCTGTCTGCCAGGAACGCCCAGAAGCAGTGACATCCCTTTAACTGTGACACACTGTGACCAGATTTTTGTTTCTAAATACTGTACTCGACTAAAAGGAACAAGGGCTTCTGGGAGGAAAAAAATCTTTGCTTCTAAGACTGGGATAGAGAAAGTATAAGACTCCTTTTGGGACCAGCAAGTAAGGGATTACTCAATTAAGGGGGCACGTCAAAAGATACAAGATTTAGCTAGAAGGGGCCCCTGCTGCTCCAATCCCAGGACAATTCGAGCGTTAATATAAATAATGAGAGTATTGGGCGCAACTCATGAGATTAACAGGAATTTCTGTGTGCAGGTGTGTGCTCGTGTGTGTGTGTGTGCACAGGTGTGTGTGCGGGCATCTGTACACATACGGCATGCACGTATCTGTATGTGTGTGTGTGTGTACAGGCATGCCTCACTCCATCGTGCTCTCCTTTTTAAAGCTTCACTGATAGTGCGTTTTTTTTTTTTTTACAAATTGAAGGTTTACAGCAATCTATGTCACACAAGTCTACTGTGTTATTTTTACAGTAGCAGTTGCTTACCTCGGGTCTCTATCTCACATTTTGGTAATTCTCATGATAGTTCAAGGTTTTTTATTGTTACATTTGTGATCATGATCCGCGATCTTTGATGTTACTATTGTAATTGTTTTGGGTGCCACAAACCGTGCCCACATACAATAATGAATGTAATCGATGAATGTTGTGTGTGTTCTGACTGCTCCACTGACCAGCTGTCCCACACCCCGTCCTTCTCCCTCTGCTCAGGCTTCCCTGTTCTCTCAGACACAACAATATTGAGATTCGGCCAGTGACTAACCCTATTTTGGCCTTTAAGTGTTCAAGTAAAAGGAAGAGTCACACATTAAATCGAAAGCTAGAAATGATTAAGCTTAGTGAGGAAGACATGTTGAAAGCCCAGATAGGCTGAAAACTAGGCCTTTTGTCCCGAGCAGTTAGCCAAGTTGGAGTGCAAAGGAGAAGTTCTTGAAGGAAACAAAAGATGCTACTCCAGTGAACACATGGATACTAAGAAAGTGAAACATTCTTATTGCTGATATGGAGAGAGTTGGAGTGGTCTGGATAGAAGATCAAACCAGCCACAACATTCCCTTAAGCCAAACCCTAATTCAGAGCAAGGCCCTAATTCTCTTCAGTTCTCTGAAGGCTGAGAGAGGTGAAGGAGCTCCAGAAAAAAAGTTGGAAGCTGGCAGAGGTTGCTTCATGAGGTTTTAAGGAAGAAGCTTTCTCTATAATAGAAGAGTGCAAGGTAAAGTAGCTCGTGCTGATGGAGAAGCTGCAGGAAACAGCTGGATCCAGAAGGTCCAGCTAAGATCATTCATGAGGGTGGTCTCACTACACAGCAGATTTTCAGTGTAGATAATGTTTGGCTTCAGAGCTTCAAGGGACAGGCTGACTTTCTTGTTAGAGGCTAATGCAGCTGGTGACTTTAAGTTGAAGCTGGTACTCATTTACCATTTTGAAAATCATAGGGCCCTTAAGAATTAGACTGAATCTGCTCTACCTGTGCTCTATGAATGGGACAACAAGGTCTGGATGACAGCACATCTATTAACAGCATGATTTACTGAATATTTTAAGCCTTCTGTTGAGAGCTAGATGCCACCAAGAAGATTTGTGATTCACGGGAAGAGGTCAAAATATCAACATAAGCAGGAGATTGGGAGAAGCTGATTCCATATCTCTAGGATGACTTTGAGGGGCTCAAGACTTCAGTGGAGGAAGTAACTGCAGATGGGGTGGGAACAGCAAGAGAACCAGAATTAGAAGTGGAGCCTGGAGAAGGGACTGAATTGCTGCAATCTCATGATGAATCCAGAACAGAGGAGTTGCTTTTTATGCATGAGCAAAGAAAACGGTTTCTTGAGATGGAAGCTACTCCTGGTGAAGATGCTGTGAAGGTTGGTTAGAATGACAACAAAGAAGTTAGAACATTCCATAAATTTGGTTGATAAAGCAGCAGCAGGGTTTGAGAGGGTCGAGTCCAATTTGGAAAGCAGTTCTATCGTGGGTAAAAGGCTACCAAATATCATTGTTGTCTTATTTCAAAACATTGCCGCAACCACCCCAGCCTTTAGCAGCCACCACCCTGGTCAGTCAGCAGCCGTCAGCATCAGAGCAAGATCCTCCACCAGCAAAATGATTATGACTGAAAGCTCAGATGATAGTTAGCGGGTTTTTTTTTTTTTTTTTTAGCAAATATTATTTTATACTTAAGGTAAGTACATTTTTAAGACACAATTCTATTGTGCACTTAATAGACTACAGTATAGTGTAAACATAACTTTTGTATACAGTAGGAAACTCCAAAATTCATTTGACTTGCTTAATCGCAATATTCACTTTATTGCAGTGGCCGTGAACCGAACTCACAATATCTCTGAAGTCTTTATATGTATAAATATTATACACACACAGACACACATTCAGGAAGAAGTGAGGGTTGAGAGGAATCTAAGTGACAAAAGAGGCAAATAAATAAAATCAGGGTATAATCAGTATTAAAATGGGGACAAGAAATCCTGGAGGCATGAGAAACAGGAAGGCAAGGAGGGGACTGGCCATTAACAGATGAGTCCCACCCTCCTTGCGATCCTGCATTTTGTTCTAGTACATACTTTTTTTTTTTTTTTAACTCTCAGCTTGTGTTTAAAATAAGCTTCTGCAGATAAGTTTTCCCCTTTGCAATCCACATTTATCAGACTCCCATTTCCCTAAAAAATGTGTACCATTCTACCATTTTTCTGTTCTAGGACCCATGGTAACCCCTTTCATTGTAGGGAGGAGAGGGGAGGGATTTCAATAAAAAAAATTTTTTTTATCTCTGCTTCTCCACAATTTCACATCAGCAGTTTTTTGGTGTTAATACAATTATTTTAGAGTGTGGATAAAAGAAATATCCAGAAAATTGGTGGTGCTGACTCATCATGCTTGCCTTGGTAATTTCGTCACTTCACCTTGCATATATGTTTCCAGTGTGTCCGCGTGACAGAGATATTGGTATTCCAAGTCTCCTGGGTTTCAGAAATGTGATTTGTCTCTCCAGATATCAAAGACATTATTTGTACATGAGATTCTTTCCCTCCCTCTCCTTTTTCTGAGAAATGTCATTTCAAGTGCAATTGCCATGACCTGCAAAAAATGACCTCATATTTATCAGTTGTCAGAGAAGAATTAAATTTTTTAGATTCTGAGTACCTACTACTGCTGGTATAATAATAGTGAGTCAGGTTGACTGTGCAAAGGAAAGACTTCCCAGATCTTTCATGACCTACTTTTTTTTAAATCCAAGATTTAGTAATATTGTGGGATGTGGAGGTATGAATTTTTATGTTGAATAACAACCATTCTTGGTGTTCGAAAGCTTTGAGAGTAAAGAACCTCCAGTTACCTTAGCTTAGACTCCTCTATTAGCTATTCTACCACTAATTTTTTTTCTTTGAACAGTAATCTTATCAAAGAGACACACTAGAAAGGATGTTTGTATTTCAGGAAGTTTATAGAAAAATCCTACCAATTTAATTATAGTTATCCAGAGACTTAAAAATGTACATGAAAAAGGTCATATGAGAACTTAAAGCTTATATGTGTTTTTTTATCTATTTCAGACACGGAATCGTTTTGAAGGAACAAGGTCAGAAGTGGAAGAGCTTATGAACAAAATAAGACAGAATCCCAAAGACCACAAACGAGCAAGTCAGTTCACGGCAGAAGGCTACTTGTATGTACAGGAAAAAAGTAAGGGGACCTCCAGCAGTGATGAATGACTAATGAAAAATTATTTTAAAACTCTTACTGTAATTACTCTATCTTTGGAACAATTATTCCTACCACTTCCTTTGCGCCCTCTTGTCTTAAAAGGTATATTTTGTATTGTGGGGGAAAACGCATTCTCGCTCTAGGGAGGGGACAGTGAAATTAGGAACTCAAGGAGCACCCCACTTTCCAGATGCACCCCAGAATTCTGCATCACACTTTGCTAAAACTTGCTTATAAGGATGCCAGAACTTGGTGTAAGGCTGAAAGCGAGGCGAGGTATTTTTCCTCCCTTCCCTTCATCCCTCACCGTCCTTATCACCTACGCACACGCATATGCACATTCATATACATATGCCCACCCTCCCCCTCCCACAGCCCTCCTCCATGTTAAAGTCAACAGGGACATACTCCTCCTATTCCTTCACATCAGTTCCTTCCACACCAATCTGAGATCATTTGTTCTAGCTAAAATTATCAGGGCGATTGCAGATGGCTATAAAAAATAGTCCTAGATGACGTTTTAACTTCTCTCACGGAATTTTTAGTATTGTTGCTCTCAGTGAATATGCGGTGCATAAAGTGTCCTTATTTTGAAAATTAAGGCACCTAAAAATTCTTTCAAACTGTTTGATAGTTTGGTCTTATTTTAACTGTTCAGCTCTTAAACTTTACTTCATTAACTGTAGAACCCGAGTACTCTTTAGTAGAAAGGAGGAGAATACGAAAATGTTTCTGTATTTGCTGTTTTCCTGCCTTCCCACGCCTGGCTGTTGTCCGCGCACTTCAGTTTTCATTAGTGTGACTGATTTACAGGACTTTCCAACCGACCACTGGAGTGGGAGAGAATACTTGGGGAAGAGCTATGGGATATCTATGCTTCAAAGTGAAGTTAATGCACATGTGGTCGGCAGAGTGTTCTTTTTCCATTTGTCCTTATTCAGTCTGGGCGTACCACAGTCTTTGTGTCTCACGAAGAGGAGTTACATGGCGAGTAGAAATTTGAATCTTTCTGATGCTTTAGCTTTTTAATCAGTTTATTCATTGAATTTGAAATAACTAAATTAACGTGTAGGTTGGAGACATAAGAAGGATAGAATTTTTGTCTTATATGCCCAAGTGAAAATCATAGGAAACTTTAATTTTTAGATTCATAACTGTTGTTCAACTTACTGTCTTTGAGAGGAATTGAGCTGAGACTAGTTGGAAAAACAGAATGAAAACAGTAGGGGCAAAAGTCTCTTCTTATTAACTGCATGCCAGACACTGTGCTAAACTTTTTATACATCTTGTCTCATTTAATCCATTTAAAAAAACCCTATGAAGTGTACAGTACTATTATTACTCCATTTACCATTGAGAAAATGGAAGCACCATTGAGAAAATGGAAAGAAATAATGTCCCCTAGATCACAGGTCCTGAATGCTGGAATTGTCAGTCTGTGTCACACTATCGAGGATATTACCCAAGTATGGAAAGGACAGTGGCTTACTGAGTGGGAAGATGTTGGTATTTGGGACTAGAGACTCCAATTTGAGGATAGGCTTTGTCATTTCATGGGCATTTGGTCTAAGCTTAGGTTTTTTAAAATTAAAAAGATAATAATGCACCATCTGCCCCTTCAAAATTTTTTCTTAGTATTGAGTGAAATATCTGCACAGTATGTTTTGAACCATAGAATAGGATACAAATGCTAGCTCTTTGTAACAGACATACACCAGTGGTCTTCTGAATTTTGGTCTTTGCACTCCTGATGGTGTGAGGTCAGATTTACTGTGGTCTAGTAACACCTTTCATTCCCCAGTGCCCCCAAGACGACGTGAACAGCTAATTTTTAAAGTTCAGTGGATTCCTTTTGAATGAGTTCTTTTCTTCCTCCTTAGCTTGTCCTTCTTGATTTTTAGGTATAGAAGTTTGTTTGTTTGCAGGTGAAATGATGGTGATAAAAGATGTTACTTTTTTTTTTTTTTAATCTTGGCAAAAGACACAACTGTCAACTTCTTTTGGGAGTAACTTTTGTTATGATTGGACTTTTCCTGGCATGTGAAACTCTAGATTGCTAGGTATTCCTGACATAGACCGCTGTCTTCCAAGAGCTCAGGTGCTGATAAGACTGACTTTGCAAGAGGTAAAAAGAGGTTCTGAGAATGTTCTGGTCATATGTTAATAGCTCACCTCTCTATTCTTCATTTTTCATTTTAAAGCTTAGCTTTACCATCATTAGTAAGGGCAGCTGCCTACCAAGGTGCTGTAGTGGGTTTAACACTCTTGTAGATGCTGGACTAGGTGCTTTTTCTCAGCATTGTGATTCTATGATTGCATCATTTCGAGAGGGCAGAACTGAATCCAAAACCATCACATACATTGGAAGGAATACTTGAAACCCTTGTGAGCTCTTAAGACCTGGAAATAAACAAAAAATATAGCTCACAATGAAGAGATGTTTAGGTGTGAGATAATGGCCCAGTCTGGCATACTGTTTGAAGAATATATCTTCAACTCATTGCTTTGTTGCTGAAAAGTATTGAATCTTCTCTCAAATAATCTCTCTCAGCCTTCTTATTTTCCCTACTTTTTTTTTTTTTAGTTGGAATCAACCGTGTTACCGGTTTGTTTCCTTGAGCTATATAGTTTCTGCTTATTGGGTTTTTCCTCTTTAGTGATATGTTTGAAACTCTGTGTATCTGCTTATTTATGAGGAAAATGTAAAGTTCTATTTCTTGTTGAAGGGCCCGCTCCATTTGGTTCCAGTTGGGTCAAACACTACTGCATGTATCGGAAAGCAGCTAAGAAGTTCAACATAATCCCATTTGAGCACAGATCTGGGGGAAAACTTGTAAGTATTTGATTATATATTATGTATACTATATGAAAGGTAGTTTTTGAGGCTGACATTTTATTTATTGACTGATTGGTTTATTGATTTTATTTACTTGAGAGAGAGAGAGCATAAGCAGAGAGGGGACAGAGGGAGAGGGAGAAGCAGACTCCTTGTTGAGCAGGGAGCCTGATGTGGGGCTCCATCCCAGGACCCTGGGATCATGACCTGAGCTGAAGGCAGACGCTTAACCTACTGAGCCACCCAGGTGCCCGAGGCTGACATTTTAATGGTGTTTATATTCTCTGATGGTAAATACATTATATTTTAGTTTTAGGATAAAAAATTTGTTTTCTTTTGTTTCTAAGTAAAGTAGGTCAGTAAACAACAATTCTTGTAGTTTTTGAATTGTATGTATGGGTTTTTATGGTCAGGACTAGAATCCTTTTATGTCACTGTTCTTGGAAGATAAAGTGAACACCTATAATGAGCTTTCACAACTCAGTGTTCTGTCAGGTCGGTATTTGCAAAGATCTGATATGCACTCATGTATTCACAGCCTGAAAACATTCTACAGTAAATAGTCTGTAATGAATTTTATTATTTTCCATTTAGACTTACAAAGTTCTCACTTAGGGCATTCTTGGTTAGTTAACTACTCCTCCCACAGAAATAAATAGCAAAACAACACGTGATAGCAAGAAGACCTCAGGAATTGACTGTGTAGGAAAGATGATCGTTATTTGGGTTTTAAATAGAAATGGGACCTCATAGCAATAATCGATAGTTTGGAAGCAAAGCTCTTCCGCCAATATTGAACATAATTGGTAACACATTAAAAAAAAGGGAGAAGACATTGCTTGTTGGGTAAATGGGCATGATTTTGCTTGGGTGAATACAGAATTGATTCAGATTCACTTCTGTTTACATATACTTGGGATCTTCGTGAAACATATTTAAAGCAGCTTATAATACAGACATAGTTTTATAATAATGAAATAGATGTGGAAAATTAGGGCCATGGAGAAGAGGAAGAAGTGAGGATATCACTCTTAAAGGCTGATGGGCTTCAGATTGAGTATGAGGTTCCTGTCAGGACTAATTCAAGTGCTAACACATGTCTGCTTAGTGATGTCTCTGTTTAACCACCACATAATAAAAAATACGCTTCAGAATATAATGACTGTGACATTTTGAATATTGGCATATTTGAATGTTTGTTTAATATTACCTGGACATTCTCCTATTTTAGAATATATAAAAATGTTCTAGAAGTAGATCCTTGGAGGTCTTAGAGTTCTTTCCTCAGAACCTGTGTTCCTGCATTGCTTCTATTATTTCCCTTGGATGGTTCAGTGAGGTAAAATAGTACCATATTAAAACAAATTAAGTAAATATGAATTCAGGGTGATCCACTCTGGAAACAAAACCCACAATGATTGAGTGGTTCTAGCTTCCTATGATCACAATAGCTACTCTAGGGCCTTTTGATACATAATACCTTTTAGGTAGATTCATATGGAATTGAGTTTTTATAGGTCAAGAATGGTCACATATTGCCTGTTTCATATGGTGAACATAGTATGAATTAAAAAATTATTCCTTTTAAAAAGAGTGCAGTAAGAGAATAACAAATATTCTGGCATGCGGAAACTGTGTTGTTAGTCTACCTTTTAAAATTAGTGCTCACGAGGTCTGGTTTAGTGTTACTGTAATCAAAGCAAGATCTAGAAAACCTTAAGGAGAAGAGATGACAAAAATGATTAAGATTATAAATAGGGATGTCTGGGTGGCTCAGTCGGTTAAGCGTCTGCCTTTGGCTCAAGTCATGATCTCTGGGTCCTGGGATCGAGCCCCATGTTGGGGTCCTTGCTCAGTGGGGAGTCTGCTTCTCCCTCTCCCTCTGCCCCTTCTCCCCGCTCGTGCTTTCTCTTTCTCTTGATTTCTCTCTCATATAAATAAATAAAATCTTAAAAAAAAAAAAAAGATTATAGTGTTTAAACAAACTTGTTTGAAAGAAAATAGGATAACTGGACTTAAAATCTTGAAACTTGGGGCACCCCCCTCCCAAATATAGGGCCCTTTAGTGTGTCTATATTATAGTTTTTGAGAGTGTTTAAAATGATTATTTGCAGGGGGATGGAGAGGTGTTCTTTTTGAAAGAATGTACCAGAAGGCATACTGACTCCATTGACAGAAGATTTTGTTTTGATGTGGAAGCTGCTGACCGGTAAGTTATTAGAATTCTTGCACTTAATGAGAGAGTCCTATAAAAAATGATTTAAAAAATGGAGGTTAATTGAAACTGAGATTTCCTTGGCCGAAAGAATGTTATCTTGTTACATTTCCAGGCTTTGTATTCAATGACCTGTTTAGTCTTTGTCTCTGTGTTTAGCTGTGGAGTGATAGCTTGATCTTGGCTGGAGTTTGGAGTCCTTCTAACCAGTAATTAAAAAATTACCTTGGAGCATTTCATTGTTGATCCAAGCCTAATTGTGGCACTGAAAGAATAATGAGTGAAAGTGAGGAAGTAAGTGACAAAGCTGACAAGAGATGGTGGGTTGTCAATACAGAACAATATTCATTTTTGTATGTGGGAATTTTTGGTGTGTGTATTCTGTATGTGATGGAGGCTCATAGGCAAACTGTTTATTTAAAGACTGCTTATCTTTTATCTTGTTGTATGACTTTCAGTTACTATAAAAGAATCTTTGCCAGAGAGGAGGAAGTAAAAAAAAAGAAAAACGTTCCTCCTATGGTATTACTACTTCTCTGGCATTTGTTTCTGTGTCCTCCTGTCGTACTAAGGAAAATCTTGGTATTTGTAGAATATTTCTTTAGTAACGTCTGACAGTATGGTGGTTCCTTGCCAGTGCTGGTTTTGGCAACACTGGTCTTTAGAGAAGGCTGTTTCTTAGTTGTATAACAAAAGTTTACAATATGAGATTTCTGTAATAAAAGTTCATTTCGGGTCAGGATCCACGAATACAAAAATAATTAAGGCTTCCTCTTCCCTCAGATGATGGAGCCAAGTCTATGGGGTGGATGCAGAGAGGGAAGAGCTATGCTTTCCCTTCCAATAAATGAACTGAAGACCACATATATAAAAGCGTGCCACTAGGTGCTATGATAAACTTGCCTATACCGTGAGAAAGGTAGTTTAATAAGCATTTTGCCAAGACTGGAATAAAATGAAAGAGAATGTCATTGTGGAAGAGGTTCAATTTCAGGCCGGTAAGGACTGGTTCAGAGACCATAAGAAGAGATTCAGGCTGTGGAGTATAACTTGAGCATCTGTAGGCATCAACTCATAGTGGGCATTTACTGAGTCCTGAGTGCCAGACAGTGGCAAGTGCTCTAAATTCATCTGTGTTTTATCTTATATACCTATCAGGCAGGTATCATCCTTCCTATTTTATGATGGGAATCTCAGCCATAGAGAGCCTAGGTGATTGTCCCAGGGGCATGGAGTTGGTAAGTGGAAGGGCTGAGATTGAACTGCATTCTGCTCTAGAGCCCCTTCTGCCTCTCAGCCACTATAGCGTAAGTCTGAGTATTATGTGTAATTGTCTGAGTATTATGTGTAATTGTGACGGTCCCTGAATAACTGACAGAGGTGAGTCAGCAGTGATGTCTACTAGAAAATGTGTTTAATGGGGTTAATCTGATTTGCTTCGAAAGCAGGATACTAATAGGGCTTTCATATATCATTCTAGTACAGCATGTATTGTTTTTGCCTAACCCCATAGTTTCTCTAAGACTTGACCATGCCAAATGCACTTGGTCAACGATGATCCTTACCTTATTATGATGGTAACCATTTTCTATCCCTCGCAGAGATTGACCAGGGATTACTGTGGAATTATTTTTGCCTATATAGAATAACATCTTACAAATAGTCTCTGAGAAGGTTGGGGGGGGGTACTTTAGAGGTGATCTAGTGGTTTTCAAACTACTTCATAGGGAGAGCCTCTTTTCAAATAAAATTTGACATTTATGTATATGTGAAACAACAAAAAAAGTTACTGAAGTAGAGTAAGGGGGCCTGGATCCCTACTTTTTCAGCTTCCTTCTTCTCGTAGACATCTTTAATTTACTTCTGCTGACACCCAGAGCTTCTTTTTGGGAAATCGTGGCTGGCGGACCATTAATCTGCTCTAAATAGATGGTTGAAGAAAGGCATATAGAATTTCTGACATCTAGTTGATGACTGATGGATTATTTGGAGTCAGCTGGGATTGAGACTCCTATTCTAGGCAGAGTGGATGGCTCATGTGAAGGTCTGGAGTCAAGAGAAGATGTGGCCCGTTTGAGAGCCCCAGAGACACCAACAACACTGGAACAGCCAGGAAGAGTAGGGGAAGAGGCTTGAGATGGGGGCAAGAGCCTGACATTGAGGTTTTTTAGCTCAGTCCATTAAATGCCTTTAAGTCGAGTAGTGGGTGATACATTTATATTTTTCAAAACTCACTCTGGCAGAGTAAAGTCTGCAGGTCACAAGGATAGATGAAAGGGCCCTATATTAGTGTTGGTAGCAGTGGGAATGGAAACTAAGGGATCCATTTGAGGGAGAAGTTTAGAGCTAAATTTAGAGACAAATTGGATGTTAGAGTATAGAGCGAAGGAGGGGAAGGTTTCTGGCTTAAGCAACTAGGTAATGACATTTACTAAGATGGAAAGCCAAGGAGGCCCAAGGATGGAGAACAATGAATTCAACTGTGGTCAAGTTGAATTAGATTGCTGTGGGTCATTCAGGAGGAAACCCAGTGGGAGATTGTGTGTACCATTGGCAGCTTTGGCAACATTTGACCTCCATGACTAAATTATGCTCATTGCCCCAAATTTCTTGGACTTTTTTCAGCTATTGCTTTTTAAATGTTATTTCCTATGGCTGTCTTATTCTTTCCTTCCTTTCTTCCTCCTTTCCTTTCTTCCTTCCTGTCTATTCACAAGGTTTCATTCTCAAAGTGAATCACTGTGCTGTCGGTATTTTTCTTTTTTTCCTGTGTTTTGAGCTGCTTTAGCTACTTACACGGTGTATCTCCAATTCTCCTTTTATAATTCTTGTTGATTTCAATACTGCTTGAGATGATCCTTTTGAGCACTTTGCTTCTTGACTCCTGGAACTCCTCTCCTTTGGTCATCTTGTCCTTTACCCTACCTCAGCCATTCACTGTCACAGTCATTGCTTAGGTCTTGTCATTTCAAGGACCAGCAACCGCTCTAGAATCTCAGCCGCAAGCCTTTGTCTTTCTGACACCACCTTCTGTCCTTCTCTGCTTTTTTCCTTGTAAGTATCCTTGGAGTCTTTCTAATCAGGTGAGCCTATTGTTACTCAGTTTCTTACACTCTCACTTCCTTTCTCACCTGGTTTTAATTTCATGGTCAATCATTATAGTCACTCTTTTAAATATGCTCTATTGTCTTTCTCTTCCTTTATTAGACTTGCTGGTACAACCCCAACTTAAGTAAGAGTCACCTCTGCCTTCTCTCTTCCTGGAGAGACATATTTAACCATGTTCCCTGGGATCACTTCAGATTCATGACCACTAGCCTCAAATGAGCCATTAATTCTAACTACTAATTGTGTTACATTTTCTAGTTCCTTCATTCTCCTGGTTAATGAATATTTCATATATTTCTCTTTCTGAGCCTCTGACACTGCCTCATTCCTGATAATTTTGTGTCCTATTTTGTTGTGAAAGTAGAAGCATGAGAAGAGATCATCCACTGCCATAAATACCCACTCCATCACTGTACCCAGACACCCTTCCTTCCCTTCGTCTCTGTGTGAACTGTGTTCCTGAGCCTCTCTGTTCACTTGTCTCTCATCCTGTACTTCCACTCCACAGTATCACTCAAGCAGTCTTCTTTCTTGTTAACCTGCAGGTTGCCCTTTCTACTGGATTATTATCATCAGCACACAAAACACTCTTTTTTCATCCATCTTGAAAAAAAATGCCACCACCATCACCAGTGAAAGACCCTGTCTTGACCAGGCTTCCCTTTTGTCTGTTGCCCATTTCTCTCCTCTAATAAACAACAAAACTTCTTCGAAAGCTGTTGTATTAAGGTCTCATATTTTCTTCCTCCTATTCTCTTTTGAGCCCTCTCCAGTCTGGCCTTTGTCTCTCCTCTCCACTGCGGTTGTGTTTGTCAAGCTCTCACAGTCTCCATGTGCAACATCCAATGTCAACTATCCTGTCTTTCCTCTTCTTTGCTGGCAGCAGCATCTGACATGGCCAGTCACACTCTCCCCCATGACCTACTTGCTTCACTTCTAGAGCATCATACCTGCCTGTTGGTTTTCTCCCACCCCACTGGCTTTTCGATTCTTAGACTCATTTACAGCTGCTTATTTCCCAGACCTCTTGATATTGGAGTTCTCTGATGTTCATCTGAGAGCTCTTCTCCTCATCCTCACCCTTATCTTGTCCAGGCTCATGGCTTTAGGTGCATCCTTATGTGGTAACTCCAACATTTATTATCTCTACCTAGATCTTTTTCCTGAATTTCAGGTTCTTATCTGGCTGCCTACTCAGTATTCAAAGTATTGCTTCTGTGATGCATTTTGAACAGTGCGGAGGTGGGAGATATTGTTTGTTTTGTAAAATTTCCCAGAATTCTTGGAACAAAAACGGTCCCTTTATAGGATCTAACATTTTATGTAAGTCTATTCAGTCTTATGTAAATACTGATAATCATAGAAATATTTTTTCAAAAATAATATATGCTTATTGTGTGTCTTTTTTCAAAGCTTTTTGGTTAACTTGAAAAATAACTTTCTTCATATATGTGCCTCCTTGAGTCTCTAGGATTATGTTACTTTTGAGTTAAAATATTGACTCCTCTTGTCTTTGCCTTTTCTTCATTTCTAAGCAGGGAAACATCTATTCAGGCTTGATGTTACCAAAGGATAGTATTTGTGGGCTGTTAGGTTTCTGCTGCCAGCTCCCATCAGTGTGTTGCTATTGGTCTCCCACTTTTGAAACAAAATTTGGAGGGAACCTGAGGGTACTTTGAGGTCACTCCCCTAATTCTGGGGTTTCGAAAAGCTTATTTAGTGAAAAGTTTGAATGAGGTAGGCTCTTCTCTTGTCTATTTCTCCAGTTCCTGGCCAAGTAGACTACTGGGAATTGTAAGGAATTTGTTCCTTGTCTATCAGATTATGAATTCCACGAGGGTAGAAACCCTGTTTTAGGATTACCTGGTACTGCAATACCAAATGTGATGCTTTATATATGGTGGGTATTCACCAAATTTGTACTGAATTAAATGAAATTGAGTTGTTGCTTAGAAGTGACAGAACTGGGATTAGATTCAATCAAGCAACTGTCAGTCAGCTGTCCTTTTCTTCGGTACCATGCCGCAGAGCTGTGAGCTCCAGTGGTTTTTTGTTTGTTTTTGTTTTTTGTTTTGCTTAAAGAAAATAAACTTAACCCATTATGGAGCAGGTGGGTATGGTAAATGGGTTTCTGATGGATTTGTAGAGAATTCCTATTGGGTACCTTCCTATAGTAACTTCACAATTGATTGCATATGCTTAATATAAACATATTTTGTCTTCTTTTCTGGTATTGATTTTTGCTGTCTTTTTTTTTTTTTACTCCTTGGGTTTGGAAAAGCAAGTAACATTGTGTCTACAGGCAATGCTTCATAAACTGCAGAATGGAGCCTAGGCTTGCATTTGATTTATGTAGATATAAATCAAGAGCTTTCACTTAATTGTTACATGAGTTGAGATCAGGTTTGATTGCATGTAACAGAAAAACTCACAGTAAGATGACTTAAATCGTGCAAAAGTTTATTTGTTCCTGTTTGGGAGAACCTACAGGAGGTCAGATCAGGGTGGATATCATGCTTCTTGGTACCAGATCTTGCTCCCCCTTGTGCAGGGTTTACCTTCCCAGTCACCTTAGGTCTAAGATCCCAGATCCTACTTCTATAGCACTGTCTCTTGTTGTAGGAACACTTTCTAGAGGTTGAACATAGCACTTCTGGTCACATAACAATGTGAATGGAGTTGTATGGTTATACCTCGTTGTAAGGGAGGCTGGGAAATGCTGAGTCAGGGAAATTGCTGTCTTTTTGTTTCCAGACATCCGTGTGCTCTTCTGATATGGGGGGAATCTGTCACAGTGAAAGAGAGAATGGCTGGCGATGGGGGCCCAACTAGCCATTACTACTTTGATTATCAATGTTAAATGGATTGGTGCTTCATTTTCCTCCTCTCAACTCACCAGAAGTTTACTTTGACTATTTCAGCTAAGAACATTTAGGAACATGTGCTGAGAATACCATTCGAAACATGAAAAGACAGCCCACAGAATGGGAGAAAATACTTGCAAATGGTATATCTGATAAGGGACTTGTATCCAGAATATGTAAATAACTCTTATAACTCAATAATAAAAAAACAAGTAACCCAATCAAAAAATGGGTAAAAAATATTTGAATTAGACATTTTTTCAAAGAAAATGTACAAATGGCTGATGAGTACTTGAAAAGAGGCTTAATAGAGTTAGCCATTAGAGAAATCAAAACCACAGTGAGGGGTGCCTGGCTGGCTCCCTCGGTAGAGCATGTGACTCCTGATCTCGGGGTCATGAGTTCAAGATCCATGTTGGGCATGGAGCCTACTTAAAATAAATAAATAAGTAAATAAACGTATTAAAAAAAAACAGAATGAGATACCACTTCACACCCATTAGGATGGCTATAAGTAAAAAATCAGATAATAACTAGTATTGGTGAGGATGTGGAGAAATTGGATCTTTCTCATACTGGTGGTAGAAATTTAAAAGGGTGTAGATGTTCTGGGAAGCAGTTTGACAGTTCTTCAAAAAGGTAAGCACAGGGGTGCCTGGTTGGCTCAGTCAGTGGAGTATGCGACTCTTGATCTCAGGGTTGTGAGTTTGAGCCCCATATTGGGTGTAGAGATTACTTAAAAATAAAATCTTTAAAAAAAAAAGTTAAACATAAAGTTATCATGTGACCCAGAAATTCTGCTTCTAGTTATATATGCAAGAGAAATGAAAACCTATGTCTACATAAAAACCTTATACGTGTAGGTCCATAGCTGCCTTATTCATAATAGCCAAAATGTAGAAACAACTGAAATGTCTATCAGCTGATGAGTGGGTAAATAAAATGTGCTATATTCATACAATGAAATATGGTTTGGCAATATAAAGGAATGAAGACTAACGTGCTGTGATGGGGATGAACCTTGGAAACCACATGCTTAGTGAAATATGCGAGTCACAAGAGACTACATATGATATGATTATATTTATATAAAACATCCAGGACGGGCGGATCATTATAGGCAGAAAGTAGATTAGTGGCTGTCTAAGGCTGGAGGTTTCTAGAGAAATGGACACTAACTGCTAATGGGTATGGAGTATTTTGGGGAGATGATGAAAATGTTCTAAAATCGATTTCGGTGGTGGGTTATACAACTCTTTAAATATATTAAAAGCTGTTGAATTATATATTCTAGGTAAATTTGATAATGTGAATTGTATATCAATAGAGCTTAAAAAAACACAGCTGCAAATAAGGACCATAAGTAAAATAAGGCTTTTAAAATGATATAAACATTCAGTACCTGATGCCAGCCACACACCAGATACCATGGGCTGCGAGATGATCACGTCACTCATCTCAGTGGGGAGAAGAGGATTTTGGGTGGTTAGTTTCTCCCTGGGAAGCTGTAGCATGTCAGAAGATGTGGCTTTCTTCTCTAAAGGATGAAACACCATCTCCTTCCTCCTGCCCCAACAATTTTGTTATATAAGATGCTTTTAGCTTCCTTTGCATGCTTATCACATGCCTCATTGTGCTGTGACCCCCACACATTTGCTTGATAAATAATTACCATTGTATGAGGTTCTCCCACACATCGCATTCAGGCGCTGCTTAAAGAAAATGCTTCCCATTTAGCTCTCATTAATCTGACATTTCAGATATTCTGTTTGGTTTGGTTTTGCCTGATTCCTAGTATATTAGTCTTGAAGGATGGCAAGATACTTCTTACGTTTATAATTCACTCATTTATGTTTTCATGACAGTGGGTGGAGGCAGGTGGCCTAAGTATCTGGAGCAATAAGCATTTCGAGTGCTGCTACACC
The DNA here is from genome assembly GCA_028534135.1 of Potos flavus. Lineage (NCBI taxonomy): Eukaryota > Metazoa > Chordata > Mammalia > Carnivora > Procyonidae > Potos > Potos flavus. Next base: position 67,207,006 of record CM052899.1, on the reverse strand, counting down.
GAACTATTTCACAGCTATGTGCATGGTACCATCTTGTTTGTCCCTTGAAAAGTGAGTTAAGAACAGGTTGCTTCCAGAAGCCCATGCGAATAATAATGTTTCTTTCTTTTTTTTTTTTTTAAAGATTTTATTTATTAATTTGACAGAGAGAGAGAGATCACAAGTAGGCAGAGAGGCAGGCAGAGAGAGAGGGGGAAGCAGGCTCCCCACCGAGCGGAGAGCCTGATGCGGGGCTCAATCCCAGGACCCTGAGATCATGACCTGAGCCGAAGGCAGGGCCTTTAACTCACTGAGCCACCCAGACGGCCCGTGAATAATAATAATGTTTCTGTAGCACATTATCTGTGGTAGTATTTGTAAGTATTTTATAGAGCATGTCGTTTAGGCACCTAAACAATCATTGACTGTGTTTGGCACTAAGGATGCAAGAACAATAAACTAAAAGGCTTGACCTTGAGGGAACTCACAGGCCAAGAGCGGTTTCAGAGGTCTGAGGTGCAATACAAATGGGGCTGGCTGGGAAAGCTTGCTAGACAAATGGATTGTTAAATTGGACCTTAAAGATTTGGCAACAGTTTGGAAACTCAGAGGAAGGGTTGCCCAGGGCAAAAGGAATCATAGGAAGTCCTGAGAAAACATATCGAGACAATCCTTTAAGTCTAGTTCTCAACGGTGAGTGTTTGTGTGTGGAGACACTGTGATTGTCATTCCTAACATCTAGTGGATGGAGGCCAGCCCTGATGCTCAATATCCAGCACAAGACAGCCCTGTGCAACAAAGTATCATCTGGTTCAATATATCCCTGGTGTGGCTGTTGAAAAGCCCTGCTTTAAAGAGTTTGGAAAGATAACAACTCCAACACATTTGTGGAATTGAATGCAATTGTTTTTTTTTATTTTTTTTTTATGAATATATTTATGGGATATATATTTCAATTAAAAAAGTATAACAACTTAATTGGTTATAGTTCAGAGGATGAATAAAGCCAGAATGTGAAGGGATCTGTCAGGGTTGATGCATCAGTCAAGAATTCTTAGATTCTAGTGTAGAGAGACTAGGAAAGGCCTTTAAAAAAAAAAATCCTTTTAAGAGAATTTAGGTAGAACTGGTAGAAAATGGATTACGTAGAATTAGAGACAGCATTTCTTGTCTATGAGCTTCTTTGTTTTTCACAGTATGTAAGATTGTGCCCTAAAGATGGTAGTTGATAGTGGCATACTGAAAGACACATTTTATTATATTTTTTAAATTTTATTTTATTTAAATTTGATTAATTAACATATAGTGTATTATTGGCTTCAGGGGTAGAATTTGGTGATTCATCAGTTGCATATAACCCCCAGTGCTCATTACATCATGTGCTCTACTTAATGCCCATCACCTAGTTACCCCATCCCCCCACTCACGTCCCCTCCAGCAGCCCTCAATTTGTTTCCTGTGGTTAAGAGTCTCTTACGGTTTGTCTCCTTCTCTGATTTCATCTTGTTTTATTTATGTCTCCCTTCCTCTATGCTACTCTTGTTTTGTTTCTTAAATTCCACATATGAGTCAAATCATATGATAATTGTTGAAAGACACATTTTATATTGGTTCTAGTATTTAAATGGAAAATTAAATTGACATTATTATGAATTTATTCTTAAAATACATGCTGACAGACATTGGAATGTGGATCATAGTGCAGGTCTTAGCTTTTGTGGATAAAGTTGTAATGAACAATTATATAGAAGGGTTTTCGTGGACACATATTTTCATTTCTTTTGGATAATTACCTTGAAGTGGGATTGCTGGTGTGTGTATACATATATATTTATGTATATTTGGCTTTTTATGAAATTGACAGCTTTCTAGAGTAATTATATACTCCTACCAGCAATATATGAGAGTTCCAGGTTCTCTACCTCCTTACCAACCTTTGACTGTGGCAGTCTTTTTCTTTTTAGCTAGTTATGGTTAGTGATTTTGAATAATTTTTCATGTGCTTTTTAGCCATTTCTATTTCTTCTGTTGTGAAGTGTCTATTCAGATCTTTTGCTCATTTAAAAAATTATTTCATTGATTTTTTTTTATTGTTTTGTTATTTTAAGTATTCTGGATACAAATCCTTCAACAGATATTAGTTGTGAATATTTAATCTGGGCTTGCCTATTCATTTTCTTAACAGTGTTTTTTGATGAGAAGAATATCCTAATTTTGATAAATTTGAATTTATCAATTATTTTTAAAGATTTTATTTATTTATTTAAGAGAGAGAGAAAGCGGCACATGTGAGTGGGGCTAGGGGCAGATGGGGAGGGAGAGGGAGAGAGAATCTGAAGCAGAGGCTGAGCTGACCGTGGAGCTTGACCCTGGGCTCAGTCTCACCACTGTGAGATCATGACCTGAGCTGAAACCAGGAGTCAGAGACGCAACTGAATGAGCCACCCAGGCACCCCTGAATTTATCAGTTTTTAAAAACTTTATTTATAGAGCTCTTTGCTCTAAGAAATCTTTATCCCAGTGTTATGAAAATATTTTTCCATGTTTTCTTAGAAAAGTTTTATAATTAGTTTGTGACCTGTGAAGATTTTGGGGGGCAATGTGGGTGGTATATGGTGTGATGTGTAGAGAATGAGTGTTATTTATTTTTTCTTGTGTAGGTATCCAGTATTTCTAGCACCATTCATTGAAAAGGACTTTGGTGCCATTGAACCGTTTTGGCATATTTGTCATAAATTATTTGACTGTGTGTGTAGGTCTATTTCTAGATTCCCTGTTCTATTCCATTGATCTATTTGTCCTTTGCCAGTTTTACACCATCATTGTTGCTATAACTGTATAGTAGGTCTTGAAACCAGATGTGAGTCCTCTGTTCTTTTTCAAAATTGGTTGGCTATTGTAGATCCTTTGCATTCCCATATAAATCTTACAGTTTATTTCTATAAAAGCCTACAGTTCAGTATCATCAATACAGAGTTTTAATAATTCCTGAGTAATTACCATTTACTTAGTCTTTAATTTCTCTCAGTAATGTTTTATAGTGTTTAATATAGGGGTTATGGACATCTTTCATTAAATTTCTCTAAGCATTTTATGTTACTAAATGTTATTTTTAAAGATTATGTTTTACTTTTCATTTTCCAATGTACTGTTAATACATAGAAATGCACCTGGTTTTTGTGTCCTACAATATTGCTGAGTTGACTTCTTCTTAAAATGTCTTTATGATTGTTTTTATGTACCCAATGGTATCACGTGTGAGTAAAAACAGCTTTCTTTTGGATTGAAGCTGTATGTCTTTTATTCCTTTACCTGTCTTATTGCAGTGCCAAGACCTCTAATAAAATGTTAAATAGAAGTGATGATATTAGGAATCTTATCTTATTCCTGATCCTAGGGGAAAAGTATTTATTATTTCACTGTAAAGTATGATGTTAGCTGAAGATTGTTTGTAGATGCCTTTAACATGTTGAGGAAGCTTTTATCTATTCCCAGTTTTAATGATGAATAGATATTGACTTTGATGAAATATTTGTTATTCTCTATCAAAAGGATCTTTAAATATTTTTCTTGAACCTGTTAATGGGTGAATTACATTGAATCTTCTAAGTTAAACTAACGTTGCATTCCTGAGTTAACTCTACCTGGTCATGATGTATTAACCTCTTTATCTATTGTTCTATTCATTTTGCTAATATTTGATTAAGGATACTTAAATGAGAAATTGGGTGTTATGTTCTTTTTCTTTAGTGTCTTTGTCTCATTTTGATATCAGGATTATGGTGGCTTCAGAAAAGAGTTGGGAAATTTTCCATTCTCCTCTATTATTTGAAAATGTCTATAAAATACTGGTATTATTCTCCCTTAAGTGTTTCAGAGAACTCACCTGTGAAGTCCTCTCGGTCTGACATTTTCTTTGTGGGAAATTTAAAAATTACAGGTAAAATTTTGTGAGTAAAGAGATGTTCAGATTGTCTAGTTTTCTTGTTAGTTTTTATAAATTGGGTTTTCAAAGAATTTATTTCCTTTAAGCTGTTGTCTCTGTTAACGTGCCTTTCTTCATAATAGTCATTTCTTATGACTTCATATCTGTAGGATCTGTAATGGTACTTCATTTTTTATCCCTGCTATGGGATTTTTGTTTCACTTTTTTGTGACGTCTTGCCTAGAGCTTTATCAGTTTTGTTAATTTTTTTTCAGATAACCCATATTGTTCATTTTATATTTCATTGGTTTCTGCTTTTATTTTTATTTTTTTATTTTACTTTGGATTTAATTTGTTTTTCTTTTAATTGCTCTTTAAGATAAAAGTATTGATTTTCCATTTTATTTTTGAATGTAGACTTCTTTTTTGAGAGAGCGCATGCTGAGGGGAGGGATGGAGGGGGAGAGAGAGAATCTTAAGCAGGCTCCACACCCAGCAGGGAACCCCATGCAGGACTCAATCTCACAACCTTGAGATTATGACCTGAGTTGAAACCAAGAGTTGGACCCATAACTAACTGAGCCACCCAGATGCCCCTGAATGTAGACATTTAAATTTATAATTTTTCTTATAAGGACTGCTTTAGTTTACATCCTATGATTTTTTTCATCCTACAAATATTTATGTATACTGTTTTCATTGTAATTCAGTTGCAAATATCTTTTTTATTTTAAATGTGATTAGGACATAAATGTTTAATTAAACATTAATTCATGAATTAAACATTAATGAATTAAACATAAATATTTAGAAATATGTTTTAAAAGTTCCAAATGGGGGTTTTCTATGTGTACTATTACTGTTTTTCTATTGTTTTTTATTATTTTTTGTTTTTCCTTTATCCTTTTTTGGTCAGAGAACATACTGTATTTTATCAGTACTTGGAAGTTTACTAGACTTGTTCCACTGCCCCAAAGGTGGTCTATTTAGTAAATGTTCCATGTGCACTTGAGAACAATGAGTTTTCTGCTGTCGTCGGGTATAGTGTTCTCTAAATGTCAATTAGATCAAGTTAATGATAGTGTTGCTTGACTCCTATATTGTTTTGATTTTTTAATATTCTTTAAGTTACTAAACTAAGAGTGTTAAAATCTATAATTAGGACTTGCCTATTTCCCTTTAATTTTGCCAATTGTTTTCACATATTGAATATTTGAGATTTGAGTGTGTGTTCATTTTTATGATTGTTACATCTTATTGATGAAATGACCCTTTTATCAGGGTACCTGGGTGGCTCAATTGGTTAAGTGTCTGCCTCTGATTCAAATCATGATCCCAGGGTCCTGGAATCGAGCCCCATATTGGGCTCCCACTCACTGGGGAGTCTGCTTTTTCCTCGGCCCCTCCTCCTAGTTAATGCTCTCTATGTCTCCCAGAAAAAAAAAAAAAAGAAGAAAAAAAGAAATGACCCTTTTATCATTATGAAATGTCTGTTCCTGCTAATCTTTATGAAATCTACCTTGTTTGATATTAATGCAGCCATACTGGCTTACTTATGCTCACTGTTTACTTGGTATATCTTTTTTTTCTTTTTTTTTTATCTTTTTCCTTTTACCTGTGTGCCTTTATGTTTAAACTATGTTTTTATAAGTAGTGTATTATTGAGTCCTGATTTAAAAAAAACCTAGCCACTTAGTCTTTGCATTTTAGTCAAGGTTTCAGTTAATTTATGTATAATATAATTACTGATTGTATGGGTTTAAGTCCACCATCTTGTTTTTTGTTTTTTTTTAAAGTAGGCTCCACACTGGGTGTGGGCTTAAACTCACAAGATCTGAGATCAAGATCTGAGCTGAGATCAAAAGTCAGAGACTTAATCAGTTGAGCCACCCAGGTGCCACTTTGTTTTGTTTTCTATTTGTCTTATTTGTTCTTCTGCTCCTATTTTGCTTTCTTTTTAGTGAATTGAGTCTTTTAGTATTCCATTTTCTATTTTTAGTTACACCTCTATGTATGTCATTTTTAGTTCTATGTACACTATGAACCCAGTATATACATTACTATTTTTACTTTATGAAATCAATAATTAGTAATCTTTTAAAGAAATTTGATATTTTATTTATGTATGTGATTTTATTTATTTATTTATTTATGTATGTATTTTATTTATTTATGTATGTGATTTTCTTGTCTTTTTTTTAAATATCGATATATTTATACATTTTGATTTTTGTTTCTTCCTATAGAAGCGAAGCTTCTTCCTATAGAACTGAGTTTCTGTCTTGTGCCATTTCCCTTAATTTCCTTAATCTGAGCATTTCACGTAATGCACGTCTGCTGGAGAAGAATTATTTCGTGTTTCATCTGTCTGAAAATGTCTTTATTTTGCCTTCATTTTTGATAGATGTAGATTTCTAGATTAATAGCTTTTTCCCCTGCCAGCACTTCAAAGAAGTCATTCTGTTTTCTTCAGGCCTCCCATTTTTTTTTTTTATCATGATAAATCATCCATCTTTCTTATTATTCCCTTGTATGCCATCTTTTTCTTTTGCGGCTCTTAAGAACTTTTTTTTTTAATGTGCATAGGTGTGGCTTTCTTTGTTTTATCTTGCTTTGGGTTCATTGAAGTTCTTGGATATTTGAATTGATATTTCATAGCAAGTTTAGAAAATCTAAGTCATTATTTCTTCAAATACTTCTTCTCCATTTTCTCTTTCTTCACTTTCTGGGATTCCAGTTACATTATCTCTGACCATTTAGTATTTGTTTTGGTTGTACGTGCAGGATTTTAATTTATGGAAGTGACTGAGTGATGACGTGGACAGACTAATGGTACTGGAAGACCATTTATTAATTAAGAAATTCCAAGAGAAGAGGGCATGCATGCCACATGGGACCACATAGAGAATGCCATGTTTTGGTCAGGAGTCAGGAAGGAGTGAGAGAAAATTCTAGACCAATCTTTATTCGGTTTTTCACAGAAAAGGCAAGGCAGAGAAGGGGAAGAAATTTAGGATTGGCTAGTTTGAATAATATTGGTGGGCTCTCTCCACTAGAGGTGGTTGTCCTGGAGTGACTTAGGGCAGAGGAAATAGTGCCTCCCTGAGTGCAAGTTAGATAAAGGAGATGATTGCAGACACAGACTCCAGACTGATTGGTCTGCATATGAAAGGTACCCTCCTGAATTCTTCATCACTGTTTTTTATTTTCCATTTCTTGCATATCCATTTGTCTCTTTTTAATAGTTTTCATTTCTTTGCTGAAATTCCCATCGGTTTATGCATGTTGGCCACCTCGTACACTGGATCCTTTAATATACATATTGTTGTTCATAGGTTCTGTCTGATTTTTTCTTCCTCTAATATCTGGGCTATATTTCTGAGTCTGGTTCTCCTAACTGCTTTGTCTCTTTATGTTTGGTTACATTTTCTTGCTTCTTTACATGCCTCATAATTTTTTAGTTGAAAGCCAGATATTGTAAAAGAGCAGTAGAAAGAAAGTAAGTAATATTTATGCCTGGGAAAGGATATGCCCTTTCTTCCATGCAACTGCTAATGTGTAGGGCTGTCCCTTTAGTTGGCAGTTGAGCTGAGAATCTATGTTGTCACTTCATTTAGATTCCATTTATCAAGGGTCCATGCGATTTGAGAGTACCATCAGAACCTTCTCTGGAGGTTTTTCTGCTCTGCCCCTCATACGAAGCGCACACACCTCAGGAAATGGGGGTGGGTCTCAGCTCTGCTCTCATATTTCCTCCTGAGCACTTGATGAAATCCCATGGGAGGGAGTTGGAGGATGGGTTCAGGCTCTCTTTGTGCCTCCGTTTTGTAGGGATTTGAAACCATCACACCCACCCATACTCTGCCTTTAAAACTTCAGTTCTACTGTTGTCCTCCTCTCTGATGTCTTCCTCTTTGTCCTGCTGCTTCTCAAAGGATCAAAGTAGCTGTGTATACATGTGTGTTTGTTTTCTCTTTAACTCTTTTAAACTCTTTAACTTTAACTTTCTCTTTAACTATATAAGAAGGACTTGTTGCTGTCTGCATTTTAGTTCATTAGGGTTTTTTGTTTGTTTTGTTTTTTTTTACATCTTCAGTTCTCCAATCTTAATTTGAATACTATGATTTTATAGGTTCTCCATCCTGTTGTTAGGGTAGAACTATGTTCTCTTACAACTTTCTACATTCTAAAGTAGCAGTTCTCTAATGATTAATGGCTCGAATTCACTTTTATTAGAGGAAATAATCATACTTCTAACTATATCAATACTTGTTCTATTTGAAACTTTTTTTTTTTTTGTGGACAGAAGAAAGAAGTTATTAGAAAGTCTTTACTCTTGGTAAAATCATGCACCTTGCTTTGATCATTTCTGGAAAAATGTAAGATTCGTAGATTTGTACTTAAATTTTTTCCCCCCAGGAATCTTTATGATAAACTGATTATGACAGCTATGTTTCTATAACTTTAGAAAGTGTTTGGTTTGGCTTTGGCAATTTCCCCTTCTCATAGTAAAATTTAGTGCAGGACTTACAACATGCTGGTTGGTTTTTTCCTTTTCCTTTTCAACATTCGTCTTAGAAAAACGTAGAATATTCCTAATCGTTACCATTGTTAAGTTTTGATAGCTGCTTCTTAGTTTGTTCTCTTAACTTCTCTACTTACAAAATCTCATTAATTGGCATCTCATATATGTCTTGTGAATGTTTCTATTTTTTATATTTTCTTAATTTACAGGCTCATTGAGCTGTCTTGTGGAATATAAGGAAAACACATGTCTTCCACATGCTTTGATTGAACTATAAAAATGCAATTGAAAGAGAATTAATAGATATGGGGTCAAATGTAAAATACAGACAATAGCTCTCTAGATTGCTTCGCATGTGTGGGCCTTGGTAGTGCTTAATAGTGCAGAGTAGTGCATATTTTCTTAATGAGTGAAGGAAAAAAGATGAATTGCTGAGCAAGAACTTGCTTAACCTTAGTGTTTTTCTTCAGATTTCAGTTCTCTACCTTGTGCTCTACAGACAACAGTTACGGTTTTAACAAAATTGAAAGTTAGACCATCTGGGCAAGTGGCGCTCTTCCCTCGGTTTTTTCTTTATGAAATTCACACTGTTGCCTTTGTATTTGCTAAGAATTAGTTTTGCTTACTGTGTGTGCTAAATTACCGAAAGCTTAGCACAATGCCTGGCACGTATTAGGTACTCAGATGTTAATTTGATTGAAATGAATTTTCAGATGAAGAAGAGAATGTTGTATCCTCAATGGACCAACATAGTGCACAGTAGCAGTATCAGCTTCAAGTACCAAAAATTAGAACTTTGTCAGTTCTAGTTCCGGCTCCAGTGGAGTCACTAATGTTACTGGAGCCTCTCCATGGAATAAAGATGTAATCGTGAATACTCTAGCACACTAAAATTTTCTGTTCTTTGCTCTCCATATATTCATTGTGTCGTTCTCTACATCTATGAAATTTCATGAATAAAACATGTCTTTGTTTCAAAAACTAAAGAATTTTTATGATTTAGTTTAACAGTGAGGTGCTGTTAATATTGTAGTTTAAAATGTGTCCATTGCTTCCTAAAGTCTCATATTTGCAAAATGATTTCCTAGCAATTGATTATTAAAAGAAACTCGAGAAATTAAAAATATTTATTTTTAAAAAATATTTAAAACATGTTTTAATGCACTGGTTTTTTACTTGTCCTACACTAATGTTTTAGAGGCGAGGGATGAGCAATGGGGGATGAATGTGAGCCATCTCTGTGATAGGATGGGAACCCAGCTTTATATAATACTAGTGACTGATCCCCGTCTGTAATGTTATAAATGTGAAGTGTTCTGAAAATGTGTACTGTGATGAATTAATTCTCAAAGGGAGAGCTGTTTCGAGTTACCATGCTATTATTTGTCAAAATGCAAACAGAAATAGAATCCTTTCCTTGTAGGTGATATATGTCTATGTAATCTCATCTTTCAGTAAGTTTGTTTGTTTTCTGCTGTATTCCGTGAAGGGCTAGGTGGCTCAAGTCTGAGTCATTGTGTTTGGAGACAAGGCATATAATAATACTTTGGTTTTTATGCCACAGTCGAGTTTTATGCAGAAATGCTCTGGCTATTTCACTGGAAGCCCGACAATTGTTTTTTTCCCTCTTACTGTGCAGTCTGTAACTCTAGTTCATGACTCTTTAGATTCTTCATCATTCAGCACTTTTTTTCTTGTTTCAAGTTACCAGAACCAGTCATCGTTTCTCTTATCCATCATCTCTATTTGCCGCTCTATATGAATATCCAACCATCTACATGTACTAAATGTTTTTTCCCCTCACATATCCATGGAGAACCTTAGGGGGAAACAAAAAAGGAAGTAGAAAATGCAGGAATCTCATCAGGCTTAGTGTCTGTTTTTTTTTTTTTTTTTGAGTGTGAGAGTATTAAGTCCTTATTTGCTACAGTTGTTTTGACTTTCATGGAATCCCTTTACTAGTTATTGATGAAACGTTGTAATTGACCTGTCCTTCACTGTTGATTTTGTTGTTGTTGTTGCTTATAGCATAGAGAAGCAACCTCCTATTTCCAAGTTCCTACGTATTTTCCTTCATTTGTGCCCTTCCAACCCATCCCCTCATTCTACTAACGAGTCTCTGCAGCCAGCTCTTGCCTGTCTTCAGTCCATTTCTACCCAGCGGCCCGTGTTCACATACACCTTCAATAGTGTTATTCCCTTACTAAAAACCGTCAGTGACATTTAGGATAAATCAAATCCTTGCACAGCCAAGGATCCCTTTGTGACTGGACCCCCAGGCTGCTTCTGTAGCTTTCCACTGTGCTCCTCTCTAGCTGGGTGGGAGGACAGTTGATGAAGCTGACCCAGCTCCTCCAAGGTGTGTTCCTTCTCTTCTGTGTGCCTTCTCAGCTTAGGGGATAACTCTGGCCCTGGTGTTCTGACATGGCCCATGTATCCTTAAGGCCTTAGGTTAAATGTTCCTTTCCCAAGGAAGCCTAACTTCCAGGGCTAGGTAAGATCTTTCTCTTTCTTAACTCCCTATAGCACCTTGATTGTTGAAATTTCCTCTGAGACTGGCAGCCGAATTAGCCACAGTCAAGTCTTCTTGACAACAAATGAACATAGTTGAAGTTGAATGCTTTTGTATTTGGGCATACATCTTCTGATGTCTTTATTACTCCCTCTTTTTCTCCTAGGTAGCTGACTTTTTGCAGGACTCTGTACAATTGTAACTAATAGATTATTTGTAATTTTTTTTTTTTTTTTTACCTTCTTCTTTCTCTCGTTAGACAGTGAGCCCTTTGTGAGTGGGATGCCCCGCTCAGTGCCTAGCCCATGGTAAGGTATTCGATAAATAATTCCCAGCCCTCTTGGCACAAGATCTAAAGCATAGTAAGAACTCACTTGATGTTTATTGAACTGAATGTAGACTCTGTGTTTGTCTTTCTGTGATAGAAGTTGACTTATTTGGCCTTCCGTCCCATTTTCTCTGGTTATTTTGCCATTCCTGGACTAGAGAAGCTGTCAGCTTTCTATTATGTATTTGCTACCACATCTTATTTTACATTTTATACTTTTGTTCACTTAATTACATACTAAATGTTTGAATACATCTCTGTTTTAGAGAGGTATCTAGATATTTTTCCTTCTTGACAAGAATGGAGCATTCTTGCCGACGTGAGACCCCCATATGTAAATATTGTTTTATCACTTAAAGAATGTAAAGAAAAACATTCGTGCCATCTGAAGTTTTCCCTCACAATTTTAATTAATTCCCTTGAGCCCAGTGTGGGTTACTAAGAATAAGGGCCAAAATCTTCACGTCCCAGTCAAGGAAGTTCTTGAAACAGACTGGTTGTCTGGGCATCTTGCCTTGATTCTTGCTCCAAAAAGATGCTGTGTGTAGTAGAGCGGGAGGAGGTGGGACCTTGGGTCTGTACTGTGTCGTGCCAAGGTGGCGGAAAAGTGGAACCAAGACAAAAAAGTGCTGGGGAGACAATTAGGAGTCATTTTGCTATTTAGGGGTTAGGGTGGGGGATTGGGGATTATTGATGATTTTTCTCCCCCCTACAAATTTCACTCTGGAGCGAATGGTTGTAGGCAAGAGCCTATCAATTGTAGCTATAGTTCCTTTGTAGTGAACCCTAAGCAAGCAACTTCTCTTGTGCTGTTTAAGGATCATGTGGGGAGAAAGCATAATACCTGTGTGAGCGAATGTTGGAAACATTACTTATTGACGTTTGGCTCGTTGCTTTTGGAGGACTTTCTTCTTTACAGTACTTTATAAAAATTGCAGTGATTATTGAATTATAGTTGATTATTACTGCTTGCTTTACTTGAAAAAGATTATCCATTAGTTAAAAATGAGTTGAAATACTACCACAGGAGTGATAACTTTAAAAAGTATATTCAGTAACCAACAGGAATTAGTATTTACTTTTCGTTTCAGCCATCTACTTTCCCTTCTAGTTTTCTGTGTTTTGCCTTTTAATTCTTTACTGGAAAAGTTCTTTTTGAATACTGATTTATAATGTTTGAATCAAATATTCAAAATTTGTTTCATTTGAGAAACCAACCCCAAGGTGAAGACGCATTATTAATGGCTTTTCTACCTAGTTATTCCTTCCTGGTATAAATAGTTTTTTCTGGCTGAATCTTTGAGTGTTTGAAAAAACTGAACCAAGAAAGATTATTTGGCCCAGAGGACCAACACAGGGCTCTAGAAAATATGAAGGAAACACCAAATGGTGAACAGTCTGCCTTCTTGAACATAGAATTGGGATGGGGTGGAAAATGATTTTCTGGTTTCACACTCTGTCCATGCCTGGGTAACACTAAGCATGTATCTCTTTTATAAATAAAAATTTAGTCATCCCTAGCACTTCACACCCATTAAGATGGCTACTTTAAAAAAAAAGAGAGATGATAACATAACAGTGTTGGTAAGGCTGTGGAGAAATTGGAAGCCTTGTGTGCTGTCGGTAGGAAGGTGCAACAGCTCAGCTCCTGTGGAAAAGGTGTGGCAGTTCCTGGAAAAATTAAAAACAGAATTACCACTGAGCCAGTGGGAGGCAAAATTATTTCTCCCTACTCACATAATACTTCTGTACTCCAAATATATGGGTTTTTCCATACCCAGCAAGTCTCCAGTTCTCTGCAGAGACCGAGTATCCTATAGTTTAACCGAATTTTGGCACTACTTCGAATTAGTGAAGACGTTTCAGAATAAGGGCTCACTCCCACAAGACTGCCCCCACCACCTCAGAGGCCAGTCGCAAGTCCAGGTTGTCACCTGTGCTTTTGGCTATAAATTGGGGGTTTGATATCTTGGGTTTGATAATTTTCTAGAACAGCTTGTAGAACTCAGGATGACTGTTTACTTACTGCTGCCAATCTATGACAAAGGATATTCTAATGGAAATAAGTGAACAGCCAGATAAAGAGATATATACGGCAAGGTATAGGGGAAGGGGCTTGGAGCTCCCATGTTCTCTCTGGACATGCTGCCCTCCTAGTGCCTCCACGTTTTCACTAACCTGGAAGCTCTCTGATACTTGGGGTATTTTATAGACTCTTCATTGTGTAGGAATGATTGATTGACTCATTGGCCATTGGCGATTGAATTCAATCTCCAGCCCCTTCCCCTACCTGGGAAGGGTGTAGGGGGATGGGGCTGAAAGTTCCAATCTCCTAGTCACACATTTCTCCTGGCAACCAGCCCCCATCCTGAGGCTGTCCTGAAGCTCCCAGCTCTGTTATCTCATTAGTATATAAAATGACATTTATTTTGGAGATTCCAAGAGTATTTGGAGCTTTGTGCCAGGAAACAGAGTCAGAGACCAAATGCATTATTTCTTATCATGTCACACACAGTAATTCCACTTCTGGCTATATCCCTAAAAGAATTGAAAGGTGGGTCTTGAGGGATTTGTACACCTGTGTTAATAACAGCATTGCTTAGAATAGCCAAAAGGTGGAAGCAACCCAGGTGTCCATGGAGAAGTGAGTGGATAATCAAAATGCAGTGCATACGCACCGTGGAATATTACTCAGCTTTAAAAAGGAAGGAAATTCGGACACATGGTACAACATGGACAAAAATGGAGGATATTATAATAAGTGACACAAGCAAGTTACAAAAAGAAAAAACACGATATGATTCCACTTATAAGAGTTACCTAGGAGTAATCCAATTCATAGAGACAGAAAGTAGAAGGGGAGCGTGTCAGGGGCTGGGCAGGAAGGGAATAGGGTGTGGTTTCATGGGTACGGAGTTTTAGTTTTACAAGATAAAGGGTTCTGGGGATTGGTTTCCTGATAACATGAACATACTCAACATGGCTGCACTATACAGTTAAAAATGGTTAAGATGGTACATTGTACGTGATGCGTCTTTTGTCGCAATTAAAAATGCACCCCTGCTCCCTCCCCACAATAAAACATTAGAAGGCGGAAAAGGCGTTTGTTTTACCAGCCCTCGGCTCACCTGCCACATTCCTGGTGTCTTTCAGGCCTGGCGCTGCCCTGACCATGCAGGCGTTCTCCGAAGAGGAACGGAAGCAGTGGCTGGAAGCTCTGGGTGGAAAAGAAGCTGTAAGAATCCTTGCTGGTTGAGTTGTAGTTCACATCCCTCAGCGTTGACTTGTATTTCTTTTTATGGGATTTTTGCTTTACGGTAGTCAGAAAAAAATGTTCCCTGCTGACGCTGGTGTTTCAAGTCCTCTTGGAAGCGTTCCGCGTTCCAGTAATTTGGCCAGAGGTTGCAGCCGGACATAGAAGACCCATGTGTCCTTAGTTTTTATTTTTGATTTTTCTTGACCTTGCCGCTCAGATTTGCTGTGCTTGAGGGAGTCATGGAAATGCTCATTTTTTTCCTTTCCTACCTGACAGTTCTTTGGGTGATGAACACAGTAAATGCTTGCAGTTCATTTTGATCTCAGTGGAGACGAACAGTAAATACGGGGCAATGCAGGCAGTCTTATGAGTGACTGCTGTAGTTATTTTGTCTGATTTAACAATTTCTGGTTTGGGCTCATGGTTTATGGTATGCAGTAGCAGGTAGCCTTAGTGGATGGGCCTCTGTGTGATTGGTGTGAGGAATAAATTAAAGGTCGTGGTAGAGATCCAGAGGCACACGAACTCAGTCTGTGACTTGATTCAAGCGCTGCTTGTGTTTCAGTGGACCGATGGCCTTCGGGAATTGAGAATTTGGCAGATCAGGTATTGAATTGGGGACTTAGGATAATTATAGAAAACACCATAGAACCAATTTAAATAAACTCTGCTGAAAGTATTAGGACTCTGAGTAAATTGCCAGGTGGGCTTAACTGGAAAGCATTTTTCATCTTAGCAGGGTTTAAGAAAAGAGAAAGAGAGTGGCTTGCAACGTGAAAGAGGGGTCATATATAGGAGGAGAGGTGTCAGAATAGAGTTGTGAAACTGGCAAAAGATAATGTTATCTCATGGTCACAAAGACATGTTGGTCGAAATATAGAATATGAGGGCTGGGGAGCTGGGCCACAGTGTGTGTGGCAGTCTGGGTTCAGTGTTTGAAAAGTGAAAACACAAAGTATATGTGATAAAAATAGATGCTATAAAGGAGAATATATCACGCTTGGGAAAACAAAAAAGTAGTAAGCCAATTTGCCTATTATTTTATTGTATTTGACCTACGTTTAGCCTCCATAGTTTTATTTCTGTCTATTCTTAATTTGTCCTTGAAGTTTTTAGCTGGGAATCAGGAGTATTTACAGCATTTCTGGTTACTGAGATCCAAAACACATTATACTAATCCTCTCTAGTAAAGGCAATGCAGTGACTAGGACTTCTCTCCCCAGAGATTCAAGAAGTGCTTTGGAAAGTGAGTTTGAGTAGTAAAAAGATCACATGACTAAGTCTTTGAGAAATAAATCTGTTGTCAAAGGCAGTGTAACCTTGAAGACATATATAACCTCTCCTTTAGAACAAAGAAACAAGTAATTAATTTGAGATACACAGACAAAGGCAAATCTACAGAAAGAAAATATTTAGCTACATGTTTATGTGAGGACACTTTAGGTTGCATTTTTATTTTTTTCAGGTGCTGTGTATGCCTTGCAAATAATGGGTCAGTGCTGAAGTTCTTAGAGGCAGCCTGGAATTAGCACCTAGCTATTTCAGATGTAGTTATTTAAATTATGAACAGGAGTCATCTCTTAATACTAGATTTTAGAAACAGTGGTTGAAAAAATGAGCTTCATCTTATTGCTTAGAATGCGGCAATTCCTTTGTCATTCTATACCTATAAGGCTGAGCATTTCAAATTTACATAAACTTCCAATGAGTTCCTAAAGAGTCATAGCTCCTTCATCTTATTTTTGCTATTGTGGCATACCTCTCTGTAAGAGACGAAGCAGACTCAGAGATGCCCCTTATTGTTACTTATCTTAGTATTTGAGCATATTAGTATATGATTAATCAATATTAATGTGGTTTTTTTTTTTTTTTGCATGGTCCTAGGTATGCCTACTCGAAGCCTTTATACTGATGTGTTAAAAATACTGTTTTCCCTTTTTCTCTTTTACTAGCTGTTACACAGTTTTAATAGAGCCATCATCCCAAGACCAGAAGGAAGTAAGTGTTAATTCATAAACAGGACCGTTTGTTCCCCTTTTTCATGAGTTAGTTTGTTTTCATTACTGATGTCAAATTATTGCTGAGTGCTCTGCACTCTCTAAGCTAGTCTTCCAAATAATAATGTACTGGGGAGCAACCCAGATTTTCCTGGACTACTGTAATCATTGATCCTTTCCGTCTCTGAGATATTTTTTTTCCTTGTCTTTCTGTGTGATTACTTTCTCTGCAAAACCCAAAATGCTTCCTCCAAACTTACTTTGATATTTATTCTCATAGCCATAAATAAACACGTCAGAGTTTCAGGGATGCACCTTTCAAGCTACCTAAATTACAAGCCCCCATGGAGCTGTTCAGCAGGTCCCCTGTTTGCAACCCCTTCACCCTGACCCTTGGTATGTTTTATCTTTAAAGTCTGAGTAGTGACTATTTGAGTAGTAAATCATTGCACTTCAGAAAATAACAACAATCAAACATATTCAGATATTCCAGGACATCGATCTTCACGTGCATTGGTTGCACTTGAGGAACATACAGCCTAGCTCTGCGATCTTGATTTTTACTGAGATAAAACAAAAGTATGATCAGAGTTGTTGGATTTTTTGTAAATTTACTCTCGATATCTTTGGAGAAATTAAGGCTATGTTTATCAAATGTGTACAGTTTGGAAACTTTATGTTCTCTAACACACAATTTCAAAATTACCGTATGTGTTTCATTTGAGCCACCGCTTGAGTAAAAGACATCTCTAGCCTATCATTGAAAATTGCCAGTTGTAAACCTACTTGTAGTGCCTTCTTACTCTCTTCTTGTCCCTCCCTCCCCCTCCTCCTTTCCTTCCTTTCTTCTCTTCTTCTTTCCTCCTCCCACTCTTTTTCTCCTTCTCTGCTTCTTTTCTGTTCTTATTTTTTTATAGAGAGATAAAAACACACACTTTCTGAAAAATAGTTTTGCTAAACATTTCATAAAATGTTGTGAAGAGTGGACCCTTAAACAGTAAACCACTGCTCAATTGTTCTCCTTAAAGTTCTCTTCAAGCTCAGCATTTAAACCTGTACAGTTTATATTCATGGATTGTTCGTGCTGGCACCTCTGAGAGACAAGTGTTAATATTAGTGTTCCCTCGTTCTAAATAGACTCAAGTATTCACTTCCCCTGATTTCATTTTTGAAACAAGAATCGTCTTTATTAGGACACTCCAATGTGCCAGCCTAAACACAGGCAAGCATCTATAGTAGAAAAAAAAGAGGAAATTTTCAAAATAATCTTTTCTGCTACATGAATCATTTGTTTTAAATTCATTATGAAAATAATAAAATATTAAACACTTAGAACATGGCATGAAATGTGAGATTCTTTTTCAAGTTCATGGCTTAAATAATACCTTTTTTCACCCAAATAATACTTATAGAAGTGCTGAAAAATTTTTTTTAAAGATTTTATTTATTTAAGGGAGAGAGACCACGAACCTGGGGTGGGGAGAGGCGGAGGGAGGAGGAGGTTCCCTCGTAGGGCTCCACCCCAGGAGCCTGAGGTCTTGACCTAAGCCGAAGGTAGCCACTTCACCAACTGAGACATCCAGTTACCCCTAAAAATTTTTTCTTTAGGTTTAAGAAAAAAAAAAAAAAAGGTTTGTGTTATTTCTGTCAAGTAATTTACTTCACTCATATATAACTAAAAAAAAAAAAAAATCCTGAGGTGGTAGAATTGTGGCAAAATGTATCTTAACCTATCTATTTAGATTCCCCCTAAAGATTTGTACCACGTTCTTTTTTTTTTTTTTTTTTTAAGATTTTATTTATTTATTTGACCAAGAGAGAGACATCACAAGTAGGCAGAGAGGCAGGCAGCGAGAGAGGAGGAAGCAGGCTCCCTGCTGAGCAGAGAGCCCGATGCGGGGCTCGATCCCAGGACCCTGAGATCATGACCCAAGCCGAAGGCAGAGGCTTTAACCCACTGAGCCACCCAGGTGCCCCTGTACCACGTTCTCTTC
>CM052899.1:67078848-67187990 GCA_028534135.1 Potos flavus | reverse complement strand
TTTTTTTATATTATAAATTTATAAATTATTGGTAATAGATGTCCTAATATTCCAGTAAGTGCTTCTCTAAATATATGAAATTCTCATTTATATTATTTAAACAGGGAACATATGGCCTTTAGCTTTCTTTTAATAGTGAAATAAAAATTAAATTGGATTTAAATGATTTTTTTCTATTTTTGTAAAGAAGAGAAACGTAAATAATTCATTGTGCCCTTAATATTTTATAACTGTATTTCTTTTAGGCGCACAGTTGGATAAGATGGGATTCACAATTCTCAGAAAATGTATCAGCGCAGTCGAAACACGAGGTAACATGATTGAATCATTTTATTCATGAAAGGCTATAGGTATGTAAAATCTAAGAGTCATTGAAAATGCCTGTTGTGTGGTTGAGTGTAGCATGGAATATGTCCCATGCAAAAGGTATGTTCTGGGCGTCAGAGATTGAGCTGTTCATTTATGATGACAGGGTGGGATTTTCCTTTCTGTTTACATTTATATTTCTCCCTCCTCCCACCCCCTATGGAAACTTGAAGTCAGAGCTGAAATGAGAAGCATTTGAAGAATCAGCAGTGTTGGACAGCCCATCTGAATCACGTTTTGTTCACTATTAAGATAGTCTCACCTTCCATTGTCTTGTTGGCCTCTTAAAAAGTCCGTTTCATTGAGGTGTCCTTTACATAAAAAGAAGTCACTGACTTTGTAGAAATTGGTGAGTTTTGACAAATATACTGCTGTGTACCTGCCATCACATAGAAGTAACAGTCATAGAAGTTTTCTATCTTTCCTCCCCGCTATTCCTTTGTGCCCCTTTGTAGGCAATCCCCACTCCTTGCTTGGCCCTTGGCAACCACTGAGCTGCTTTCTATCACTTTAGTTATTCTTTTTTTTAAATTTATAGTTCATATATAATATCAATTTGTAAGTTTATAAATTTATATTAAATTTATATTTCATATAAATGGAATCATGACGTATAGTCTTTTGACTCTGGCTTCTTTCTGTAGCATAATGCTTTTGAGATTCATCTCTTTGGGTGTATCCCTTGCTCCTTTCTTTTTATTGCTAGGCATGATTTCATTACATGGATCTACCACAATTTGTTCATTCATTTACCCATTGATAAATATTTGGATTGTTTCCATTTTAAATTTAAGGAACGCTAATCCCTCCCCTCACTGGAAGCTTTCTCTTTATAGTCCCTCAAAAAACAGGGCCCTTGCACTTTGCAGCCATGGCAGCAGACCTCGGAGAAACGAAATATTGAACATTACAAAATGGGCTCCTTCTGGAGGTCGTTTCTCTTTGTTTAGAGACCTAGTGAAGTATGGATAAATGGATATTTAATTCACTCTCATGTATTGCATATCCCAGTCCTGCTTTCGATGACTTTGTAGGTTGAAGCATTGCCTTCATACTTTCTGTCAAAACAAGGTCTTTGGTATGAAGCCAGGTGCCTGCCATGTCTGAAATGAGAGTGTCAGAGGACAGAAGAATACCAGCCGTTTTATGATTTGGGGATTTTCCCATCGATAGTAAAAGCCCAAGCCACAGAATGCCTTTTCTCCTGCACTCTCTTCCAGTGGCAATTTGGGCTAGAACAGATTTTCCTTCATTTCAGCCTGCCCTCAAGTTGAGCTGACAGATTTCTTCATTTTCCTAGTGCTTCACACATTTCCAAAATTTAGAAAAAAATACTGTGATTTTCATATCTCTCACTTCATCATTCATGGTTCTGTTTCTCCTGAGCTCCGGAAGTGAAGCACCTTAATTGTATCACTTGTGTGCTTATTATTTGGTAAATTATGTCCTTTCCCCAAAGGATATGTTTTACACATACTGGCTTCGGCCTGAACGGATTAAGATCTATCTAGAATGCTTTCTGATTGGTAGGTGTAGCTTTATGGAGTGTTATATACATTGACTGGAATATATACATACTAGAATCTGCATGTAGTGAATGTTTTTATTGTAAATTTATAATTATTAGATGTTTTTAACAGAAGAATGAGTCTACACAATTTTTTTTAAGACTTTATTTTTTTTGAGAGAGAGAGTGTGGGAGGTGAGCAGAGGGACGAACAGGCTCCCTGTTGAGCAGGGAGCCCAACTCAGGGCTCAATCCCAGGACCCTGAGATCATGATCTGAAGACAGACGCTTAACCGGCTGAGCCACCCAGTGTCCCAAGTTTACACAATTTAAGTTAGATTTTCTTACCTAAAGATAACAAAGAGGATATGTTTTTCTTTTTCAAATCTTTTGTTCTTAAAGGTCTTCCGTTACTGAATGGAGCCTTTTGCTTTTAATGGAATACTAATAACAGTGTTAGAAGAATCAGTGGTCAGATTATATTATTAAAAATGATGAGAAACATTGTAGAATCTCTGAGGCTTTTATCCTAAATTTGTAACTTCCTTCAGGGAATATTGCTCTTAATGATTTCCTCCAAATCAGCTATCATGGCTGTTGATTTTTTTTTTATGCTACAGGTATGGTTGCCTTCTTTTTTTCATCAGAATGAAGCAGCTATCTATGTCCTGTAATAAGAAACACACAAGTCCCTGTGGCTTAAAACAGCAAGACTTATTTCTCACTCAACCATTGGTAGGAGGGCTTTGCTCATCACCAGTACCTTGGCTTACAGGTTCCTGGTTGCCTTTGCAAACCAACCAAATTAAAGGTTCCTGGATGCTATGCCAGAGGAAAACGGTTCTGGAGGGCTTTGGGCCAGCAAGTAGAATGGTCTGGCCTTGAAGCGAGTTACATTTGCTTACAGTTAATTGGCCAATAGAAGCCTTATAGCCCCACTCGACCCCAAAGAGCCTGGATTGAACAACCCTACCAGGAGACTCTGGAAAACACAGAGAGATGGAAATATTTGGTGGATAGCATTAATGACAGCTATATATTTTGTGGATCTACATGCCTAAGACCAGGAGTATTTAATGAAATCTGACCTAAAAATTATTTCTAATCACTGCTTTTAGTGTTGTAAACATGATTATCATTGTCTGAAAACTACCATTTCATGTGTTTGGATTAAAACTATTAGTGTGCCTTTTTCCCTAATATGTTCTTGTAAAAATGACTTTTGGCATTTTTGTTACTATCAACCTTAATTGTGACATCACTGAAATATTTGGAAAGCTTCAGACAAATGTCTAAAATTTACTATGGCCCTCAGTATCCTAAGAAGAGGTAACATTTTTAGTGTACTAACGTAGCTTTGACAACATATATAATTTATATGACACTAAGATAATATATATGACATTAATATATGATACCAATATATGATACCAATACATGACACTAATATATAATCTATGTGAACATGTGCAATATATATTGACATATACAGATGTTCACATCTTGATCTGAGTGGGACTCTTTAGTATTTACTCTGTTTTTGGGATAAGAAGAAACCTGTTTCACTATAATATCAGCATCAGTTAACAAATCATACTCATCATTTCCATAGAGTCGTTTGCTCATGAAGTTAGGGGGTATATGGGAGTCAGATTACCTGATCTTTCAGCCGTTTACTAAATATTTGTAAATGCTTTGTACCGGCTCTTAATGGATTTGGGCCAACTGACTACCACTAGGAAATTATTGCTTATGTCTAACAAACTGAAGGCCCTCCTAAAGCCATGATTCCCGAATATTGCTGCACATCAGAATCATCTGGGATCTTCAAAAAATATGCCCTGACTCTCACCCCACCCCCCACCCCTCCTTATCAATCTGACTATATTGCTATGTGGTATGAACTGGGAAGTGGGATTTAAAAAAAAAAATGTTCTCCAGGTGATTCTACTATGTAGCAAAGTTTGGGAGCCACTGTCTTAATGGAAGGGTTGCTTGTGTGTTGGAGAAATGGGGTGCACAATTATTATCTTTACGGTTATAGTGTCCTGCCATGTGCGGAGCTTTTCTTTTAATTTCTTCTTAAAAATAACCCAACCTAAACCCAAACTGTGAAGACAGAGAAGTTCTGAAAAAATAGTGCAGTGTTCTTTTCATTCCCTCAGTAACAGGGCGACCTATCACAGTTAAATCCTAGCTCTAACATGAAGCCAGTCAGCTAACTAGTATATATTTATTGAGCAGTCACAGTATATACATAGCTTTGTTCTAGTCCTTTAGGACACGTATTAAAAGTTAGTTACACGGGAGAAAAAAAAAAAAAGTTACATATAATGCAGATACATTAATAATAAACATATTGTAATGTAAAATGTGATAAAAGTGTTACAGATTTGCAAGAATTAAGAGAATTTGAATGCATATTGATAGATTGCAGTGTATTTGATGTTAATTGAGGACTGTGTTTAGGAATAGGTTTCCTTAGATTTAAAGGATAGGAAGGTATATTTTGGCATTTAGAGACACCTCTGCAAAGATGTGGAGATAGAGTGTGACAGGAACAAGGCAAATTTGATTGGAAAGGAAGCATGAAGAAACAGTATAAAAGCAGGTACTCAAGCATTTGCATTTAATTGTGAAGGAACTGAAGTTCCTTCCCTAACTGAAGGACTTAAGGAACTTAAGTCCTAGAGGGTGGTGGATAGCAGAGTAGGAGGCTTAGAAAGGTAAATATGGAAACTAGTATTGGTAGCCACGTGTGGGATGACTGAGTGCAAAGGAGCCCCAGAATTCTGCTTAGGTTGGAGGATCTGGCAGGGCAGGTAACTGATTCGGGATGGGAGATTTGGCAGTGGGGTCAGATAGCATGGACGCACTCCAGTGATTTAGCAGATGAAGTAATAGTCACATTTCGCACTTGGTCATACGTAGAGCATCAGAGTTCTGCCAAGCATTTCACCTTCAGATTTTAGTTTGGAAAACAAAGGATATCAAGGAAACTTCAGGGTCCGTGGCAGACTTGTTGTTACGTATCAAGATCACCAAGGGTGCTTTTTGAAAATGCAGATTCCTGGGCTCAGTCAGTTCTGTTGAATCATAATCACTGATGGCTGGGACTCTGCTGCAGAGAATGTGAGTTCCAATAAGAACAGTCTGAGGGAGATAGGAATTTTCTCATCTTCCGCTTTCAGGAGGTAGAAGAAGCCATGATGGTTTCCCGAGAGAGTAGAGTTTCTGAAGGCCTTGGGTCACGGATCCATGTAACTTTGGGGATTATGAGTGTGAGTCTAGCAGACGTAGGGTGGAACCTCCTTCCTAAAAAGTGCAGTTGAGAGAAGAAATAAGAAAATGGCTCAAAGTGGCCAAGTCTCAGTCAGATGCCAAGGGCATTTCGGATTTCCAACACATCGTAGGTGGATCCAAGGCAAATTCTGACGTGTTCATGGCTTCTGTTGTTCACTGATCCTGTGCTTCCCTCCAGCCCCTTTATCTGTTTTCCATATGATGCCTAATTTCTGGTGCCCTGTAGTAGTTTGTTCCTTTGCGGGAAAACACCTGGTTATTCTCAAGCCATTTTACACAACCTTTCCTCCATTGTGTTTAGGCTGAAAACCATGCAGCCACCATGTCTCTGGCTGTCTGATGATGGAGAATGTGATGGGCTCATTTGCCCTGCCTCCCACCCCCAGCCTCTGAATCACCACTGATACAGCACTTCCCTGGGGACTCAGCCCATAAGCTGCATTCTGAAGGACAAGGGGGAATTGGCCAGGTGCACAAGTGTGGGGTGTTGGGAAGGATTTTGGTAGATGGAAGGGGTGGGGTCAAAGTGTGGATGTTCAACAGAGCATGATGCATCTGGTACCTGGGGGTCATTGGCAAGACTGGAGGAAGAGAGGCACTTGGATTGCTGTGCAGAATGTGTGCATCTTTCTGTTGGCTGATAAGAGTGGTCGGCTTTACACTAAAATGATGCAGTGAGGTAGGCATTTTGGGAAGATTCTTAACCTTCGGACCCTTAGTCTCTAGAAGAATGTGACTAGGAAGTTCATTCACACTGTCTACCTGCACCCACGTTCGTGTGGATTAGAGCTAATTTTTGTACATAGTAGATATTCATTAAATGTGATTTAAACTTCCTCTTTCCATCCTCCCTTGGAGAGCTTTCCTCATGAAAAGGAAGTTCCTCATTTGGCAGTTATATTGTCTGATGTTGTTAATTATATTTGATCTATTTATTTTGTTTCTGGAGCTTTATGGTTTCCTTGGAGTGAAAAAAAAAGTCTTATTCTTTGCTGCCTCTTCTCATCTCTACATAATAGTCTGTACTATTAATCTTACATACATAGAACTCTGTAAGCAGTTGTGTTTTGCTTGAGTATTCAGAGATTTGACTAATGCCACATAGGAAGTTATGTGTCCCAGCAGTTCGTGAAATTATTGGAAGGACTTTTTCTTCTATATGTGGTTGGAATTAGTACTTTTGAATAAGGTATGTAGGATTGGTTTTCATTCCTTTATGAATTTATGTCAGCGTCTTTTGGAAGTATGGGTAATAGTTTAGACATAGATACGTCATGTTACATGTTAAAGCATTTTATGGTTTCAGAGCTTGGAGAGTAATCACAGGACTTCCTTAAGTAAATTACTCCCGTTCCTATAAAGGGACCAACTCCCACGACCAGTATGTTGACTTCCTCTGGAACTGCACGCCATCTAGTTTTTCAGGTGCGTGCATTCACTGTAAAATACACAAAACTAAGTAAGACTCTTGCTTAAAAACTTCCTCTGGTTGCTGTTTTTTAAATAGTCATCATGATTTAAAACTAAATTTGCATTTCACTCCTTGTTTATGAAGTTTCTCTTAAAAATTCTTCCATATGTGAATAATTTGAATATTCACTTTAATTTCTAGAGTATGGCATTAAAATGTCGGTCTAGGCAAGCTGTCAGTTATCCAGTTCAGCACTGTAACAAGCTGTGAATTCATGGGATAGAAGGAGGAAGTCACATCTAAGATGTGTCAGTCTTTGATTTGTTGTATGTAGAAGTGATTTTCTCTTTTTCTGAAAAACAGAGTTTTAAGTTTTTGGAAAATCTTTTTGAAATCAGCCTGAGGATTTTTCCACTTCCGGAGCACCTCTGGAATTGTCTGGGGTCTTGAGAATGGGCCTGGTAGAAGATGATGCTGTCTAGCTTCAGTATTAGTCTTTGTGGGAGGGAAGATGCCCAGAGTGAACTTGCAACATATTTTACCATGATTGCACATTAATCTTAAATTGCCAAGGGCAAATTATATGCAAAATGAAGAAAATAAAGAACAGCTGTCCCCAGAAAATTTACAGCAAGTAAACTTGAGCTTCTCGCTCACTGTCTCTTTTTTAATCATAATGGGTGTGAGATGGGAGTGGGTGGATAACAGAGGACAGTCTTATGTGGGAGGGAACCAGAGAGTCTTGTGGTGTCTGCAGAAATGCAAATGAAAAACTGAAATACTAAATTCAGGCAAGTCAGGATTATTCATTTTCTTAATTAGTAATCTTATTTGTTTTAAGAACAAATAAGCTTCCAAAGCTATTAGTTTCCAAATGAGTGGTTGTGTAAAGTTAATAGGGAAAAATGGTTAAACTGTCTTGCTACAGAGTAGGCGTGCTAGGTTCTCTGGGTTTGGTTCAGATTCTGATGAGGTCCATGGCATTTTATTGCTGGGCTCTGTCGACACTTTTAGCATAGTGGTGAAGGGCATGAGCTCAAAGGTCAGTCTTGATTCGAATCTCTTTCAGCACTTATTAGCTCTGCAACCATGGCAGGTTAGTTACTTGACTGCCTGTGACCTGGTTTTATCATGTGTTGCCTGGAATAATGGTGGCATCTCCTTTGCGGGCAGGTGGTAAGAATGAAAAAGGAATGCTTGGGACGTTGGTTCACATGGAGTGCTCAGTAAAAATGAGTCACTTATTTAGAGATATATCCATGAATTGAGACCAATCACAACTAAGTAGTTCCGTTATTGATTCAAGGCTCTGGGAGCACTGAGAAACTTAGTTTAGGTTTTTTTTTTTTTTTTTTTAATAGTAATTTACATAGGGAAACAAATCACTTGAGTTCACTTTAGTAATTTTATGTGGCGCTTGTAACAAGCAGTAAGAGTAACGGCTTTGGCTTTCAATCTTCCATTCCTAGGGTCTTGTGGACCCTTGAACAAGAAGGTGGCTGGGAGGCAGTGAAGAAAGGAAGGACCCTCAGGAAGAAGACCATGGCTCTTAGATTACCTCAGCTCCCCCCCCAAAAAAAAGAGATTGCCCAGAGTTACCCAAAATTGGTTTAGTCCCTGATGTCGCAGCTGCTCTGAGGTGGAGAGACAGATGGCAGCCGCGAGACACCTTTAGGCCTTTCCTGGTGTTCTGCTCTCTGTAGAGAAGGGAGGAAAAGGAGTTTTGCAAAAAATAATAGCCAACTTCTGCCTTGAGTTTGAGTCTCTTTTCTGATTTACGTAAGTAAAATTTTTTGACTACTTAAACTTAAGCTGCATGAGTGAGTTTGAAAATAAAATATATTTATTTTTTATTTAGCTGTTCCATCCATTCCAGCTTATTTAATACTTACATATTCCTGGGCATGCACGTGTTAGATGGGCATTCTTTTTGGGTGTTTCCTACAGGAAAAATATTGGAAGAAAAAAATGGTGGTGATATGCTTCCTTTTCTTAAAGATTACCTTCAGTCTAGTTTCAAGGCAGTGAAGGCCCTGATTTTATGCTTTCATGTGAACAAATAAATTATTTTGCAGTTTCATGGATGCTAGTAGAAGACTCAAGACTCCCGGATCAGAGATGAAGCATAGTTTATTACTCTCAGTAGCCAGAGTATTAAATTTTGTGTTGGTTCCTGATTCCCAAGGGCACTGCGGAGAGGGTCAGGTGAGATCTGCACATGTAGTGGGTCATGTTATAAGAGAAAAAACCCTCTGAACTTAGGAAACTTGAGTCTTTTATTATGGCCAACAAGCATGCCTGCCCTTTGTTCTAGATGGAGACACTATCTCTATTTTCCAAGGCTGCAGGCAAACCTGTTCTTTGCTCCAAAGGGAGATGGTGGAACAGATGGTGTTCACCCGCCCTGGGGTGTTGCTGGCAGAGGGGGTGGATGGGTATGATGTGACAAGATGCTCTGTGAACAGTCGAGGCCAGTGTGTGGCAGATTCCAGGCGCTGTGCTGCACGTTTACCTCAGCTCTATAGGCAGTGGTGAGAGGTTGACAGATTTGAGCAGGAGTGTGTTCACATCTTTTAATGGGAGGAAGTAGATTTAATGGGAGTCGGCTGAGATGGAGGGAATGGCAGGCAGGATGGCTGGTTGGATTTTAGAAATAATCCACGTAGGAGTTGATGGGAGTTTTGAACGAGGGTGTCGGCAATGGAACGAATGGAATGGGATGAGAGACTTGGCAGAAAAACAATCTGATGACATGTTGGCTGTAGAAGGTAGGGAAAAGGGAAGGTAAACTGTAAGCTTTCCAGCCAAGGTAGATGGAAGACATCTTTAGCCAAGACAGAGAATGCAGGAGGAGCAGTAGCTTTGAGAGGAATAAAGAGATTGGGATTGGTCCCTGATACGAATTCAAGGTGCCTGTGACATTTCTGTCAGAAATAAAATGAAGACAACAGAAGAGATGGTGGGCATGATTTTTGGAGAGGTGAAGTTTTGAATGTCAGAAAGTAATGCCAGGTGAATGGTGAGGGAAGAAGATAATGGGGCAAAGGCCAGAATCTTTGGGGGATCTTTGCATTTAGAGAGTATGAGGAAAAAGAATACTTAAGGAGACACAGCACAGTCACGGGTCAGAGAAGGAACCTAAGGCCGTGTGGTGTAAAGGTCTAGAAGAGGGGCGATTCCAAAGAAGAGAAAGTCATACCTATATCAACTGCTCTAGCAAGTTTAGGCAGGAAGAAGACCAAGAAAAAACCACTGCGTTAAGAGTTGGGAAGCAAAAAGCTAGAGAATAGCCAGGCTGGACAGGTTGTACTTCTTAGAAGAACCCTATGAGATAATATTTCTCCATTTTACATGAGCACCGGAAGCCAAGAGACATGATTCGACTTGTGTAAGTCTCAGCTAGAAAGCATTAGACTACAACTCAAATCCAAGGCTGAGTTTTTAATGCCGACGTTCTCAACATCCATGAACACGAGGAGATGGAGACTCTGTAGGCTGGTTTCCTGAGGATGCTAGAGATAAAAGAATACAGACACATTTTAATTTTTTATTTATTTTTTTAAAGATTTTATTTATTTGACAGAGAGACAGTGAGAGAGTACAAGCAGGGGGAGCAGCAGAGGGAGAAGGAGATGCAGGCTCCCCATTAAGGAGAGAGCCCAATGTGGGATTCAGTCCCAGGACACTGAGATCATGACCTGAGTGGAAGGCAGACGCTTAACCGAGTGAGCCACCCAGGCGTCCCTAGACAAATTTTTAAAGAATAGAGGAAGTTTGAAACTGTAGACAGCAGTAAAGGGGAGCAGGGAGATTTAAGTGTCAGTCTCCGAAGGGCTCATCCAGATTTGAGATGAAGCCATTCTAAAGTCATCCCTTCTTCTTTCCATACCAGCTCCATCATAGACTTCTGAAGGGCCACCATCAGCCCAAGAAAGGTTTATCCCCTTTGCTGAGAATCTCTGTAGCACCTTGGAAAGTCTCTTAGTGGAAGACATAATATTAGTATGGAATCTGCATCTGACTATATTTAAAGCCCTAATAATAAATGGCATTTTGTGTTTTCCAAGTATTCGTGCACTGTAGCTCACCCAACCCCTACAAAACTCAGTAGGTGGTTGAGGAGCTCGATCTTGTTTATTAGGCTCGGGTGCAGGTGCATATGAGGGATCTGAGGCTTGGAATATGTTGAGGGTAAACCTTTCACAGTTCCCACAACTAGAAAGTGGCAGAGCTGGGATCTAGATCTTCATCTCCTGACTCGAAGTCAGAATTATCCTGTGACAGTAGAATAAGGTGAGATGAAGAGTTGGTTGACAACTCAGCTTAGTGGCAGGAGGGGAGTCCAGTTCTGCTGGGCGGCCCAGGGACTGTGAGATACTCCTTTCCCCAGGATTTCCACGGTGAGGAAAGATGGAAGGGCACATTGAATGAGTCGTAGCTAGATCTGTCAGATCTGGCACAGCAAGACATCAGACCTCTGGGGAGAGTTTGGGACCCCAGGTATTACTAATGAAAGAGGAAACTTCCTGTTAGTTTGTAGTTTCTCACCAGCCCTGCTGGAGGCGCCCTGCCCACTGGTTTTGGTGTTTGTGCAAGGAATAGCAGCAAGTGTAGGGTTTGTCTGAAGCAAAGATGCTTTTTCTCATGGCGGCTAGAAACTGGAAATGAGGCTGGCCACATGGGATACTAGGAATATATATTCTATTCTGACCCTAATAATCAGTGTAGCAGCTAATAAACCAAATACCCTTCGTACTTGAGACTTGGGTTTGAAAGGATGAGTCTCAGAGTCAATCCTAGATGTGTCTAAAGAGTCCTGAAGTGATCGGTGCTTCCAAAAATATTGGCTTAGACCTGGAATTGGATATTTGCCTTGCACTTTGTCCATACTCATGGCTTTTGCTGGGGTGGGATGCAGTAATGGAAGTGGATATAGCACAGCGGCCCTTGCGCGCCGAGCTGTCAGGTTTCTTCTTTTTTTTTTTTCTGTCAGGTTTCTGAGCTCAGTCCCGGGTTGGTTTGGGCGTGGAAAGACCATATGAATGAAATCACGAGACCTTTCCCCAAAGTCCCTGCTGGTGGGGAGGCTATTCATTATGGTGCAGAAGTGGATTTATCTGAAAAGAGTATGTGGGGGCCACCTGAAACTGAAACCAAGGCTTTGTAGGAAGGAAAAGTACCGAGTGGTTCCCAGCAGATAGTGGCTGTCTGTCTGTAATGTTTCTCTTTCTGCAGCCCACATCATCATCATCTTGGGGAGAAATTCCAAATGTGATCGGTGAACAGGAATTTCATATTTTCCATGAACCATTCATATTGAATAAACTTTGACTCTCTTCTCAACATGTGCTTTATGGTATAAAAGTAGGCTATAGACTACATGCCTCAGGTAGGGCAATGTGTGTATGTACTGTGGCTTGTACCTAGCTCTTTTGATACTGATTTTGAATTTTATGCTCAACTAGAGCTTGTGATGAGTGCTTGGTACGTGAGGCTCATGTACATGCTTTACACATGTTGTCTCTAATTTTCATGACAACCCCATGTCACCATTAACCTCATTTTTCAGGTAAAGAAGGTGAGACACAGAGAGATTGAGCAACTTACCAGGTTGTACAATGGGGTAGTGGTAGAGTTGGAAGTTTCCAGGATGTCAGCAACCTTAACTCATAATAATTTTCATCTTACAAACTTAAGCTCAATAAACTTGTGTTTCCTGATTATTTTTTTTTTTTTTTTTAAGTGAGGGACCCAAGATCTAGAAAGGTTAAAATGTTACTAATCAGCTGTAGTCAGTCTTCTCTTTCAGGGCTTAAAATCTGTTTCTTACCCTTTTTGTAGTATTTAATTCTTTGGAAGTGTTAAAAACAATGCATTCTTCTTCCAAATTGTGGAGTTTTATAAATCCAGTCTCTTAAAATTATGATATTGAATGGTATGTCTCTTTGGTGGACTAGAGTGAATGATTCTTGGTTCTGCCTGCTTATACTTCAAAATAATTTAATATAAATGTGTGTTTTTGACAGAACCTTGAAGTATTATGAATTGTCCCATATCTTGGAAGGGCATCTTTGTGTATGAAGCTGTTTATTTTTATGTAACCCAGTTATGTGGATAGTCTGGAAAGTGTATATTAGATTTGCACAGACATGTAAATAGAGTGTTTATTGGGGATTAGTTATAAATAGATGTAAGAGACACATTGTCACAGTTTTGTAATTTACTGATGACCTGAAGCACTATTCATGAGCCTCCTCATTGCTATTTTTGGAGTCACCTTTATAGCGTATCATTCTTAGCCTTGTTACTGGGTCATTTCCTCACAAGTTTTTCGTAATCATCATTTTACCTATGGTGCTTTTTTCCTTTTATTTTCAAGAGTCTCTCAAGGTTAGTTAATATTTATAATATATAATTATAAAATGTACTTACAACTATGATTAATATTTATATATGCAGAAAATCGTATGTTTGTTCATTACATAGCCCAAAGGGGAATTCATCTTTGCAGCGCTGGGGGACATGTAGACCTACATTTATATTTATGCGTGCATGTGTGCGTCTGTGTATGCTTTATTAATGATGACATGTGGCAGACTTTTGATGTAAATTCAGTGAATGTAAGCATGGATATTAATGACCTTTCACCCCTGTTGTCAACTTGCACAAATGCAAATAAATGAATCGGTCCTTCCACAAATATTGATCAATTACCTCATTCCATGCCAAGCACTCTGCTGGTTACTATATGAGAACTGAATGAATGTTAGTTGATAGACCCATAACATATGGTCATTTATTTCTGTAGAATCATACACTTGGAAAATTCTTTTTAATAATTTTGTGCCTGTTACCATCAAAAGTATTCAAGTTCCACTTTTTAAAGAATTTCTAAAAATTTTTTAAAGATTTTATTTATTTATTTGACAGAGGGAGATCACAGGTAGGCAGAGAGGCAGGCAGAGAGGCAGGCAGAGAGAGAGGGGGAAGCAGACTCCCCGCTGAGCAGAGAGCCCGATGTGGGGCCTCGATCCCAGGACCCTGAGATCATGACCTGAGCCGAAGGCAGAGGCTTTAACCCACTGAGCCACCCAGGCGCCCCTTTAAGTTCCACTTTGACTCTTATTCTTTTATAGTGTTATATCTCTCTTTTCTACTAACAAATTACCTTTTCTGTCCCTTTTTATTTTCTGTCCTTATCACTTTATAAATCAATCATCAACTTATTAATCACTTATTCAGTTTATCCATTAATTTATCCAATTCATTTGTTAAATGTATACCATGTGCTGAGGATCACGCAAGTTATTAAGAATCCTGAGTTATCAGGTGTGGAATCTGCTTCTGAAGCCAGAAAGGAAAGGAAAGACAAGGCTTTGTGGCTGGTTGGTCGCAAGTTGCTCTCTCTTTTAATGGTAATTCTCTTCTAAATTGTACCTTGTCTTCACTTTATTCGACCTCAGTGCTTAAAATACAGCAAGTACCCAATATTTTATGAAATTAGTAAGAATTTAAGTATTCTATAATTTCGAGTCTGTTATCTTCTCATTTATTTCCCATTTCTCCTTCCTTTCATTCTGTTCTTTGTTGACCTTTCTTCTGTGTGTGCATATGTGTTTTAATTACCTGTCTTCTCTCTTCTGCTTCCTTTACTCTAAATGCCACTTCCTGTTTTCTTCTTACTCAATACATTTATTTGCCAGTTGCAGCCACTCCAGCCTTTGCCCCCACCTCTGTTGTTTAACTGAACTTATCCACCTCTTTGCCTTTCTTTTCCTTTTGCATCTAATTCTTTTATTGTCCCAGAGCATCTTATTCTTTTGCTTCACCAGCCTATGTACCAGGGCCTCTGTGTGCCCGCTGGTGTTGGGTAGTTCTGTGCAGGTGTTTTATAGAATAGAAACTATCTGGTTCTGGCGGTGTCATCTGGGTCCTGAGATGATGATGAAACCTGACTCATTTCTACTTTTTGACTTTCTCCTCGAGAAAGATGTGGCTAGTGCTCAATGACAGGACTGTGTGAGATTGGAGGAGACAGTTGGTGGGAAGGAAGACACATTTGATTTCACCTTGTCCACTTTGCCCAGGGACAGCTGTCAGCAGCTGCTCATCATAGTAATGGAGAGTACTTACCCTTTCTTTACTATTGATCAGAAACAGTCTTATTTATTGAAAGAGAAAAAAATTTTCGGGTCTGTAACACTTTGATCTGATGTCAAATTTTTGTCAAAAGCTAGAAAGTCTTACAGTAATGATACCAGGGAATGTTGATATCCTGAAAAGATTGTAATAACTTGGATATTTTAAGTTTTTAGTTCCTAATTGTAATGTCTGTTTTGGACCAAGTCCAATCTATATCTGTAGTTTGAAGTTAATTTCAAGTCAGATCACCCTGGCCATGCCTCTTCTGTACTAAATCACTCCATGCTAGGCACCATGAAAGCTATTAAAAACAAAAACCGAGATTAGCCTAGTATCTTTCCATGTCTCTGTGTATTTGGGAAGAGAAGGTAGAACACAAGTCTGAAAATCATGAGACTGGGTGTGTTTTAGAAAGGTAATGTAGACAGTATATAACATCTCCAGATGGGTTGTGTGTGGAAATTACCTTTCACATGGTCAATTAGGACTATTCACACAGAGGGAGGGAAAAATACAGACATAAATAATCTGATGTCAGGTCAAGCATTCAGATTTTGATATTGGGAATTGCGAATAAGAGATTGTGGGCTTGTTTTAAAATGTAATCACGTGTTAAGAGGAATTAATTATGAGTCACGTTCAGAGAAAGGGAATATCACTGAGGGCTGGTGGTAGAAAAGGTGGGATTTTATCTGGTTTTGAAGGTCTGGATGGACTTCATTTTGCTCACTGTTGAATCTTGGGCAGCTAGAACAGTACTTGGCATGTATTTGATGAATAAATACTTGACAGATGAGTAATTTGTGAAGAGAAGGGGAAGAACATTTCTGTCAGACGGGACATCTGCCTCAGGAGGGAATGAATTTGGTTCCTCCAGGTGATATAGTCCGGGTCTGCTCTGATGAAGGTGAATACTCCACGATAAATGTGGGTAGGTGAGGTAGGGCCCATGTGGGTATTTATGTGTTTATGCCTTACCTACTTGTTCTGGAATTGAGACTTGATCTGATGGCTTACTCTTAAATGGGGAGGGAAGAGAACTTAGATAATCAAAGTGGTTTGAAAAACAAAAAGAGGGGCGCCTGGGTGGCTCAGTTGGTTAAGTGGCTGCCTTCGGCTCGGGTCATGATCTCAGGGTCCTGGGATCGAGCCCCGGATCGGGCTCCCTGCTCAGCAGAGAGCCTGCTTCTCTCTCTCCCTCTGCCTGCCGCTCTGTTTACTTGTGCTCTCTATTTCTCTGTCAAATAAATAAATAAAATCTTAAAAAAAAAAAGGAAAAACAAAAAGAAAAAATGATGATGTTCAGAATGAATTATGGTCGTGTGTGCTTCCCTGCAAGGATGCCTTAATGAATGTGTGTGTATAAAATTCAAGACCATGGAAGGAGCAGAGATCAGTCTGAAGTTTGAAGAAATTGCGCACACTGATCTATTGAATTTCGAAAGGGACAGGAAGTCAAAGAAATTTTCAAAATTCTAATACTTGGTGGTTAGACATGGTGACTCCTTTAGCTGAAAGGGGAAAATGTGGAAGAGAAGCCAGAGAGACTGTGATAAATCCACTCGTGGGACTTGGCATATTGATTGGTTTATATTCTTCAAATGTATTTATTTGTTGTCTTTTATAGGACATGTGTGTGTTCAGATACAAAGTATGTTCCAATTTTCTTAATTCAGAGCTTTTACGGACATTGTAACAAGAAACAAAATCCTACATGATTGTGTGTGTGTGTGTGATGGGCTGTTTCCAAGTTGCTTTAATATAAGGTTTATTTAAATTTCACCTTAAAAAAGTGGAAACTGTGTTGAGTAGCATCAATTCCCTCTTGCACCTTTCATTATGCATTAGCAATTAACTCAGCTTCTCTCAGGTTGATGCATTTGAACTTGATCAATTATCTGATAGTAATTACCAGCACAGAGTGATGATTATTGCTGAGGTACCATTCTTATTTCATTTCTCTATGTATTTCAGGCCCTTCTCAGAGACGCACGTTTGTTTGCAGAATATGACTTGCTCTTTTGGCTTCTGGCACCGAGGTCAAACTATTTTAGGTTTCTTAAATAGAGAAGTATTGAGAAAAAAAAATCCTCTGGTATTTTAAACTCTCTGGACATGGTCTTCTGGCCTCTAGGAGAAGGAAGGAATGAGGCCCAGTCTTTTCTCTTGTAGTAGGCTCAAACTCTGATTTTTTTTGTTTCTGGACAATTTCCTTTCCTTTTTATCAACTCCTGGCAGGGCTGACCTGAATTTTTCTCTCTCTCTCGGAGTCCGTGAGCTTCCTCATCAGGAAGATGCCTCTCTGCTGCTTTGATTCTTTAGCATTCAAAGCATCTTTAGAACAGACATGTGTAGACTGAAAGGCTAGCCTTTGCTCTTCTGGTTCTTTGAGCTCTTTGGAGATAATTGAGAGAGAAGGTATATGTGTTTGCTTGGACTGCCATAGTGAAGTACCACAGACTGGGTGGCTTAAACAATAGAAATTTATTTTCTCAGAATTCTTGGGGTTAGAAATCGGAGGTCCATGTGTCAGCAGGGATGGTTTTTTCTGAGGACCCCCCTCTCCTTGGTTTATGGGTGACTGTCTTCTCCTTGTGTCCTCACATCGTCTTCCCCTCTGTGTGTCCCAACTTGTTATAGGAACATTGGTCATATTGGTTTAGGGTCTACCCTAATGACCTAATTTTAACTTAATTACCTCTTTTAAAGACTTTATTTCCAAACAGTCAAATTCTGAGGTAGTGAGGGTTATGGATTTTGGGGGGATGCAAAATTTCGCATACACTAGACAGACAAGTAGGACATTTGAGAAGCTTAAAAAATGATTAAAGAGAAATATATGAAAGGCAAAATAGAGAAAAGGAAAATAAAGACTTGTTTTTTGCAAGGAATAATAAGAACTTCTATGTGTGCCGTGTGTTAGAATTGACAGTACATGTGTTAATATCGTCTGAATATCCTCCCACCATAACAAAAAGTGCAAGATGCTATCCTTGATCTCAGATACCCCATCGAGACTCAGAGAAGTCTCCTGTCTTGCCCAAGGTCTCAGAGCTCAGGAGTGACTGAGCCTAGACTGGAATCCAGCCTTTCAGAATCTGTCTGGTATTCTATTCATCACCCATGCAGGGAGGAAAAAAGAAAGTAACCCCCTTGGGCAAATTCCATGGCCTTTTGGGTGGTGTTTTGTTTTGGAAACTTGGAGGATTAGAGGTATCATCTTCCTTTCAGCCAGTTGTGTTCTTATTAGCTTTAACATTGGTGGTGCAGACCACAAGCACAGGGAGCAAGCTGTACTTCTTTTGAGAAATAAAGATAGGGGCGCCTGGGTGGCTCAGTCGTTAGGTGTCTGCTTTCGGCTCAGGTCAAGAACCCAGGGTCCTGGGATCAAGCCCCACATCGGACTCCCTGCTCGACGGGAAGCCTGCTTCTCCCTTTCCCTCTGCTACTCCCCCTGCTTGTGTTCCCTCTCTCGTTATGTCTCTCTCTGTCAAATAAATAAATAAAATCTTAAAAAAAAAAAAAAAAGAAAGGTAAGTCTTGTTTTTTTGAAAGTCATTATTTTGTTATGAAAGGTTTCAAGCATAAAAACAATAGAGAGTGGTACAGTCAACTCTTGTATTCCTAGTACTCAGGCGCAACAATTATAAAGATCTTACTAAAATTGCTTCAATTATCCCTTCTTTGCTCTTAAAGCAAATCTCAGATAGGTTCCTTTCACTCTTTTTGGTGTGTATCTTAAAAAAATAGGGACATTTTCTGACCTAATCTTCGTGTCACTCAGAATTTCCTGATTGCCTCAAAAATGCCCTTTTACAGGTTGGTTTATTCAAATCAGTATACTAAATTATTCAGTATACTAAATTATGTTGGACAGAACATTTTCTTGACTTTACTTCTTCTCTGTCATGCAAAGAGATATTTTGTTTCCCCTGCCTCTGCAGAGAGAGAAGGCTGCGACTTGGTTCATTTCGATGTATACTTTGTAGTAATGTTCCTTGGAAGTTTCAGAGCTCCTCGCTGGGCAGAGCGTATAACAGCTCTTAAAAACAAAAACAGTTCTGCCTTAGTTTCGAATGCATTTCCATGGCCTTAAAGAATCATGCAAGTAATGATTTCTTTCTGTATACTAATTAACACCGTGTTGTTTTTAAAAGGCTAAA
The DNA here is from genome assembly GCA_028534135.1 of Potos flavus. Lineage (NCBI taxonomy): Eukaryota > Metazoa > Chordata > Mammalia > Carnivora > Procyonidae > Potos > Potos flavus. Next base: position 67,169,098 of record CM052899.1, on the reverse strand, counting down.
ACTTCTCGAGAAAAACGTCCAGAATAAGTAAACATAATAAACATGAAAGTTACAATGCATCTTTACAGAATGCATTGGTACACATGAGTACTACTTAAGGAACTTCTTTCATTAACATTGACTCATTACATTTTGTCCACATGGAACATTGTTTTTATGAGATTATTTTCCAGCCATAACTCATGAATACCAAGCTGCTAAAACAAGTTGGTAAACACTTGCTTTTGTCGAGCGTTATTTTTATAGTCAACAGGAATGCTGCTAATGTGAGTTAGCAAAGATTCTGAATGTAATCGTTTGTTGCCAGCTTTAAAATATGACAGTCTTGTATTTTGCTAACAACTTTGTTCTCTTCCAATAGGTATAAATGACCAAGGATTGTACAGAGTTGTGGGGGTGAGTTCAAAGGTCCAGAGACTTCTCAGTATGTTGATGGGTATGCCTCTTTTCTAATCATTTTCCATGCATTATTTGTTTATGTTCATTGACTTCACCACTTAATATTTCATAGTAATATACAGCGTACTTGTGAATCCATTCTGTTCTTCTACTGCCTAGATGAGCTTTCTCCTGAGCAGAGATAGCTGATGCAGAGAAGTAGATTAGTGTTTGCCTCAGCACAGATTATCCACTCCCTCTTTACTAAGAAAGGGTGTGGGGAGGGGGGTGTGGAAAAAGAATGCAGGCTCATGGCTGAATGTCTTCTTGTGCTTGCTTCTCAGAGGAAAGTAGCAGCCAGGCCTCTGCGATTTGCGTGGCTTCCAAATTGCCTGTCCAGAGTCTTGACAGTACATTTGGTTGGACAAGACCACTGGGACTCACTCATTTTTATGTTGCTTCCAAAACTGTCACTTGACAGCAAGGATCTGATTCTCTGGGATTCATTGGTATTCACAGTGGCTTGTTTGTAGTTTGCACCAGGCTCTTCTCCAGAACCATGCATGCTCCATCTGTGCTGATAACACAGTGTTCTTTGGCATCGCAGGCTAGAGGAAGCCAGAAAGTGAATTCATTTCATTACCCCAGACATTACGTGAATGACAAAGCGCTTTTACATTACACGCTGCTGTCATTTCAGCGCCACCTGTAAGAGGCCACACTTCTCTCCCCACCCCAAAGCAGGCTGCCTCTTGAGGAGTGATGATAAGTCATCAGGCTTAAGGGCCTGCATATCAAATCACATCTGTCATTTTGACCTTGCTAAATATTAATTAACTTGATATCTCACTTTAATTAATCAATATTAACAATGCCCTCAGGTACGCTGTCAATGCATCTAAACCTGTCTGCATCTTAAAGCATTGTAGGAAAGACTCAGTTTTCGGGAGCATAAACCAAGATAAATAAAATCAACTGACATGTTGCAGATAGGATTGCTTGTTTGGCTGTATTTGAATTAAGGATTTAATAAGCAATAACCTTTTTTTAGCTATTAACCGCAGGAAAAATTGCCCGTCATCAGTTGGAGAGCTGTCTTAGAATACATTCGCTTTCATGAGCTGTTTTCATTTTCTGCCTCTCTGGTTTAACTTGGGTGCGCAATTTTGGCAGTCAGATTTTCCTTTTTACCATTAGTGGGCTCCAAATTAAATAGACTCAGGTTGCCAGTGGTTCAGTAGCAGCTGGAAGAGTTTAATGGGACTCCAGCATCTGCTTTTAGTTAATTTTAAAATTAGAAACACTTCTCTCATTTCCAAGATGGTGTAATAATGATTAGAATTGGAAGACTCTGTTGGTATCAGAAGGGGATATTTTGGCTGAAAGGCACACTTTGGCAGTAAATTGGTCAGAAGGATCCTAGCATTATTTTTATTATCTTTTTGTTCATGGCCAAGGGAGGTTCAAACAAGGGTGTCTCTGTGGTCACGATGAAGTGTTAAGCTGTCTCAAAAGTTGTGCTTAATCTCTTAAAATCCCACTTGATCTGCATCCCTGAACTAAGGTGGTAGTTTCCTCTGCTCTTGGGAAATGTCTCAAGATAATCCTGAACTGGCAAGGTGTTTTAAAATACCTAAACCCTCAAAAATTCATGACCTGGAAAATGGTTTTCACTTTCCATGAGACTCAGAGCAGAGAAGTCGGGGATACAAGCATGGTACAACCCGATTTCAGCAACTGACAAAGGAAATGCTGTGTTTTCTCAGGAAGTAATTCTTCAGGAAGTTGAAGAATTGATGAGAGGGAAAGATACTGACTTGCTCTCTCTTTATTAAGGGAGGGTGGGCACTACAGAGTAGAATTTTTTTTTTATTTAATCCATAAATAATTCCTAGTATGAATTTAAAATTGCCAGTCACAAACCTTGGATTTTTATTAGGATTAATACCACTTTCTTGTTACTTTGTTACCAACTCAAGCTCTTAACAGAATAGTTTTATTCACTGTATCCTAATTTAAAATTCCCTTAAGAGATTGCTTTCCATCAAAAAAAAAAAAATTTCTTTGCATCTATCCTGATTCACTAAGTGTTCAAAACAAATAATTTATACCTCTTCCACAAAAAAGGATTTTAGAGTTTCTGTGTATTTGTGTATACCCTACCCCTGGACATTCTTTGTTTCCATCTTTTCTTACCTCCCTATGTTGTTACAGGGTTCTATATCTTAAAGAGAAAAAAAAATGGGATGAGTCTGCCAGATTTTTAGCTTTGCTCTTTTAAACCAACCCATAATTCCTCCCCTCTAGAGGATTTAGTTCTGAGAATTTTGCTGCCCATTGTGGTACTAGGCAGTTATTATTATTATTTTCTTTAGGTTACCATTTCTCTAGGTAGTGTTTATTTCAAATTTGAATTTTTCAAAGTAAAATTTGTGCATAATGCTTTTGTTCTTTGTAGAGATGAGAAATAATCTAATTTTTTAGTATCTGAGGAAAAATGCCAAGGCATTTAATATTTTTTGACAACTTCCATTTACTTGGTTTCTTTAGTTCTAGAAAGCTACTTATTTACTTGGATGTTTTTCTATTATTGCCGTTTTTATGTACCATATTTGTATAGTGTTTGGAATGTTTTAAGTATTTAAGCACGCTTGTGTAAATGTGATAATTTCTAAAAAAAGGATGCATGCTTAATATCTTGCATGTTTTCTTCACCCATCTTGTTTTTTGGTGTGTTTTCACCCCTCGTATTTAAGATTAAAATTAAAAGTGTTTCTCTCCATCCTTCTTCTCTCCCATCTTCTCTTCGCACCCACTTTTTCTCCACCCCGTTCTTCTCTCTTCTCCTCTGCCAACAAGAAATACTAATGACAGTTGACCATACAAAGTCCTCTAAATAGACCTGTCATCTCTACTTCTCCAGGTCAGGTCATGGTGATGGGTGTTGTTTGTCTTCTTAGTTGTCTTCCATTTTGGGAGCAGAAGGTAGAGGTCTGCTAGCTTTTCCTGGACCAACCTTCTTAAGTTTCAAAAAAAAAAAAAAAGAAAAAAGCCCAAGTGAGGAATTGTCTTCGTTCCCTTTCAGGTGTTTTTCTTTCCTTCCCCTTTTGCTCTAACAGAGGGCATGCATAGACATAGTTTTTTAAAAGTTGTTTGTTTGTTTAAATAGAAACTTGGAGCACTTGGGGAGGGAAGGGAGAAATATCAGATGAGGTGTCTTTGGGTGAGTCATGGATTTTTAGTAAATGGGGTGAGAATATAACAGATTAATTACAATAGCTATTGGTAGGTTAGAACTACGATGGGTTAGAATTGTCAGTATTCTTCCCACCTCCCTGCTGAAGAATGAAAACATCAGAGTGGGGTGGGGAAATGGTGAGAAAAATGTGGTGGTAGCTTATGTGTGTTGGTGAATTTGGTGGTTATTTCTAAATTTAACTTGCAAAACAGGCTGGATGATTTTATTTTCAGACACAGAAGCATAGAAAACAAGAAATAAAACTAATTTAGAAGTTTTACTTTATAAAATATTACCTTAATTTTAGGACAACTTTTTTATATAGATCGAAGGGAAAAAATAATGTAGGTGAAAAAATTCTGATTTTGATTATAAAGAATATTCTCAAAATTTATTCAATCAGCGTGCTCCATCAAGTACTTTAAAGTGGGGCCCAAGTCAATATTCAGAAGGGTGTCAGCACTTTGTATTTAGGTGGGGCTGAAAATTTCCAGTTTCAAAAAAAAGAACAGTGGTTACGTAATTATGAAACATTAGCCCAAATAAAAAGTCAACTATTTGTATCTGTGCTTGTTAGTTTAGAGTTTTAATGAATCCTTAAGGTGTTGTCCCTTGGTCAGAAAGGAAGCAAAATTCCTTCCTTGTTTACAGTAGAACATATATTCTGATATGAACAGTCAAATGCATTTTTAAGTTTGAAACCCAAATAAGTTATTAGCAAATTTACCTGGTCCCAGTGCCTCCACTGATTGTAAAGGAACTGCTAGGAATGATTGAGTTATTTGAAAACAGTGAAAATTTAATAGAGGATTAGTACCATAGGCGCTATGTAGTCATTAGCTTCTGATATGACAGCTACTTTTTATTCCGTGAATTCAAAGGATGGCTTATTTTTCCATAGAAAGAATATTATTCTCAAAATATAGACTGATTATTTGGTAGAAAGATGAAAATAAAATATTTCCTTTAGAAGCCTCCTGATTTTAAAATGCTGATTTGCCGGTAGCAAGTTGATTGAAAATGTTATCTGACTTGTATGTTAAAATGAGATTTAAATAATTGATTTAATGAGAGAGAGAATATTCAGTTACTGAAGTAATTGGTTGGCAAAGCCTTTAGAACAGAATTATTTAGTCCTAGTTATAAAGGATTGCACCTTTAATCAGGGTGCTTAATTTGATTTCTTGAATGTATCTGCGGCTTGTCTGACAAGCTCAGTAACAAATGAGTTCTGAATTGTAGGAACTGATCAAAATGTAATCAGTGTCAATTGCCATTGTAGTAGTTTATTGCATGTTGCTGTCAGTTGCTGTAATCAAGAACTGTTGAAGTGCTTTAAAAAGTCTCCAGACTTCAGAGTAATTGACTTCCTATGTGTGATGTTATGGCTGTGGAAGAATCATCACTTCCTGTTTTACTTTGTTTTCAGAAAGTTTGAGAATAACGTTGAGTCTCCATCTATCCTTCCTCCTTTCCAAGCCCAAAGCTTTATCAGTGGCATGTCTGCCTGAATGCAGTGGTCCCATTCTGACAGGCTTTTCTTTTTAGTGCCTTTTAAGAGGAAATAACTAACAAGACGTTTCCTCCCCTATATAGACAAATACAGTGTAAGGGAGGGAAAAAAAGAAGTCTGAAACAACTCGTTTTTTTTGGGTCTTAGTTGAAACATCATTCCAGAGTGAGGGAGAAATAAAGTCTCTTCCAGGAATGTCTGATGTTTTTCCTTTGGATGATGGGAGTATAGAAAACCGGGCAAGTTCCATTGATTGTTTAATATCACTCATCATAACCCATTTGCTGCCCCCTCCCTTTGAGTAGGAACTACCTCTGAATGCTTATACTTTTAGTGACTCAGCTGTGGTAATTGCCTACTCATTTAAACAATATATGGGAATCTGTACACATTCCTGATTTGCTTTGCTGCTCTTCAGAGTTCTGTGAGAGCGTTTACTTGATCTCCATGGTGCAGACGAAAACCTGAAATTCAGACAGGTTTGGAACTGACTTGGTTTGAGTGGCGTAGCGAGCTGCTCAGGGTGGTGGCGGGATTTAAGCCCAGGTTTGTGATAACATGTCTTCCCCCCCACCCATGCCGAACCAACAGCAGGGTACAGTAGCCCAGCCTTAGAAGGATTAAAGGTACTACCCTACCCAGAATGCTCGCCCTTTCCTTTCCCTCCATCCTCTCCTTTTATTTCAACCACGACTCACTTTTTCCTTTTCAGACTTTTCGACTTCCCTACCCCTACCATTTGTTTGTTTGTTTAAGCCCCACATCTTTTTCTACCTAGTTCGTTAGCAATCTGAAAGGGCATTTGGAAGAAATGCATCATTAACACTTTTAGGACAAAGAAACTAGTTTCATTCAGAATGAATGTCAGAAGTGTTGCGTAGAGGCTTCCAATAAGTATTTCTTAGACGAGCGTATTTACTGTGATGTTAACGTGAAAGTTGAGTTTTAATACGAGTATCACCGTATTGTTATTTTGGTGGATCATGCGCTAATCTTCAGAAAGGTAATGATGTTAAGTACAGATCTTAGAAGCATGGGACCAAACTTACTGTCCTTTCTTCCCATTGACTTGTTGCCATTAACAGTGCTGTTTCCCTTGTTATAACACAGTGTGATGACTGTAATGCCACCCGAGACACAGTAAAATATGTAGACACTACAAATGCCACATGCTCCAACCCATGGCTGCTGAGTATTGTCTTTAATAATAGTAGTAACTATCTGCATCGCAGTCATTGTGGCTGTGTATGCTTTGAGTTGTGAATATTGAAATACCCCACTCTGTCCAGGTCTTCCCTTCTCCCAGCCCCATCTTATCCTGTTCCTTTGATCTCCACTACAGATCTTCTGAAGTTGCTTAGGAATGTCTACTAATAGAATACAGCTTTTCCTAGAAGAAACTGTGTTATGTTTTTATAAGAAAATCCTAGAATTAATTATTTGTGATTTGGCCATTTAAAAGTGGAAGCTTTGTGAGCCATTCAAGGGGGCTGTTGAATGTTCTGGGTTTTAATTACTGTTTTTTTTTTTTTTCTTGCTTGTTTGCTCACTAGACGTAAAAACATGCAATGAGGTGGACCTGGAGAATTCCATAGATTGGGAAGTGAAGACAATAACAAGTGCCCTAAAACAGTACTTAAGGTAAGCTCCTCTCAGTGACAGAAGGGAGCGCGCACTCATGAGCATCTAACACACAGCAGATGCTGACTCTGCCCGGAGATCTCAGTCGTTGAGTTAAACCTTATGAAAAAGGGGGACATGTATGTGGGATCTGTGTCTTCAAAAGTGTGACAGGTAGTAGCTGAATGTCAGTTGTTAGGTAAGTTGCAACACAATTGGAATAGACTTGGTTTTTGAAATGGATGTCTATTGTAGACGTGAGTTTTAGGAGTTAAGTGTTAAGAAACAGCGAGGAAGAAGGCTATTTATTGAATTCATTTAATCTTTTAGGCGAAAATGAAGATTTTTTTCATTTAAATTTAAATCATTGAACCTAGAGGCTTGTAACGATAGCACGTAAATACAAAGCTATTCGAAAAGAAGTTCACTTGAGATTTGAAGCTAAACTCAAGTCTTACGTTTATTATGGAAGATATTTAGGACCAGAGTTAGACTAGGGTTCAGCATCTCTATGGGTCATTACCCTTTTTATAAAAAAGAAAGGAATTTAATGATAAAAAGCTTGAGATTAGATGAAGAACAATACCACGAGAGGGAAAAAACAAGTGAGTAAAAGAATGGAAAAAAGATCATGACTGTAGCTCCTCTGCTGTGGTGCTTGGGGGGAACTCCTCTGCTGTAGTGCTCAGGGGGACTTTGATTTTTGTGTGGCAAACAAATGACAGTGCTCCCCCAGGACTGATTCTTGGTTACCAGCACATAGGGTTGTGTTTCAGGTATCTATTATTTGGGTTCGAATGAGCACATGAAATGAACTGCTATTATCTGCTTTATATTTTAAGCAATCCGCCTATTTGAAAAATTCCAAGTCGGTAACCCAGAGAGGTTAGTATACTGAATCCTCATGGCCCCATTACGCTGTGTCTACAGTTATCCACATCCTCCCCTTCTTGTTTCTTCTTTCTACCTACCTGATACTTCTTTTAGGTACTATTTGAAGGATTTTCTAAAACATTATATTGCTGCCCCCATAAATACTTAAGTATATGCCTACAAAAAGATAAGGACTTAAAAAAGACAATATAGAAAGATAAAAAGAATACAATGAGCATACCCAACAAAATTAATATCATCCAGTACTGAGTCCATGTTTGATTTTTTTATTGATTTTGTTTTTGAAAAGGTCTTTTCATATTTATTTAAATTCCTACAGGGTTTGAATAATGTCAACACATTTCATTTGATATGTTTTAAGTCACATTTAGTCTGCACAGTCCCCTGCCTCTGCACAGCTTTCTTCTCCCTCAGCATTGTTGTTTGCTTGTTTATAAACCTGGATCATTTTTATTTTTTTATTCTTATTTTCTTAAGGATTTATTTATTTATTTTAGAGAGGGAGGCGAGGGGTGGAGCAAAAGGAGAGGGAGAGAGAGAGTCTTTAAGCAGACTCCACACTGAGCACGGAGTCCAATGTGGGGCTCGGTCTCAAAACTCTGAGATCATGACCTGAGCTGAAACCAAGAGTCCGATGCTCAACTGACCATGCCCCCCAGGTCCCAACCTCGGTCATTTTTAAGTAGAATTTTCTATATTTTAGATATGGCAGATTGTGTCATGGTGTCATTTAACATGTTTCTATAGCCATCATATTTCCTGTAAACAGTTAAATCTATAGAATTCATTAGATTAAGATTAGGTTTTTAAAAAATTGATGTATTCCAAGAATACGTCATAGTGTTCTATGTTACCTGGTTGTCCCAGTTGTTCATTTCTTTTTTTCCCCCAAGATTTATTTATTTATTTTAGAGAGGGAGAGAGCGAGAGAGAGTGCAAGCATGGGGAGGGGCAAAGAGAGAATCTCAGGCAGACTCCTCACTGAACATGGAGCCCAACAGGGGGCTCAACCTCACAACCCTGAGATCGTGACCTGAGCCGAAATCAAGAGTCAGACACCCCAGCCGACTGAGCCACCCTAGTGCCCCTGGTTGTCCCGCTTTTTAATGAGATTAAAATTTATCAGTGGGTTTAGATGTGTATTACCTATTTTTGAGTATTTTATTTGAACAAGTTATTTTTAACCACTGTTTAAAATTTTTTTTTCTTAAACTGTAGAATACATTATTGTTGTCCCTAGTTGATAAAGGGATAAAATTAATGCTCAATCTATGTGTTAATGTCTTCCTATCTGCCACTGATAGTGATTAACTGGTTTGGATGAGAATTATGGACAAAATGAATGTCCTTAGCTCCCACCTGGGGATGAGAATGTAAGCTTCCTGAGGACGGGCATCTTCTGTGTCTTGTTCACTGCAGTATCTCCAGCATCTAGAGCTGTACCTGTCACCAGGATGTAAGGCTTCTTGACCAGGGAAATTTTGCTTCCCCCAGGAGGTGATGCACTTCTAAACATCCTACAGTGCAGGAAGCAACCCACTATTGTCCCCAAATGTACAGAATGTTACTAGTGCTGAGATTGAGAAAGCCTGTAAGAGATGGATAAAGGAAAGAATGGGAGAGGAACATAAAAATATAATGAGATGCATATGTTAACTTGATTAGCAAAGGGTGCTGCCACTCCAGGAGGTAGCTTTAAACCCATTTTACTCTTTGGTAAATTCATGGCTAATACGGTTAAAGGGATTGACCAAGGGTACTCAGTTATTGGTGGGAAACTAAAGGCAAAAATCCAGTTGTTTTATAATAAATTGCATGAGTGGTTTTTTTTTTTTTTCCCCACCCTCTTCCACATGGTTCTTTTTTTCCTGGTGGGGTAAATAGTTTAATAAACTTAGAGGATCTTTTTATTGAGTACCCTACATAAAATTTCTTTTTGGTTCTTGATACTTTCTGAAGCTAGTCCCTTATCGCTCTTGGTCTAATGTTGCTTTTTCTGCCTTTTTCTCTCATTACGTTGCTTTATCCTTTTGAATTCTGCTTTTAAGCAAACATTGCCTACAGAACAACATTATGAGATGCTATTATTATATAACTTCCCTCCTAACAATATACACAGTCTGCCTGAATGTGATAAAGTGATTATCATAAAATGGCAGATGCCTTGGGAGATTTTGAAAGTTAGGTTGCTGTTCTTTCCCCTTGTTATTTTTAGCAACTAAAAATGCAGTAATTAGGATTTAAGTAATACTTTCTCTGGTGATGCACCAAAGGGGAGAAAACGGAGTTTTTATTTTGGCTGTCTGGTTATGGCCTGAGCCTGTGCATTTCTTTCAGCACAGGAGGTAATATGGTGTGATGGTCAAGAGCATGGTGGGAGCCAGCTGTGTGGGTTGGAATCCCAGCTTTGTCACCTAAGGTACCATAGCACAAAGTTGAATATAGCTTTTCTCACCAAAAAAGCTGTTGCTCTTGAATTCTTCTCACTGCAAATAACCCAGCCATCTTATTGGTTGGGAGATTGGAGGTGTAAGAAGGGAAGTAGCCAAACCCCTAAAACACTAAGAGAAGGATAAAGATGTGCAGCAGATACATGTATGGCATCTTCCTATTTCTTCTACTGACTTGAGGCAGAAATTCTTTAGTGTTTTAGAGGGCTGAATACCAGCTCCCTGATTGATCACCTATCTCTTCAGACCATAATTTTGATTTCCAGCAATGTGTTCATTACAACGGTTTCCCATTGCGAGGGGACAAATGAGCTGTTTTGTGAGGTTTTTCATAAACTGATTTGACCTGGAGAAAATTTTTAAAGCCTGGAAATTGGAGTGGAAATTTTCAGGAAGAAAATGCCAGCTTAGATAAATATTATATGATTTGTATTCATAGACAGATCCCAAAGGGTGGCAAAGAGAGGTAGCTTGAAACATGTTGGATGGCAAGTTGAGAGATACATTGACTCGGTATGATACATTTCGTATGGAGAACTGGTCATGTTTATTACTGCTTCCCTACCATCAACAATATTTAGTACTTATTATTTATGCTGTATTGACTAGCAGACCTATGACAATGGTAGAACTAGCTCATAGAAGGTATTTGGATGCAAATTCATTTTTAGTGGAAAAGAAATGTGCTTTATAGCTTTTCTAAGTGTTCTCCTCCACCCCTCTCCCCCAAATTTTCTTTTCAGGACTGTTTAGCTTTCCTTCTGTGCCAAGTGATCATTTTCCTTTCTTGCCATTTTTCACATATTTTGAAACAAAAAACCCTGAAGGTTTACTTCTTTTTATTTAGGCTGTGGTATAATTGATTTTATTTTTCTTCTTTAATGAGAGCATAGGAGATGAAGGGGAGGGAGAGAGGAAGTAAGGAACAGCTTTTCTTCACTGGGGCTTTAAGTTTTAATTGATGTGCTTATGTTTGTCAGTGTGCGTGCGCGTGTGTGTGTGTGTGTGTGTGTGTGTGTGTGTACTATAGTGTCCTAAGTTGTATGTAGGGAATATGACCTGTAAATATATTTTTACATCTGTTTTGTTTGCTTTTTAAACAGCTTTACTGAAGTGAAATTGACCTTAATAAACAGTATATTTTTATAGTGTACCTCGTGGTGAGTTTGACATGTACATATACCTGTAAAGCAGTCACTGTAATCAAGATAGTGAACCTAACCACTACCCGCCAAAGTTTCCTCATGCCCCTCAGGAATCCCTCTCTCCTACCCTTCCCTTTTTCCTTCCTCATTCCTAGGCAACAACTGGTCTGCTTTCTGTCACTGCACATTAATTTGCATTTCTTAAAATTTCATAAAAATGGAATAAAAATATCTTTTTAAAAAAAATCTGGGTTCTTTCATTTAGCATAATTAGGGGTTCATTTGTGATGTAGCATGTACCAGTAGTTCATTCCTTCTTGTTGCTAACCAGTGTTCCATTGTAGGGATACATCACAGATTTTTTTTTTAAGATTTATTTATTTGAGAGAGTGCACATGAATGGGGGAGAGGAACAGAGGGAGTGGGAGGGAGAATCTCAAGCAGACTCCCCACTGAGCATGGAGCCTGATGTGGAACTCGATCTCATGACCCTGAGATCATGACCTGAGTCAAAATCAAGAGTCAACTTGAGCTGACTGAGCCACCCAGGCGCCCCTATGCCACAGATTTTTTTAAAAATCAGTTCACCTCTTGATGGATATTTGGGTTGTTTGTAGCTTCTGTCTATTACAAGTAAAGCTACCAAAATCTTTTCTGTACACATCTTCGAGTAAACAGGCTTATATTTCTCTTGGGTCAAGCCTAGGAGTGGAATGTCTATCTACATTGTATATTGGATGTATGCTTAACGTTTTGGGAAACTGACAAACTTTTTTTTTTTTCTCAAAATGGTTATATATTTTTTTGCATTCCCACCCTAAATGTGCAGGAGTTCCACTTCATGCGTGCCTGGGTGGCTCAGTCGGTTAAGCGACTGCCTTCAGCTCAGGTCATGATCCTGGGGTCCTGGGATCGAGTCCTGCATTGGGCTCTCTACTCAGTGGGGAGCCTGCTTCTCCCTCTCCCTCTGCCCCTCCCCCTGCTTGTACTTTCCCTCTCTGTCAAATAATAAATAAAATCTTAAAAAAAAAAAAAAAAGATTTCCATTTCCTCTACATCCTTGCCAACTCTTGATATGGTCCGTTTTCTTCATTTTAGCCCTTCTTACAGGTGTGTAGTGGTATCTCATGTGCTGTGAATTTTCACTTCCATAATGACTGATAATCTTAAACTTTTCTATGTGCATATTCGCTATCTATGCATCTTCTTGGGTGAAATGTCTGTGTCGTTCATACAATTAAAAAAACTGAACTATTTGTTTATTATATTTTGATAATTTTTAACTGTATTTTAGATACAAGTCCTTCATCAGCTATGTGCTTTGCAAATGTTTTCTTCAATCTGTGACTTGTCTTTTCCGTCTCTCAATAGTGTCTTTCAAAGAGTGTAAATTTTGATGAAGTTCCAGTGTATTAGTTTTCTTTTTTTGAATTGTACGTTTGGTGATGTATCAAGATGTCTTTGCCTAATCCAAAGTCACAAAGGTTTTCTTTTATATTTTCTTCTAGAAGTTTTATAGTTTTAGGTTATACTCTTAGATCTATGATCTGTTTTGAGTTCATTTTTATGTAACATACGAGATATGGATCCAAGTTTGCTTTTGAATATGAATGCCCAGTTGCTCTAATACCATTTATAGGAAGAGTGATCTTTTTTCCCCTGAGCTGTCTATTGAGGTGATCATACAGTTTTTCTATTTCTGTTTGCTAGTGTGGTGAATTGCATTCATTTTGTTTTAATATTAAGACCATGCCACATTTGTGTGATAAAGCCAACTTGGGCGTGATGTATTATCTTTTTATTTATCTTGTTGAATTTGAATCTTGTTGATTTTATTTCTGTTTTTGCTTATTTGGGGTTTAATTTACTTTTTTTTTTTCTGACTCTCCAAGATTGAAAGCAAAGTCATTGGTTTAAGACCTCTTTTCTTATATAGTTGTTGAATGATATAAATTTACCCCTAAATACTGCTTTACCAATAACATCTCTTAAATTCTGATATGTTGTGTTTTCATTTCCACTTTGTTCAAAATACTTTCTAGTTTCTCTTTCTTTGGGGTTTTCCAGATATCTTTCTGTTATTGATTTTTAATTCAATTTTTATTGTAATCAGAGAAACAGCTGGTATAAATTAAACCCTTTTAAATTTATTGAGATTTGTTTGATGGCCTGAAATATGGTTTACCTTGATAAATGTCCCATGTATACTGGGGAAGAAGGTGTTTTCTGCTCCTTTTCGATGGAGTATCATTTAGATGAGGGACATATCAGTTAGGTAAAATTAGTTGATAGCTTTATTCAAATGTCTGTATCTTGATTTTTTTGTCTACTTGTTCCATCAGTTATTCAAACGGAGAAGTATTTAAATCTCCAGCCATAGGTGTGGATTTGTCTGTTTCTTTTATAGTTCCATCAATATTTGCTTCATGTATTTTGAAACTCCTGTTATTATTAGACACATTAACATTTAGGATTGTTATGTCTTGTTGATGAATTGTCCTCTTTAGCAATATGAAATGAACTCCTTTATCCCTGCGTTTTTTCTTGGCTTTTGTATGTGTCTTAAATTTTTGTGTGTGTATATGTCTTTGATTTTTCTTTTTTCTTAAGCATTTGAAGAGGAATTTCTGGGTTACACGATTTAAACGTCTTAAAGATTTTTAATATCTTGCCAGATTGCCCTCCAGGAACACTGTGCAGATTGATACTTGTCTAAGTGTCCTTTAAGTGTTTTTACAGAGTTCAGTGATCTGGTCTTTTAAAATTTAAGATATGTATAAAGATTGACTGAACTGTAGCATTCTGTTGACCACAGGACAAAATACACTACCATTTGTGTAATCTGCTTGGTTGAAGATTAAAATTATGTGGGCATTTTTCACGTTGTTACTTATTTCATATCTCTTTTATTGTTTCATAGGCATAAGCCAAAAATGGATATCATATTTCTATAATGGAGATTTGTAAGAGGAGAGGATAAGACCTTTGTTTAAAGTTTTTAATGTTTTTTTATAGCATCTTCAGTTAATATCCTAGAGATGATTTTCAAAGCTTATATGCTTATACTTGGTTGGACAGAATGATTGAATAAGTTAGTACATGGAAAGAAGTTTTATGTATAATCTCAGATGTTTGTAAAGGTAGTTTCCAAGATTACATATGAAATATTATGTGATTAGATCTGATAGGGATTTGTGGCAGCTTAAACTTTGGTAGGGCCTGGTACAGATAATGCGCAATAAAGTAATCCATTTGATTTATGTATCTTTTTTGATATATAAAAAAATTTCCTAGGGAAAGTTCTACACATTAACTGAGAAATGCACATCATATTTATGACCTTTTATAAAAAATGAACACAAAGAGCAGTGACCTGCTTGTATGTGTTTGGTAATTCTGGGCTGTCCTTTCATACAGGAGTCTTCCGGAGCCTCTTATGACCTATGAGTTACATGGAGATTTCATCGTTCCAGCCAGTAAGTATTATGTAGAGCTGTAGTGGTTGACAGTGTGTTTAAAGTTTCCACATGAAAAGTCTCACTTAATGTTCTTGTAATCTGTGTTAAAAATAGAAATCATATCAGAAGATGTTTGGTCTCTTTCCTCTTTTAGAGGGTGAAAAAGAGGGACTATTAATATATTCACTCATTCATTCATTCATTCACATTTATTTATTGCCTACTGTGTGCTAGTCACTGGTAGATACTGTGTATGTGGAGCTCTGAAATGATTTCTGCCCCCCAGGAGTCCATTCTCCAGCAAGTATTGGAGCACACCCACCTCCCACTAACTCATAAAACATAGAATCATGGCATGAGCAAAACTCTTTGGGAATGCAGAAGTATTTAACTTGCAGAAGGTTGGGGAAGATTAGCAGATTTGGAGAGATTAGCAGGTTGGAAATGGCTTCGCGTAGAAAGATATTTAGATGGAAATTACAGGCAGAAGGAGTAATGTGAGATAATGCCAGAAGCCCACACAGAATCCGATAGTGAATTATATGTGATAAAATGTTAAATAAAAAAGGCCTGTGGTTGGTAGAATTTTAATTTGTGATTAAATTTTTCGTGAGTCATACTCATTTGAAGCTGTCTTGTTTTCTCCCTTATTCATACACCTCAGTTTTTGTGTTGACACATGGCGTTTAATCATCAGAGTCGTCTGAAATACATTGGTGTGAGGTATTTAGTAGTTAAGGAGATGAAGGTTGAGACATGTGAAGTCACTTGCCAGATTATAGGGATCTTTATTTAAAATTCAAAACCCTAACTCCACTGGCTAAAACCTGCAGGATTGGTTTTCACAGGTGCACTGACAGTAGCTATAATTGTATTTTCTTTTCCTTTTTTTTTTCCTTCTCCCTTGGATGTATTCCATAGTTTAATCTGTTGAAAAATTTAGAGCAATCCCTTTGGGTCCTATGTAACTGCTGCCCGAACATTGCTTTAAACGTTACCTTCTTGTGAGGTCTTTGTGGCAGCCTGGGTAAAAGTTCCTCGTGTGTTACAGAGAGAAGCAATGTGTAGGCCCAACGAGACTGTGCCTATAAAATCAGCCTTTGGAAAAGGCAAAAATATGGGTCTACCCACTTCTGTTTTCACGTGGAAGAGGAATTTTTTTTTTTTTTTTTTTTTTTTTTTTTTTTTTAAGAGAACTTGTGTGATCAAGGAAGTGGGGGAAAGTTTTCTTGGCAAAAACTCAAGCAAACGCTTAGTTGTTTTGATTCCTTCCCTGTGGCATTTTTGGCAAAGAGGAGAAAGAGAAATTAAACTCCAGTTGGAGGACAATTGTTTCATGTTGTTCGCCTCAGAGACTGGAAAAAGCAGAAGAATGCCAGTTTTCATCTAGAATCCTTTGAGAATGGGAGAAAGATAAAGTGATTATGGAGTAAGGTCTTAAATTACCACAAGTTAGTGTCATTATGATTATCACGCTTTGCAGCTGAAGCCGGTGTGTTTGCGATTCTAATGTCAATGATTTTTACCAGATGAAGGCTTCATAAGAGGCAGGAACTTGCGAGCGGTAATGGAGTCTGTGGTGGTAGGAAAGGAGTTTAGTTTGTCGAGACCGTCCTTGAGCGATGTGGTAGAAGAGACAGTAGCATCGCCTACTAGCCAGGTGCCTTGTGTTTGGCCTCCCGACTTTCTGGGGATGCTGTAAAAGAGTCTCCACAATGATTTGAATAACAGGCCTGTTCCAGAGAAATATTATAGCTACCGTAACTATTGGCGTGTGTTTGCACCCAAGTGGAGTTGTGGTTGGAACAGGACCTGTAGTTACCTTCTTTAATGAGAAAAAGTACAGTGTTAAACGGGTGTATCCAGTATTCCCAGTGTGGACTTTAATTTTTTATTTGAGTCTCTGAGTACCCCTCTCGGTCCTCACTGTGCCTCTCTCAGGAAAGAGTGTGGGAGCAAATTCTCTCGTCTTCTGCACATGGACTTGCAAGAATTACATAAAAACAGTTACAGAAGTCAGGTGGCCAAAATTAGTCTCCCCTTTTGAACATTGTTGGAAATTTGGGATTGTGGTCAGGCTATTGTTTTCCATTAACAACGGCACAGATGACCTTGTTGTGCGAAAGTGTCTGTTAGCAGAGCTGACTTCTAAAATTATCAAGCATCACCAGTCTTTGTTACTGCCTCTCACACCAGCACGGAAACTAATTTTTGATTCCTTTCAGTCAAGTGTGGTGGTTTCCATCTGTTCTGGGCTGTTGAGATGGTCTCTTTTGCCCTCCCTGCTGAGAGTTCTGGAGGTTTCTCTTGGGTCCCTTTATTTTCTCTCCTCAGTTTCTTCTCTGTAGGCTTCTGTTGAGAACCCGTGGGTTAATTTCTAGAGTGCCTCATACAAATATGAATTTTATTTCTTTTTTGTCACCACAAGACAGACATTTTTTGTTTCTCATTCTTAAAAAAAAACTGTTCAGTATTGAATACATTGGGAAATTAATTTTTTTAAGAGAAAAGTAAGAGAGTTAACCCTCTCAGCTGAGAAAGTTAACTAAAATTGTCGAAAGGAACTAGAATCCCTCTGTATGGAAAACCATTCCTTTGTTTCTCCTTTACTCATACACACAATACTTCACTTCTGACACCTCTGGTCACCAACGGTGTGGGCTTTTTTCCCCATGCCAACCAATTCTGCGACACCAGCTGAGCATCCTACAATTAGATTCAGTTCTGATTCTGTCTACCTGGAGTTAGCATCAGGTCCCACAGGGCAAGGGCTCAGTTCCACAAGCTTGCCCCCACTTCAGACACCAGTTGTGAGTCCCAGGTTGTCCGCAGGACTTCTGACTAACTGGCTCGAAATCAGAGTTTCACAACCCCCCATCTTAGGTACAATAAATGGGTCACAGAGCTCAGGGAAACACACAGTTGTATTTGCCAGCTTATTATATAATAAAGGATATGATAAAGGATACCGATGAAGAGCCAGATGAAGAGATACATAAGGTGAGATCCGGAAGTGTCCTGAGAGCAGAAGCTTCTGTCCCTGTGGGGTTGGGGTGTGGCACCCTCTGGGCATGTAGCTGCGTTCACCCACTCCAAAGTTCACCAGACTCTACTGTTTTTGTGGAGGTGTCATTATGTAGACACGATGGATTATAAACTCCATTTCTGGAGAATGAGAGGTGGGACTGAAAATTCTGAACTTCTAATTATGACTTGGTCTTTCTGGTGACCCGCCCCCATCTGGGAGCCCACCAAAAGTCACCTCATTAGAATAAAAGATGATCTTATCACCCAGGAAATTCCAAGGGACTTACGAACTTGGCGTCAGACACTCCTCTATCACTTATGAAATTATGGAGATTGTTGAAGCTTTGTGTCTGGAACTAGGATCAAAGACTAAATATTAGAACAAAAGATTCTCTGAGCACTCCTATTTACATGACTTTTAGGAGTTCTATGTCGGGAACCAGAAGCAGAGACCAATATATATTTCTTATTACTTCATACCATCCATCTTGTGAGAAAATATAATGAATGCTTAGTATAGAGATTCGTAAAATGAAAACACAGTTTACTTGGTCTGTGCAGGAATGCAAAAGATTGTGCCCATCTAGGGAAGGCTTTTAGGCGCCTACCTGGATGTTTTTCTATGGTGTTTATTACCTCTGAGAATGTTAGTCCACGGTCTGTGTCTTAGCCATTCAGGCTCAGAGTTCTTGATATATCATACTGATAAAAATCGGACCCATTCAAGATTGGACTCATGTTAAGCTTAGCTTGAGAATGACCACCAAAGCCTGGATGCCTAATATGGCATCATACAAAAATATTTCCCCCCCGAGCAAGAATACTTGTCTTGCTATGTTCTGTATGTTTTCCTTCAGTAGTCAAGTTACCTGGGAAGCAAAAATCATAATCACAAAGCTCTTAAGTCATTTATGATAAAAAATAGAACTATTAGAGGCTCTAGGGCACCGGTATTTGCCTAACTGGAATGTTCTATCCTAGTTGGTAAACCTGCATGGGAAGCAGGAAAATCATGTGGTCTTAGTTGGGAAGGACTTGGAAACCTGGACATTAAAGGAATTGAATGCCTGATGACATTGAGCTATTTTAGCCAGATATATTCATTTCCCAGTGGATAGGGTCACCCACAGAAGAACTCGAATACTTGATGGCTGTTGAGTGAAGCACCTTGGGTAGTGTTTGGATGTTTACCACTAATACTTTCCTAAAATTACAGTACTATTGGCTTATGACATTTAAATATTGAAATAGTTTAATGTTCATCTGCCTGGGTATCTTTGATAAGCTCCACTAAGCTATGATCATATCTTTTTCAGTCTGTTAGTTGGCACAGCATCATAGACATTAAGTGTTGTGGATGCTGATTTTTAGTTTCACAATTAAAAATGCTTTGGTATTGCAGTAAACTAATACCCTGGCATATGATAGGATCTGGTATTATGATTAATTCAGTGTCCTGGATTTTAAAAAAGTTATGCTTTTCATTATATAATTTATATAAATTAAAATGAAATGCATATAGCATAAGCCACTGAAGATAATTTATCTAATTATATAATTTACCATTTAGAAAACTTCTCTTGAGTGCCTTAAAATTATTATTATGTTGCAACCACATGGAAATGCCCATTTAGTAGAGATTTCTGATTAATGTCAAAATAAAATGGAGAAAAAAGTAGTTTTACTTTAAAAGCCGTACTTCCGGGGTGCCTGGGTGACTCAGTCAGTTAAGCATCTGACTCTTGATTTGGTTTCAGCTCAGGTCATGATCTCAGGGTCCTGGGATCGAGCTCCGCATTGGGCTCTGTGCGCAGCAGGGAACCTGCTAGAGATTTTCTCTCTTTCTCTGCCCCACGCCCCTACCCTCCCCAAAATAAATAAATAAATATAAAAAAAGGTGCCTTATTTCCAAATATCCTTCTTTTTGAAAGAAGGGAAAAAGCAGGCTTGAGAAAAATGCCTGTGTGATTTCAAATGAAGGTGGCTGTGGGAGAGGCACTCAAAGAAGGAAGTGGAAGGCTTTGATTCTATTTTTCAAAACTGATTCTACTGTTTTTAGAAATGAAGAACCTTAATCTTAGAGAGTGGGAAACGATTTCTCTAGCTGTGTTTCTGAATAAGTAATAAATCCCCAAAAATTAAAATTAGATTTTCTTTAGAGAAATGATTTTTAATGACAAGGTTGACAACATGAGTTAGAAGTAGCTTTTTAGTGCAAAGTTTTATAAAATTTTCAGTTTTTGAATGCATGAAATTCTTATCATAAGCAGTTATACTTTTATTCCTTTGGAATTTTTTTTTATTATTTTTCAGAGTCCTGACTTTAAATTTTTCCCTAGTTTAGTTTTATTTTTAAAATTAAAGCTGTGTATTGAAAATGTTATTTTTTAAAAAATTTCTTTCATTTTTCTCCAGCTTTGATTTAGTAAAGTAGTATCTTGGTTTTAACGCCAGACAAAAACTTGATTATAATTTATCATGTAATTTGTATTTTTTTGAAGTATTGTATATGAAGTATTGACACACAGTGTTACATTAGTTTCAGATATACCACAGAGCGATTTGACAAGTTTATTTGTTTTACTGTATTCATCACAAGTGTAGCTACTGTCTGTCACCGTATCATTGACTACATGCCATATGCTGTATCTTTCATCCCCCTCACTTATTCATTCCGTAACTGGAAGCCTATACCTTCTACTGCCCTTCACCCATTTTGCCCAACTCCCTACCCACCCCCCTCCCACAACCACCTGTTCGTTCTCTGTGTTTATGAGTCTGTTTCTGCATTTTTTGTTTGCTCATTTGATTTTGTTTTTTTAGATTACACATTTAAATGAAATCATATAGTATTTTTCTGCTGACTGATTTCACCCCTCTAGGTCCATCTATGTTGTTGCAAATGGCAAGATCTCATCTGTTTTTATGGCTGAGTGATGTTCCTTACTAACTCTTTAGATAGTTGTACTTTTGTTTTCAGTGACAAATTTAGTCTGTATCTAAGATTTTTTTTTTTAAGATTTTATTTATTTGAGAGAGGAGCACAAGCAGGGGGAGTGGCAGGCAGAGGGAGATGGAGAAGTAGACTCCCCACTGAGCAGGGAACCCATCGCGGGGCTGGATCCCGGGACCCTGGGATCATGACTTGAGCTGAAGGCAGACACTTATCTGACTGAGCCACCCAGGCACCCCTGTATCTGAGAGTTTTCATTATGTAATGTGATTTGATTATTTGTATTCTGCTTTATCAGATGCCTTTTCATTTCTTAGCCTTTTTGCTTCCTTTGTCTTTAGCAACAACTGTGTCCTATGTTGTGAAATCTCATTCCTCACTGTAAAACATTACTATTAGAAGTATAAACTGGAACGGACTTACCTGCACAATCACTGGAAGGAACTCAGATGTTCATAGAATTGATGGTGTGGTACTTCTTTTAATGACATGGAGAGATGTCCATGGTACATTAAATGAAATAGGCTGTTCACACATTCCATTTTGAAAAAAGGAAGCCAAATTCTGAAAGGATTAAACCTAAAATTTACCAGCCTCAGTTAGGGTGAGATTTATTATGGGTAGCTTAATGTAAGTGAACTTTTTGTTGAAACAAAATAGAAATGTACACAAATAATAAGTATATAGCTTAATGAATTTTCACATATTAAGATAGCCGTGTAATCAGCCCTGGATCAAGAAATAAGGTATTGTCAGAGTCCCAGAAACCCTTTCTCACACCCACACGGTCCTTGTGACATATGAGCACTCCCCTGACTTTTTTTTTTTTTAATTTTATTGATATATTTGACAGAGAGAGAGCACAAGCAGGCAGAGCAGCAGGTAGAGGGAGAGGGAGAAACAGGCTCCCCACTGAGCAAGGAGCTTGATGTGGGACTCGATTCCAGGACCCTGGGATCATGACCTGAGCCGAAGGCAGTCGCCTAACCAACTGAGCCACCCAGGTGCCCCACTCCCCTGACTTTTGACACCATAGGTCCAGAGATTAGTGTTGCTGCATTTGCATTGTATCTACATGGAATCATCCAGAATACCCTCTCTCGCATTCAGCTTCTTTTGCTCATCTTGTGACATTCCTCCGTGCTGAGCGAATCAGCAGTTCATTCTCGGTTCTTGTGGTATAGGATTCCTTTATATGAACACACCACAGTGCATTTATGGGTTCTGTTGATGAGACTTGAATGGTTTCACTTTGGGGATTATCAAGAGTGCTACTGCTGTGAACATTCTAAAATGTGTCTTTTAGTGAATGTTTATGTGCATTTCTCTTGGTTTTGAGTAGAATTTTTGGGTTGTGGATTGGAATGTGTGTGTTCAACTTCAGTAGGTACTGCCGAAGAGTGCTCCAAAGTGATTGTGCCATTTAATTATCCCCACATAGTTAGAGTTCTATTTACTTCATATCCTTGACAGAACTTAGTGCTATATTCATTTAAAGCCATTCTGCTGGGTGAGTAGTAGTAGCTCATTGTGGTTTTAATTTTATTTCCCTGATAATGAGGGTTAGCAGTTTTTCATGTTTATTGGTCACATGGATAGCCTCTTTCCTGAAATTCCTGCTCCAGTCTTTTGCCTGTTTTTCTTTTGCATTGTCTCTTTCTTTTTGGATTGATTAGTAGTTCTTTATAGTCTGATGCAATGTTCTTTCCCTACTATATGTATTTCAAATTAGTAGTGATTGCTTTTACTGAGTTTTATGTACGTTTTCTAAAATTTTAAGAGAGCAGATACTTAGTTTTTACAGTACAGAAAAAGTAAAACCATCATCATTTTGAGAAACAGATTCCTGAAATCAGACAAAAACCAAAACCATATTATCTCACTTATATGTGGAACCTTAGAAAAGACAAACAACAACAAGCAAGCTGATAGATACAGAGGACAGACTGGTGGTTGCCTGAGGCTGGGGAGTGGGCAAAATGGGTGAAAGGAGTTGGAAGGTACAAACTTCCAGTTATAAAATAAGTAAGTCATGAGGATGGAATGTACAGCATGGTGACTATCGTTAATAATACTATATTGTGTATTTGAAAGTTGTTAAGAGAGTAAATCTGAAAAGTTCTTTTTTTTTTTTTAAGATTTTATTTATCTGAGATAGAGCTTGAGAGAGAGAGAGAGCATGAGTGGGGGCGGGCAGGGACAGAGGGAGAAGCAGAAGCAGACTCCCCACTGAGCAGGGAGCCTGATGCGGGACTCGGTCCCAGAACCCTGGCAGATGCTTAACCAACTGAGCCACCCAGGAACCCCAATCTTAAAAGTTCTTATCACAAGAAAAAAATTTGTAACTGTGTGGTATTGGATGTTAACTAGATGTATTTTGGTGGTCATCCAGCAATATATACAAATATTGAATCATGTTGTACACATAATGTTATATGTCAGTTATATTTCAATAAAAACAAATTCCCCTTTCTTGATCTGCTTTACCTCTCTTCCCCCTTCCCTTCCATTTCTTGATTTTTGAACCAATGATCTGAAATCCCACTCTCTCTGTCCCTTCTAGCCACTCACTCTTTAACCTCCTTGTATAACTAGAGAGGGATTCCCAGTTGACCAACTTAGTGGTGGGTGTCCAGGCCCTCCTCCCAGTCTTGCTCTTCCTCAGTCCCTCCTTAACTCTTGATATTTGCCTACCCAGGCCTTGCCTGTTTCTTCTCATTTGACTTTCTCATGACATTGAACTTCCTGGCCCTTCCTCCTCTTCCTCCTCCTGAGCTTTGTTTAGCCCCCAGTTGGCATCTCCAATGGGATGAACCTTGATGGAGCTCTTTTCCCCACAGGATGCTCTGTTAGCTTTCTGAAGTAGTCAGGCAGCTCTGGCCATGTGCTGGAGGTCCCCCTGCCCCTCTGGAGAATATTGCTACCTTCATCTCTAATGCCTCCTGCCATTCCCAGCTCCCTGCTAGATATCTGCCCCTCGCACATCCCTTCCTCCATCATTCCCAGCATCATTGTCCCCTTCAAACTAGCATTGTCTCCTCTGCTCCTGTCTGTCAGTGGGAATGACCATACTACCACATAACCCAGGCAGGAAACATTGGTCATCTTTGCCTTCTTCCTTCTGATCCGTGGCCGGTCTGCAGCTAGATCCTGTCAATTCTACGTATTCCACAGGAGCACTCACATAGTGAGAGTAATGCAAACAACAACAGAGATGATGGCTAACAGTGATGGAGCACCTGTTGTGCCTGCCACCGGCGCTCGACGCTTTGCAGGTGTTACCTCACTGAATCTCATAATGGCCTTTGGGGATAGTGCTGTTAACTTCATTTTGCAGACAAGGAACTGAGGCTCCAAACCTTCTGTTAGTAGGTATCTTGCTGTTGGCTGTCAGTTGGAAGCAGCAATTCTGATGCCTGCCTGATGGCTCTACTTCCTTACTTGTAATTCTACCACCCGCCCCCCCCTTCCTGCCTCATCATTACTTCTGGCCCAAATAGCATTTCCCTCCCTCCTGATTTGCTTTTTTCCCCCATTCGAATCCATCCTCCAAAAATGTCAGGCACATCTCCCCAAATTTGACTCTGTTCATCTCTTCCCAGCCTTACTTGCAGTGACTGATTTAGAAGCCAACAGTAAAGACAGATTCTTCAAATTAGCTTTTAAAAACCAGAGTTTGGCCTCAGACTTTCCATAAACTTAAGGTACTCTCTCTGTATAGGCTGTGCATTTTCTCATACTGTTTGCAGAATCTGGAGTGTGCCCCTAACTCCTCATTTCTGCCTTGCTTTAAATTCTTCCCTGTTCTTCAAGACCCAGCTCAAATGCTCTCCTTTATGTGAAACCCTTCTTCTCCTGCCAGTTCTCCAAGAGCCTCCAAGCAGTCCGTACCATCCTTTCTGCGGCCTTATCTGCTCACTGAATTCTCATCAGTCACTTCTCTGTCACCCCTGAAGATTCTAGTGGAAGTCTCAATAATAAGCATTTTATTGATTTGGTATTTTCTGTCAAGAACATGTTAAAGGGAATTTGGGTGTGTTGCTAATAAGAGCCATGGATAATTCATTCCAAAGTCTAAGGGAGAAAGTGAGTGTATTAGTTCCCTAGGGTTGCTGAATATCTTCAATCAATCAATCAGTCAATCAGTCAGTAAGTAAATTCACTCACTCACTTACTCACAATTGTAGAGAATGGAAGTCTAAAATCAAGGTGCAGGTTGGCAGGGCCGACCTCTAAAGGTTCCAGGGAAGGCTTTTTCCTTACCTCTTCCGGCATGTGGTGGTTCCCAGCCATCCTTGGCATTTCTTGGTTTGTACATACATTACTCCAATCTCTGCCTCCATTGCCACATGATAGTCTCCCCTGTGTCTATCTTCATATGGCCATCTTCCCTTTGTGTCTTATTTTCCTTATAAGGGCACCAGATGTACTAGATTAAAGGGACATGCTACTCCAGTATGGTCTCATCTTAACTGATGGGTTCTGCAATGACCTTGTTCCCAAATAAGGTCATTATATTAAGCATGTCTTTTTATTCTGATGTTTTGACATCTGGGGCTTTACCTGGGGAGAACGCCCTTTCTGGGGCTAACCAATTCCTGAGACAGTAAACTGAGCATGCTCTCCATATGCCAACCAATCTAGAGCCCATTTTCTCTCCCTGACTCTGTCTTTTGGGCTCTTACACTCCAACTCCATATTCTCCAGCCCTTATCACTTCAGGGTCAGGTACCAGATGTCTCGGCACAGCCCCTGTGCTCCAAAGCCTGGTAAAATAATTCAAACCAACCAATCCTGAGTCTGGGTCTGCCTCGCCTCTTCCTTCATATGGAAAACACAATAATGCCTCTTGCCCATATTTTCCTCTTCTTCCCTCTGCCTCTTGGCTGACCTTGGCTTACCATGCCTCATGTTTCTAGGGTGTATAAGTATAAAACTCTTCCTTCAATGCAGTCATTTCCTTGTCTGCGTGTCTTACCATATCTGATTGAAATAAATCCCAGGTATGTTTTAAAAACAGTTATGTTCTGAGACACGAGGGGTTAGAACCTCAGTGTATCTTTTGGGGGATAAAATTCAACCCTAAGAGGGAAGAGCCTATTTGCCCCTATTTTATTGGCATTCCATTGTGGGGCAGTGACCCAGTGACTTGACTCCTTCGGACGATGAGCCGACTTGAAGTGTAGAATGGAAGAAGGAGAAGCTGTAGTAGCCCTCTCTGTTCTTAAATACCACCCTAGGGAAAGGCACTCATTGGATTCACACTGGAATTATCTCCTAGGACAGGCACAGAAGACTGAGAAGAGGGCAAAAGATAGATTGGGGGGCCCCCCCCCCCCCGTCTTTTTTGGGAAAAGTGTCGAAATACGTTTAAATTCTCTGTTGAAAGATGTTGAACAGATGAGCTGTTGTCATGGTTGATTTTTAGGAATGTATTGGATTCTGAGTAATCTAACTATTCTTTTCTTTTTTCTTTTTTTTAAAGAAAGTGGAAGCCCAGAATCTCGTGTTAATGCTATCCATTTCTTGGTACACAAATTGCCAGAGAAAAATAAAGAAATGTTGGATATTTTGGTGAAACATTTAACAAAGTAAGCCCCTTGGTCTTCCTAACTTTCTTTGTTTCACTCTGGGTGCCGTGTGGGGTTCTTGGATTCGTAACGGCTGGAAGTGGGACTGTCTACACAATACCGGGGACCGCACCTGGAAAGGCAGGCAGGACAGTTGACTCACTGTGTGTGTTTTGGACAAGAGCACTGAAATATGATGCCTTCGTGAAGTCGTATAATTATTTGCTTAACATCACTGCCAGCAACTTGGGGTTTGATTGGAAGTAAAAGAAGAGAATATTATACACTTCCCTGTACACAGATTCTGGAAATGTGATTATAAGTCTGTTAGCGAATTTAGCCTGGTTTCACACCTACCTAACTCTAAGTTTGAACATGGCCTTTAAGTTAGTTTAATCTAGTAATAGGTAGTTATTTCATAGGATCCATTCTAGTCTTTTTATTCCCTCTTTAAAAAGCAAGCAAAATCTAATCATTTAGTGGAGAAATTAGCCCTTTCTTCATATACAAATGACTCTTAGATCACTGTAATTATAGAAATTTGGAGGTAAGAGGAAGCTGAGGAATGCTTTTTAGAATGTTTTTAATTTTCTTTTATTATCCTATTTATTTTGTTTTTATTTTACATAAGAAGAAACTGAAGGCCAGAGGATATTATGACCTGCCAAGTCCAAGTGTCTTACAACTAGTGGAACCATATTCTTTCATTTAGTCAACACATATTTATCGAATGCCTTTTTTAGGTGCTAGTGGATGCATAGTTTAACAAGATAGACGAATTCCCTGCTTTCATGGAGTCCCTTCTTTCTAAGAGGGAAAAGATCATAAATAGATTACAAATAAAAATACAAAATAATTTCAGGTGATAAGTGATTTAAAAAACAGAATGAGGGGATAGAGAATATATATTGGGTGTAGGACTATAAAGAGGGTTATTATGGAAGGTATCTTGAGGATGAGGCTTTGAATTGAGACCTGAATCAGTGCTTCTGAGAACAGTTGTCTAGGTTGCTCACTGCACAATGTATTGGGCCAAAGGGGTGAATGTGGGTGCTCTGACCAAGTTCTGTGTGCTTTGGAGATAATTCTTACAAAGGTGCCAAACAATCTGGTCGTTACTGGAAGCCAAGGATGTAGTAGTCTAGGGAAAGAGGGGATACTTCTAAGTAGAGGGGAATGGTAAGAGAAGGTCTTCGAGGGACACAAGCCTAGCATAAACACAGAATTATTAAGAAAACCATTGTGGTTAGAGCAAAGCATCGAGAAGAGAGGAATAATAGGATGGTAGGCAGGGGCCTCATCCCCTAGGGTCTTGTCAGATCTTGTTATTTCAGAAGCAGAAATTGAGGACATTTGAGTGTCTTGACTACTTGTTTTTAAGGGAACACATAGTTGTGGAAAATTGTACGTTCCCCAGCTATTGTCTCTCTGTTAACCTGAGACTTTCTCCCCCGCCCCTGCATTATCAGTGTTTCGAATCACTCCAAGCAGAACCTCATGACTGTGGCGAATCTCGGAGTGGTGTTTGGACCAACTTTGATGAGGCCACAGGAAGAAACTGTTGCTGCCATCATGGATTTGAAGTTTCAGAACATCGTGGTGGAAATCTTAATTGAAAACCATGAAAAGGTAAACTCTATTTGTTTTTTCCTTAAGGGAGTTCCTGGTTTTGGCTTTATCACCATGTGAAACTAGCCTCTAAGAGTCCCCACCCCCGTTAAATGATTTTATCATTATTGTGATGATGAGTTTGGTTCTGAGAAGTTCCTACTGAGCTTCTGTCTTCGGATGGATTTCCATAAATCTGAAGTTTACCCCGTCTTCTGTTCTCTCACTCGTTTAAGGAAGAAGCATTTCACCTAGATGCCAGTGACAATCTGCAATGTAATATTGGACTGTTTAGATTCTTTGAAGCCTTCAGTCCTATCCTTGGATTTCTCAAATTCTGTTTCTGTAACACAGGGAAAATATTTTTGCCGGTCTGTGTCACATTAAACACAACATATAACTCCCCCTTATCTCCCAAATTGTGCTGACAATTTCAGGGGATTCACATGCCTCCCTGAATCTGGGAACCTAGGTTAAGAATCTCTGGTTTCAAATGAATAATCATCTCCTTAGTGACGCATCTTTTTTACTTATTTCTCTATAATCAGGGAACTGCAGGAGTTTTCAAAATAGGATTGATTCTTTGAAGAACTTTTATGTATTTTTTTCTCATTATCATTATAGATCACGACCTTGGTAATAATTTTCCTCAATTCTTTTAAGATAGGGAATTTGAAAATTGTTAAAATGTTTGGTTAGTCATTTGTTTATTAAAGGTTTGTTGTAGTTTGTTGGATTTCAACTGAGATTGCACTATATGCCAAGTATGTATGAGGTGCTAGGCTATGAAGACGAACATTACAGCCCCTGATGGAAAGTAGCTCACAGTTTGAGGTGGAGCCGCATTTTGGGACTTGTATCCCATAGCCCTTATCTCTGTCTAACGTGTTATATAGTTTATTTATGGTCATAGTCATCCGTTTCTCCCTGCCAGATCCTCGAGGGCAGAGATCGTTTTTTACACTTAGACTAATATTTGGTACGTTTTAGGCATTCAGTTCATATTTATTGGATGAATTAATGAACTCAGTAAATTTTAAGGGGGTCAGAGGAGTGGAAAGAAACAGAGAGAAACAGTAGTCTCTATGAGCAAAGCATAGCAAGAGCCTTGTTGCATTTACTGTTTGCTAGAGCAATTCTAGCTTGTGTGAATATTGGTTCCCACTGAAGAGTTAAGTGTGAAAGCTGGTCAGAGATTATCTTGCCCAGTATAGTAAAAGTAGCTTGTTTATGGGCGTAAGAAGTTTGGGTTTTTTGTTTGTTTTTTTCTGGTTTGTTTTTAGGTAGTGAGTGGTGCCCTAAGCTATCCAGATAGCTTTAAGGAAAGATGGCTTCTAATCATTTTAGGAAAAGTAATAATTAAGGACACCTGGGTGGCAGAGTTGGTTAAATGTCCAGCCTTTGGTTTCAACTCAGGTCATGACCTCTGGGTTGTGGAATCGAGTCCCACATCGGGCTCTACGTTCAGCATGGAGTCTGCTTGAGATTCTCTCTCCCTTTGCCTCTGCCCTCGCTCATTCACTGTCTTTCTCAAATAAATAAAATATTTAATAAGAAAAGGAAATTATTAAACCCACAAGCTTTGAAACAATGTTTAGTGGTACACCTATCATTAGATTAAGTTCTACTTAGGGAACTTTTAGACAGTTTATTTGTGAAAATACTGGCTCTGGGTCTTGCTCTCAGATAAAAGGATCTCCATTGAATCTTGCAGCTTCCTGTTTTCTTATTTGAAGCTAAGAAGATAAGTTCATGATTTTTCTGCTTGGGAAGTTGATAGTGCTGCTTTCACACCGTTAACAAATCTTACAGGAATTTCCAAATGGCGAGCCAATTATAAGAGTGATGGCAGATAAAACTGGACCCACTCTCAGAGATCAAGCTCTGTAGAGCTAAGGAGAGGGCTCTCACTTCTCCCCTCTGCCTTTCTGTGGCTATGCGAGATAATGCTATGAATGCACAGCCAATGTGAATCGAAGCACTGACTTTCCTATCAAGAAGGGGGCACGTGGGATATTGAGCGTCAGATTCTCCACTGAGTGCATGGGTTTAGGTTTGGAAGCACAGGGTTGCTTGGGGTGGGGAGCTGTTAGCTTGGATTAGTTCTTATTTCTGAGAACTTAATTTCCCCATTTCCTCTTCTTTTCTCTCTGATTTCATCCTTGTCCACTTTCACTCCCAGCTCTTTGTTCCTGCTCAGCTGGACTTCACTTGAGAGTCCAGGCTCTGCTGCGAGGAAGGATATTTCCGTTGACAAGGGTGGTTGTGCAGAAAAACTTCACATGAACACATGTACCCATAGGAGCCTGAGGTTTCCTTGGCAACTGATCCATGTTTACCACCCAAAGATCTTGTGTTTGACTTGAATGTGGTGAGGGAGGGATATGGTTCCTCTTAGTAAATGTTCGAGAACAAAAAGAGAGAGAGGAAGGAGGATAGAAGAGTTAGAAAGAAGAGTCTCCTGGGGGAGGAAAGAGTTCCAATAGATAGGGAGGCAAACAGGGGCAACGAGAGAGGGAACAAAGAGGCCTAGGCTGTGTCTATGAGGGAGAACAGAGGGGAAAGTGACAATAGAAGGAAGGCCTTTTCTTTTCCTCACTTATTTTTTCATCCTAGGAATGTGAAAAATGTTGACTTTGACCAGGAACGTCACTAAAGCAAAAGAGGAAACTTTCAGCATATAATTAAAGCAAGAAAGCTCTGGATTAATTTTAGAGTTAGAAAAAGACCCAAGTTAATCTGCCTCGAAGATCACATTTTATCCTAGCTTCTTTGCTGTTTTCATAAAATCCATATGTACTCTATAGGAAACTTAATCCACATGTTTTGGCCTCATTCCCACACAATACATTAAGATGTTGTTTTAAAAGAAGCGATTACGGGCCAAAAATATTATCAAGGTCTTTCTTCCCGTGCAAACCAGAAAATTGCATTTCCCGGGTGGAAAAGGGTACTGTGAAATTCCCACAGATTTTCAAATTGGGATTGCGCCTTATGCGTTTTACGTAAGTTTTTTTCTTGAAGATTTTACTTATTTATTTCAGAGAGAGAGAGAGAGAGAGAGAGAGAGAGAGAGAGAGGGGGAGAGGGAGAGGGAGATGCAGGCTCCCCACTGAGCAGGGAGCCCAGTGCGGGGCTCGATCCCAGGACCGTGGGATCATGACCTGAGTTGAAGGCAGATGCTTAACAGACCGAGCCACTCAGGCGCCCCATCAATTTTGTTCTTGACAAAGTATACTTCTTATATATCAGTGCAGTATATTTGTGGTGAGCGCTTGCTTGGAGTCAGACGTGATGTGAGATTTGGGGGAAGAGTCCAGCAGGGGAAAGATCTGTCCACCAGTAACTGCAGGATTCAGTGGAGAATAGCGCTCTCAGAGCAATGCAGAGAAAATTGCTGAGACTTTAGAGGAGAATTTATGTCCGACTGTGAGGAATCTGGAATGCTTCCTGACTAGGGGTTTGAATAGGTTTTAGAAAGGAGTTTGAACAGGTGGAGATGTTTTAAGAGGACATTTCGGGTATGGGGAAGTTGTGTAATCCAAGAAGTACAGAGAGTAGGTGTGTGTTCTGGGAATGCAGCTTCTGTGGGAACAGCGGTGAGGG
The DNA here is from genome assembly GCA_028534135.1 of Potos flavus. Classification (NCBI taxonomy): domain Eukaryota; kingdom Metazoa; phylum Chordata; class Mammalia; order Carnivora; family Procyonidae; genus Potos; species Potos flavus. Next base: position 67,137,638 of record CM052899.1, on the reverse strand, counting down.
GCATGAGATGTAGTTGTAAAGAGATTCGGGCTAGGTGTAGGGAGGCTGGGAATGCCACCCTAGGACTTTTGGATTTCATTTTATGGGTACCAGGGCCTCTCATGGTTTTTAGGTAGACTGCTTCAGGAAGTTTAATCTGACATCAGGTTAGCAAATAGAAAGTGGGAGAATCACAGACCCGGTGAGAGGTCACATAGCTGAGGTCATGGGTAGTAAGAATGGGAGTTCAAGGGTAGCAGGCATCATCTCCTGAGGCACAGTGGGCACTGTCCATAGACTGGATCGGTGGGCCGTCTCAGAGGAATGTGTTAGGAATGAGGGTCCGTAGGTCACAAATGAGGACCCAGACCTGGGGAAATATTGGGGTCCTTAATAAAAAGAAGGAAAAAAATGGGTTTGGGGCAAGAGTTCAGTTTTTAATGTGCTGAATTTTAGCTGTCTGGGTGTCTAATAAACAGTTGGAGGTGTGGGGCTCAAATTTGTGAGAGAATTTAGTTGTAGGAAGTGTAAGATAAGATAAAAAGGCATGAAATCAGCATAGGAGAGTACGCTCACTGTACTTTTGGTCTAACTACATGGTTGGGGTACTTACCTCCAGTAACGCAAGTGTTTACATGTGTGTACGTAAAATAGAGGTAGTTACTTAAAATAGATATAATAGATACTTAAAACAGATATATAAAGTAAAAAATATATAAAGGTCCTATAGCATGTGTATGTAATAGTATTCCTGTATATATGCAGAATTCTTATTACATATATTGTCCCTTTACATCATGGGAGAAAACTGAAGGGTGAGAGATTAGCTTGTTTATGGGCACACTGCTGGTGAGTGGCAAGGCTTGGGTTTGAACTAAGGGTTGTTTGACCCCCAAACCTTTGCTTTGCATCCCTAGGAGAAGGTTAAGAGCAACATCCTTGAGAAACACCAAGAGTTTTCTATTAATGATAAAACAGGAGCCAGAAGAAACCCAGACAAGTTTCAGTGTTAGGGTTGTCAAGGGGCCTTGTCAGTGATGCTGGATGCTGTCACTACGGGAGAGCATGAGGATTTACTCCAAGAATAAAATGTCTGTTGAGGGCAAGAGCTGAAGTTGACTTCAGTGAGTGAGTGTTCGAGAAGAGGTGATAACAAGTACAGATCTACGTTGTGGTTTTTCCCGCATGACAGAACATCCTGGAGGAAAAGCAGAGCAGACAGGACAGGGAAGGGAAAGAGTAGGGCAGGACTGCCAGCCCCTGACGTGTACACAGTTTGCCAATCAATCTCAATTCTAGTTTTCTGTTAGCTAATTTCTGGGGTTGGGGGCTCTTTAGAAGAACATAGAGAGGGATGGAAAGAACCCTCCTGGGAGTTAATAGAGTTTGTTGAAATGGAGCTCAGAAATTCTGCTATTTTATACATATGTAGTGTTATAAAAGAAATTTGTGTTTATAATGTGACCCTCTTCGATTTTCTCCGCAAGTCCCTGAGGGCCCTTGAAGATTATGAAGAGCCTTTGGGAATCATCAAAGAAAACATTAATATCAGTGTGGTTTTCTTTTATTATCCGTCATATTTCATGTTAATACTTAAATTGGCAATTCATGTAAAGTAAGATATATAATGTTACTCTCAACCAGATCACTTTACATAATATATGATTTTAATCCAGATTATAGGCATGCTTTGTTTTATTGCCCTTCACTTTACTGCCCTTCATAGATACTGTGTTCTTTACAAATCAAAGGTTTGTGGCAACCACGCGTGGAGCAAGTCTGTCGGCGCCATTTTACTTTGTGTCTCTGTCACATTTCATGTGTTGGTCATTCTTGCAATATTTCAGGCTTTTTCGTGATTCTATTTGTGATGGTGATCTGTGATCAGTGATTACAGCTTGCCAATCGCTCAGATAATGGCTAGCATTTCTTAGCAGTAGAGTGTTTTTTAATGTATGTACAGTGTTTTTTTAGACCTAATGTAACTACATCCTTAATAGCCTACACTACAAGGTAAACACAGCTCTTCTATGCCCTGGGAAACCAGAAAATTCACTGGACTCGCTTTATTACAATACTCGCTTCGTTGCAGTGGTTTGGAACCAAACCCGCAATATCTTTGAGGTATGCCTGTATATTTATCTTGTTAAGGATTATAATTGGATTTTCAGTGGGATTGGCCACATGTGCTCTGGTTGCTTTCAGCTTTCACCTTATGTTTATGGATTCTCTGGTGGTCAGTGGGGCATGAAGTTGTTTCCTAGCGCTAGCCTTTATCTACCACGGTTTCTGTGGACCACAGGGTGCCGAGAGATAATCACATTTTATTTACGTAAAACTTTTCCTCGGTAAAGATTCTTAAAACATTTTCGAAATAAACAGTGTTGTCTTTCAAACGGGTACGCTGGCAGCCTGTGTCTCATTTTTCCTGGTGAGAAAATGGTGGCGATTTGTGATGCTCATGCTTTGTGGAAAAGGCTGATGTTATGTTCCCATTCTGAGGTTTCTTCAGTAACCCTCCCTGTAACATGTTGCAAAATCCTTGAAGAGGCAGTGTCCCTCCACTCACAGAAAAGTTGAGATGAGAAGGGCATTATACACATTTCCTCTCAGGTGTGCAACACAATCAGAATATTAAATTACACGCACACGTGAAGAGTGTCAAATGGCACGTTGCATTCCTCTGTTGACCTTGGGTCCCACTTTCTGACCTACGCCTCTGTCTTTGCCAAGAGCTAGAAGAATGCGTCCCTGTCCCCAGGCTCCGTGGTGGCATGGATTCCCTAGTTGGTCCCAGCCTGCAGTCCGGCAGCAGCCACATGTGGACTGGGTTTGGTTTGGGGCAGCCTGCTCCTCCGCTCCTGTAGCAGCAGAGACCAGGCACATCCTAGCCCTCTTCTGCGGGCTGGTCTCTGTCATCCCTGACTGTAAAGGAGGCCCCAGTGGGTATGCAAACTGTTTCCTGGAGGTGCAAGGAACCTTTAAGTCTTAGAGTGCGCCTGTCATTCAGTGGGAACAAGAAATCTCTTTTTTAAAGAAAAGAAAAGCAGTCTAAAATGCTTCTTGATTTAGCTTTGCTGGCCCTGGGTTGCTAGGCAGCACCAGTTTTCATGTGAGAGAAAAATAAATATCTGAAACAACAGCAACAATGCTAAAACTTTAAAGTTTCTAAAAGCTTTATGTTGGCCTGAGTAGTGACGATTCAGTGTAGAAGTCAAAACCCCATGGCAAGAATAGTTGACAAATTGCAGGGGGGTGGCTTTTTCCCTTCTTCCAGGTTTCTGGAATGTTGGCATCTTGGGCGTAGCCACGGAGACTGACTTTACTGTTAGATTTTTTTCCCCCTCAACAGGGCCTTGCATTCTCTGGAGTGTTTAAAAAGAAGCTTTAAAACCACAGAAAAGTTTCTGTCAGCCTTTCTCCTGCCTCAAAGGAGAGTCAGAAAATAACGATGACATTGTCTTCCCAGTTCTGCTGTCTTCATTTAGCTCTGCCATAGGAAGTCCCTTCTCTGTGCCGTCATGTGGCTCTGGAGGGGGTAGGTAGCATTTTCCCATGGTACTAGTGTGGTTTGATAAGAGAAAATTTGAAAGACATTCTTTCATTCTGCATTAGTGTCTAGTATAGACAAAGAACTGGGGCTGTCTCAAGGTAATCTAAGAGCTGCAATACAAAAGGGTGGGGGTAGATTTATTCTCTGTTATCTATGAAAGCATAGTACAAGCGAGCAGAACTTGCTAGGAGGTGAGTTTTTGATTCAATAAGAAGGAAGAATTTCATAATATTTTTCATAATGAGAATGTGTTCATGTTGGAGATGAGGACTGAGGAGTTGGAAAAAGCAAGCAGGCCTAGGAGGTCTGGCCCACTGAGAAATTCTCTGCCAAGTCTTTTGGAGACGCAGAGCTGAGAAGACAGGTCCTCAGAGCAGAGCCCTAGGCTTTGGAACTTGGCACTCAGTATTTGTAGAACTAAGGGTGATGAGGAATACGATCCTTTTGTTCATCTCTCTTTTATGAGCAGCACCAAGAGTTCTTGGAAGTGAAAATGAGAATCCAGGAGTGAGGGGATGTGGGTAGTGGGGAATGGGTAGGTGAGCAGTGGAGAAGGTACTGAGGGATGCCTTTCCTTAGGGCACAGTATAGTGTGGGGTGTTTACGGGATTGACTCTTAGCATGGATGTCCCCATTTTTATTTTCTTTTATAAAATAAAAAAACAAACAAACCCAGCTTTCAGCACTATCTTTTCCACATCTCTCAATATAAAGTCGAGAACAATAATAATTATAATAGCCAGTATTGAAGGAGGGATGATTATGTGCCGGGCACTAGGCTTAGCTCCTTCTATGACATTTTACTGAAATACTCTATAGATAGGATCACATAATGTAGCAGTGAGCTCTGAAGTGAAATTCCTTGGGTTGGCATCTCTTCTCCACCAAGTTATGTGACTTCTGTGTGATCTGGCCACCCCGTTGACACTCACTGGCAGTTTCCTCCTCTGTAAAATACAAATAACTTAAGTACCTCTTCAACAGAGTGGTTGCAGAGATGAGCTAAGCTGATCCACATGAGATACTCATCTCACTGCTATTGCACAAATGAGGGAGATGAGGCTCAGGGAGGCTCAGTAACTTGTTCAAGGTCATAGTCCTAGAAAGTGGCCAACCTGAGGTTTGAACCCAGTCTGTCTCCAAAGCCTATCCCTTAACCTTACACTGTCACTGTCAGATAATGTCTCTGCAACCATACAGTATGTGTTATAACATATATTCATTATTATAATAGCAGCATATTTCCACAGTCCTAAAAATCCCATGTTCTGCCTGCTCATCTCTTTCCTCGGCAGCCCTACCCTGCCGCCCCCCATTTCCCAGGCCCACCACTCACTGGTCTTTTTACTCTCTCTCTAGTTTTGCTTTTCCTGGAATGCCATGTAGTTGGAGTCAAATGGTAGGTAGTCTTTCAGACTGGCTTCTTTCACTTGCTAGTATGCATTTAAGGTTCTTCGTGTCTTTCCATTGTTTGTAACTTATTTCTTTTTAGTGCTGACCAGTTGGTATTTAGAGAGAACCAAGGGGTTTATGTGATCGTTGTACCCATCAGTCAATGGCAGGAAGGCCAACTCCTCTCAACTCTCAACTGGCCATCTTCCCTCCCCTCAGATCACCCTCCTCTTGCCGCGTCATGTGCGACACGCAGCCCGCTTCTGAGATGCCCTCTCTTTGGGGTCGACAGGTTGTGTCAGGCCTCCCAACTCAATTTTGCCAGAAACTCCAGCGAAGAAGTTCTGCTCATCATTTTTCTCCTTGTGTTCATCACCATCAGGATAATTAACATATAATAATACAAAGCCTAATATTTATTAAGTGCTCATACTGTTAAGTATTTTACATCATGATCTCATCTAATGCCCTGCTCAACAGATCTGTGAGGTAGATATCATCGTCCTCATTCTACAAATGAGGAAACTGGGGCCGAGGGTAAGAATTTGCCCCAGGTCACACAGCTGGTAAATGGCAGTGCTGGGATTTAAACTCAGGACTGTCTGGCTCTGGAGGTGGGACCGTTAAACCCTAGACTATACTGGTGCTCTGTCCATTCTAAGTGGCTTTACATGGAAGGTTTTGTTTGTGTCCCTGGCTAATAGACTGGACAACTACATTCTGATCCTTAGAAACAGCAGACCTAGAGTATATGTAGATTGAACGAAATCACTAAAAATAGAATGTTTCAATGTCTCAAATAAATTTTCAGAAATCCAAAAGTACACCAAATGGTGTAAGTGGGAAGATATCAACATGAAGTATCACTTCAGTAATATGTAAAGAACTAATTTTTCTAAACTTTAAGTCAGAATATTGAGAACAGGCTACCTGCTTTTAGCCAAAACTTTGGAATTAGCAACAGAAGCTTATATTAATGAAGTATGTATTCTCTTGAAACCTATGCAATAATAATGTGGCGACTTGCATCAGACTAGGATGCTTGCAGAAGAAAGTTTTTTTTTTTTTTTTTTTCCTGGAAAGATGGCCTGCTACTATGTGGATAAGCAGGGCTGGGAGAAGGGTATTTTTCTGGACTCTGAACTCCATCTCTTCACCTTTTACCTCTCTCTCGTCCCACTCATCTGTACTGCCCCACAGTCATTTAGTCCAAATATGTCCTGGCAGACAGCCCCGTGCCTCTGAGAACCGCTTACTGTGGAATTCATCCCTAGGCTTATAAGACATGGTGCCGTTCTAATCTCGATCTGCTGGTGAGAACCGGCTAGGCGCTCAAGAGGAGTCTCACTGGAGTCTGGGCGGAGTCAGGTTCTCTCTCCTAGAGATTTGGAGTTGGGAGAGGGAGAAACTCAGCCAGTTACTGTGAGATTGCCCCTGGGCTGGAGGTTGAAGGAATCCTGGCGGTGGGTCAGGTGCCCAGCATAGAAGGCAGAGCGCTAGGAAGGATGGAGAATCTCATTAGAAGAGGGCGCAGAGGTGAGAAATGGAGAATTGTTGGTTGACTCCTGATGGTCTCAGGTTACTAATTCAGAGCAGTCTTGAGTTCCAGCTCTTTCTACTTCCTGCTGATTCCTTTTAACAAATCCTTTTTTACTTTTGACAGTTTAGTACTGTTTTGGTTGCAACTAAATCATCTTTGGACAGTGTGAGAAAAGTCACAATGCACTATACCTGCAATTTGATAAATTTACAGATACATGATTTATTCATCAACTTTGATTTAACTCAGTTTATATTTCGGAGCCATCAGGTAGCTCCGGCATGTCCTTGGGGCTGGCTGCTACTTAGGCCCAGTCCTTTTAGAAACAGATCAAGTGGGGCACCTGGGTGGCTGAGTGGGTTAAAGCCTCTGCCTTCGGCTCGGCTCGGGTCGGGTCATGATCTCAGGGTCCTGGGATCAAGCCCCGCATTGGGCTCTCTGCTCAGCAGGGAGCCTGCTTCCCCCTCTCTCTCTGCCTGCCTCTCTGCCTACTTGTGATCTCTCTCCCTCTGTCAAATAAATAAATAAAATCTTAAAAAAAAAAAAAAAAAAGAGATCAAGTGGGTCCGGTCAACAGAGTTTTAGGTGGAACCTGGCATTTTGTGGTCGTCCAAATCTGAACCTGTTGCTCTCTCCCCATGATTTTAACTAGAACTTCTTTAGCTTTTTTCTTCAGTTTTCTCAGACCAATATTTAAACCAGAAGCGACTTTTCTCTCAACTCTAACATTTCTTTTTTTTTCTAGGTAATTGTCTTCCCAGCTGTTAGTCTCCAACCTGATATACCCATTTCCTCCCCCACTGCGTTCTTATGCGTCTCCTGGCAGGGTGGGCCTCTGGCCTGCCACTCAGTCATGCAGCATCTTAACGTCTACCCTTGCATCTGACATACCCTTCCTCTGTCTAGAGCAGTACTTTTGAAGTTTTATTACATTAGGGCCCAGTTTGAAAGTTTAATGAAAGCTTTGGGTTCTGTTCCCAGAGAATGGTATTTTTATACATACACAGAAGAAATGTAGGTGCAGTTTTAGGAATTTCAGGTTAAGAACCTCGAACCATGGGGAAACCAAGAGTTGCCGTATATCCAAGTGAAGTTAGGGCCGGGAACATGTCTGCAGGCTCAGCCTTTCTTGTCTTTTGGTGTTGACTTATTTTCCATGTTTCTGCTCAGAAGCTGGGAGGGGAACGGAAAAAGATGTCACTCATCTCAGATTCACGCTTTATTTCATCAGTGACACTTCATTGTTTCTGTTCCTTACCTGGGCCAGCCACGAAGGAAACCCTTTATTATAATACTGATGGCTCAGTTTGGCCGTGGAAAGGTGAGCCCACACTGAAAGGCATTGTCCTTAAATAATGAAAGGCAGCCATTTTCCATTATTTGGAGATGTGTTGATATTCAGACTTCTCCCTGAGTGGGAAGCAGAAGGAAACTGACTTGGGGCAGACTGAAGAAGGCACCTCTGTCCTCATCAGGTTTTCACAGGGCAACCTTGTCTCATTTGAATTCCTCTGAATTGCCCTGAGATTAAAACCGTTGGGAAACACCACTGCTGTACTTAGTGATAACTGAGAGCTCACCATGTGCTAGTATTTTAGCTCCTGCATCTTTAGCATGGCAAACACTAGTGCCCTACCTATAAATGTTCTCACTAATGAATGTAGCTGGAAAATGGCTAAATTAAGGGTTGGCAGTTTCAGCTCATGCACAGTGGGGCATGACAGTTCTAGTTCTGCTAGGCTTCCACAAATTCTCCAATTTCCACGTAACTAAAAGAGTAGCTAAAATGTCTACTTGAAGCAGGACACTACGTAGTATCCTCCAAATTGAAGTCTTCCTGGTAAGTGTAGTGCCTGCTTTCCTGGATGTGTCTGAGGTCCTCAAGACCATCCCCGTGTTTGGGGATGTGCTGGAAGGGTGCAAAGTTGTACTCACAGCTAGATTCATCACAGCAATGTAGTAAGGACACAGAAAAGAAGAAGACAACCCGGGTGGAATCTGGAGGAGTCCACATGTCGTTTTGCTTATGCTCTCCCTTCCCAGGAGAGGTCACACAGAGCAGACTCTTCCTCCAGCCCTGAAAATGTAGCAACATGTGTTTGATACTTCTGTTCAGGAAAGCCCATTGGAGACCAGTGCCTATGGGAGCTAGTCACATAGGCATCCTTTGCCCACCATATGCCAGAATTCGAGACTCCCGGATAGAAAGCAGGTGTTCCACATAACCCCCGCATATGCGCATTTGTGTACAAATAGTTTATGCATGGTGGGCCATCCCAACCTTAAAGGGAATGTTTTCTCTCAGTTTAAAGAACTGTTTACCAGCCTAGTCCCCGGGCACCAACCAAGGGCCAACTTGGCAAGTAGGCCTTTCTAAGGATGCCCATCTTAGGCCTGCTGTGTTTATTCTCTTCTACACAGTGGGCATCTTCTAACTGCTGGGGTGAGGAGCTTGAGGGCAGGGGTGACCGTGAGTTACTGTCCCTCCTGCAAGGATGTTCTCTGTCTTTGGGATTTAGAACCTTTTCTCTTTTGCTTTGGAAGTGTCTTCTCCATGCTGTTGGGGAAATGTGTGTTGTCAGCCCTGTTAGGAAGTGCAGGATTAACTTTATTGAGGAGCATGGGAATCGACGCGAATATGGTCAGTGCAGGTCAAGTAAATTTCAAGCCATGCAGCCTTATGTTGCTGGACTAATTTGGCACAGGATGAAAAGTCCCTTAAAAGCCCTCCTTGTTTTAACTTTCCAGTTGGTTGATTTCTCCTTGAGAATGACCCCAAAGGGCAGGAATCAGTTTTGTCCGCTTTATTTCTGTTCTCACCCTTTAGCTCTATCAAGTGCTGTTGTTGGGGGCCCCACATTTTCTCAAGGATCAAGGTGCTGCCCTGTCTGTCCTGCCCTCCCTCCTTGGCGTCTGGTCAAAACCCCCCTTTTCACCTTGGCCTGGGCTTTCTAGTGTCTGGCGGACATTGACCCTTCTCAGATCTGCACCCTCCTCTATTTAATCTTCTGGATTTTTCTCTAAAGAATAGTTAAATAGTTAAATATTAAATAGTTTAAAAAAGTTAAAAAAAATCTCTATAGCCTTTGATGAGGATTTGTTAGGTGAGCTTGTCATCCAATATTAACACTGTGTTCCTCCTCCCAAGTCATTGTTTTTCCTCATGCAGATATTTGTAGTATTATTGTCTCTCTCTCTCTTTTTTTTTTTTTTTCACTGCCAGTACCATCTAACCCATAGTGATTTAGGGGAAGAGTTTGATTTCCTTTTGTTTATGTCACAGCTCCTCTCTCGACCAGATAGTGATGACTTCTATTGATCTTTATGTAGTATTGTTTCTTATTACTGTAGAGATACAAGTGTCTAGAATTCTAGAGTCTACTAGACTAGTCTAGAGTTTAAGTAAAATCTAATTACTTAAAGCTTCTTAAGCAACCAGTATTAAGTCTGGAATCTGCTTCAAAATAATGTAGGGATATCAATGAATTAATGCTGGCCATCAGTTAATGGCTGATGTATTTAGGTGATGTGCACATAGGAATTTATTATATTATTTTTACTTGTATATATATCTCAAATTCTCAATAGAAAATTTAAATGATCTGATATTTGGTATTGACATCATTTCTTTTATGCACTTCCAATTCATTCACCAAACATCTATTAAGCCACTCCTGCATGCCTTGTACTGCATGGACAGGCACAAAAGATTAAGGGGGAAGAAAAAAAAGTAGCTCTTGCTTTCTGGAAGTCCAGTGTGTGACAAACTCTGACATAGTGGTGGAGTTCTAGTAACCTGGCCTGAGGATTGTGTGTTTGGAGTTTGGACCTACAAGAAGCCAGTAGCTTTCTTTGTCCAAAGCCAGGTTAAGATCATTTCTATACTTTGAAGACTTATGTACTAGGCATTCCTTTGTGAATCAACTCAGTTGTTTCTTCAGAAGGTATTTACCCATTCCATTCACAGCAGTGAGCTAGGCCTGCAGGAGAGCTAGTGGACGTAATTATAAAATTCCAAATTCCTTTTCCTAAGCATCTAGTCTGCGTAGGGCAGAGGGTCGGCACTAAGGCCTTCTTGAGCACCTGACGTTCCAACCACCGGCCAGCTCTCGTTCATATGACCCATGAATCAGCCAGCCAACCCTGAGAGGGTAGGTAGTATTAGTTGTGTGTTTGTTTGTTTGTTTGTTTGTTTTCTTTCAGGTAGTATTGTTTTCTCTGCAGTTGATAGACTAACGCAAGAAACGGAAGCTTGAGGAGTTGACATTAACTTACCCAGGGTCACACAGCTTGCTTTATTCATTGATAGTCTGCCTCGTTCCAAAAAGGATTTTAGGCAGTTAAGCCACACAGTTAGAAAATTCTTTGTGGTCTTTCTACTGTCCCAAGAAAAACAAGACCGTATTTTTTTCTTTTTAAGCTTAAATGATGCATAGTGTTTCAGTCAATATTAGTACATGGATAGCTCCAAGTTTAAATTATACAAAAGTGCTTACGTATGTCTCTGTTGGAATGTGTAGGAGTGAGAAAGGAAATCTCTGTATTTGATTTCATAAAGTCACAAGCTTTATATAGTTGCTTGAGCCACACATGCCAGTGCCTGGTGGTGTGCACAAGACAGTTCTTATTAATCATTGGACAGCTGGTGTGTTGTTTGTCATCATTATTACTTATTCTTAATTACCAAAAGTGCACATGGGCTGCAGACTGTAGATTGTGCCAAACCAAACCTCTAAAGTGGTTGGACTAATAGGTTTTGAGGAAGATTTATAATCCTTTGTAAATGATAGCAGTGCTGTATATATTCACATAAAGAAACAGTGTACATCAGAAACTCACACAGAATCTGGATCATAATCTCGAGTATATGATCTCAGTATCTGCCTCCTGTTCTCTTTAATTTGTTGCTGAATCAACTCTGCTTGTTTTGTATATTGAGAATAGAATTTATTTATAGGCTATGCCTCTTTTGAGGTAATTGTTTCTCTTTCCCTAACTCAGCAATAAGTGAAAGAGGAGACATTTTTTCTCCAGGAAAGCCTTTAAACCCTTGATTTTTCTAAAATGTCATTTCAATTTAGGTGGAAATGCGGGACGTGACTACCAAGAGGATTAGTCATCATTTTCAAAATTTAATGAAGGAATTAGGTCATTTGTGCTTAATGTGCTAATAAGCTCAGAGTAAGCTGTACTTACTGATGGATTGATGTGGAAGGGTCCTCGGAATGATAATTGTTTTTTCGTGTCTACTCTTTTTATTCCATAATTTCTGTAGGACTGTGTTACCTACAATGCCCAGGGTCACAAACACCTGTGGTTGAACTTTTTTGGAAGTCCTCTGGGCTTTATCCAAATTCCGTGTAACTTAAAAGAAAACTCTTTCACTTGACTTTATTATTTGGATGAATCCAAACTCTTATAAATGGTTTCTAATTCTCCATTGTTTTCTGTTCTTGGCGGCTTTCCTGCTCATTACTGTAGGTCAGTGATTCCTAACCAGTTTTTATGTTTCATACTTCTTTGAGAATTTGATTAAAGATAAAAACCTCATTTTCCAAAAAGAAAAAATAGAAGTGTATATATACCATTTACAGACGATTTGAGGGTATACACTAATACCAAAGTCTGTAAGAAACCTCAGTTAGGAACCCCTGCTTTGGGGAAATAAACTTGGGTGATACTGAAATAACTTAATAAAAACATGTGGCCCTTTGACACAGCGTGGGAGTAAGGGAACTAGTGAAGTTTAGCAAGTTACAGGTTTCTGCATGTGATGGTGTGTTACCTTTTACTTATGCCTTCGCCAGTAGTATTTATTGTCCATTTCTTATCTAAAACGGATACCTCAAACACATGCTTTAAGATAGCAAACTCAGATCTCAAAATCTTACAATATAAACCAAAAATAGGTTAAAAGAAGAAATGAATAACACCTTGGTATCAGTCAAATGGAAGAAAAGGCTAGAGACCAGCGAGTGAGATTTTTAAAAATTGGCATGGACTGTATCTGTTTTACTCCTAACTCAGCCTTCCATAGATGTGACACAGAACAGATGCATATGTAATCCTCAAAATCCCTTTTTGGAGGGAGGTGTAGAAGATGATTTGGTCAGCCTTGGTAAGACTTGCAACTTCCACAAAGGTAGAAGCTCCTCCTGACCATCCTGCTCTCCTAGCTGGGAAAGGAGAATAGGTGGGGTGTGATACATTGCGGATTCCCTCCCACAGACATCCCGGGGTGGTGATCTCCGGCAATAAACAAAGTCAGAAAGGAAACCTCACAACCAAAACTAAATTAAAAAAAAAAAAAAAAAGCTTCTATAAAAGAAGAAGATGGGAAAAATGAACCCCAAGAGTAGAGAGAGGAATGCCATTTCCCACCCTGATAGCTTGTGATGTGAGCATCTAGAAGTCATGTCTCTTACCTGGTCCATCTTCTGCCTAGAGAATGATGGGAAGTGGGGATAGCGGCCACCAAGGGCAGAGACTGCTGGTGGGGGCTGAAGGGCTAGGGCCTCTGCTGGAATTGTGGACAGCCGAGGCAGGGGGACTGAACATAGACACAGGCATTTTGGCAAAACCAGAGACGAGGTGAAAGACCAGGTTGTGTGCAGTCCTGGCTGCACCCTTGTCCTTCCCATCCTCATTGGTTACAGACCAGTTGTGTTCTCTCAAAATGTGGAAGCCCTAACCCACAGTGGAGGGATGTTTTGGGGTTGGGGGTCTTTAAAAAAGGGAATTAAGATTAAACGAGGTCATAAGGATGTGGCCCCTGTCCAATATAAGAAGGAGAAAGGGCACCAGGGATGTGCATGCACACAGGAAAGGCTGTGTCAGGGCACAGCGAGAAGGCAGCCACCTACAAGCCCAAGAGAGAGGCCTTGGGAGCCGCAGACCCTGCTGGCGCCTTGAGCTTGGATCTCCAGGCTGCAGAACTGTGAGAAAATAGATTTGTGTTGTTTGAGCCACCCAGTCTGTGGGGTTCTGTTGTGGCAGCCCAAGCAGATGAACACACCATTCTCCAGCTACAGAATGCCGGGCAGGCAGAACTGTTGTGTGTGGAAGAAGAAAACAGACCCCCGCAACATGGGAAGAGATTCAAGAGCGTGTCACCCATAGTGTCGTGGTGTGAATAAAGTGTTGACAAAGCTGCCCATTTAGAACACAAGTAGAATTGAAATCAACCAACCAAAAATATCCAGTGTGGAGTCTATATGAATGTATTGCAGCAGGAGGGGAGAAAACGTGAACTGTAGTGGAAGAATCTGTTTGGAAGAAATACTGATCTAAGGAAGAGAAGAAATGAACTTACTAAAATTTGTCTCTGTAGAAGAATTAAATAGTTAATGAAATGGGAGTTGAAAAAATAAAATGATTAAGGAAGATTTTTTTTAAGGTATTTGCGGAGCTAAGAAAACAGAGGGACACACGTACGATATTTTAAAACAAATGAACAAATTAAAACATATCAAAAGGAATAGAGTCAAAAATTAAATTACCCTCATTGATGAAACAGTCATGGTCAGTGGAAGGAGAGAGACAGGTAAAAAAGTCAAAGAAACAGACGGAGGGCAAAAATGAACTGTTATAGGTCACCATGGTGGAACAGAACGAAATGCGTGGAATAGAAATAATCTTAATGATAAAACAGATGTGAACTTTTTTCTGAATCAAAGTGAGACCATAATCTGATCAAAACATTCACTGAATTTCAGGAAACCTCAGTTCTGACTTTAAGCTCTTCAGAATTAACCATATAGGGACAAATTGTGATTCAGTTATTAGGTTTTGAGGAAAAATAGAAAATCCATTATAAGGATACATCTCGTTGCCTCATATTTTCCTACAGCAGCTCAGAAGACAGTAAAGCAGTGTTTATAGGTTTTGAGTATCTATTTTTGGCCACAAAGAAGATCCCAAATTTCAAAAGGTAGAAATAACACAGACCATTTTTTTCCTGATCTGTAACACTCTAAAACGGAATTAGAAGCAAAAAAAAAAAAAAAAAAGTCCCTGGTCATCTGGAAATTTAAAAACTTTCATGATTCATGGATTAAAATAGAAATAAAAAAGTTGGAGAATACCTAGAAAAATATTGTGAAAACAAGAATATCAAAACCTAAAGAATCGTGCAGTAATTATGTTCTGAGGGAAATGGATAACCAAGCCAGAAAGAATGAAATAACTTACACTTCCACCCACTTCCCCCAAGTTGAAGAAATTAAGAAATGTAAAAGATGAAATCAATTAGGAAAGAAAAAAAGTTTTTTTTATAAAACCTCTTACATTTGTGGTGGAGTGGGGAGCATAAAATAAAACAGATTTTCTTGGCTAAGCTAGTTAGGAAAAACGGGTGGAAGAGAAGGCTCACATATGTAAATAGAAACAAATGAGGAAATAACCATAGACAGCGCACAGAATTTTGAAAATCAGAATAAAATTAGTGAACTAATTAATAAAGAAATGGAAACTATAAAAGAGCTGCCATCCTCAACAAGCACCAGGCACAGATGTTTTCACAGGTGAATTTTAAACTTGGATAAAACCGTTTAATCTGTTAATGTTTAAACTGGTCCACACCATAATAGAGGAGAGTTTCAGATTCTTTTTATGACGCCGGTAGGGCACCAGTGCCGAAGCCTGTCAGAGATAAAGTTGTAGATCAATTTTACCTAAGCGTATTGTGCAGAGACCTTAAATACTACATCAACAAATAATAGCAGTACTTCGTGTAATATTTCAGTCTAAGTTGACTTCATCCCTGAAATACAAGGGTGGCTCAATATTATGAAATACATTAATACAGTATATCATATTATTAAGTCAAAGGAGAAAATCTTACAGCAGGTGCCTAAAAGCATGTGACAATCTACGTAATTCCTAGGGAAGTACTGTAGTAAAACAGAAATTGTGGATACTTCCTTAAAATGATCTAAAATGTGTATTTTAATCCTTAAGTTAGTATTCTGTTTAATTATTGAAACACTTAGAATGTTGAAATCGTGACTTGGTTCACTGTTACTAATTAACTATTGTCCTAGAATTATTAGACAAGAAAAGCGAGAAAGCGATATGAGGTGGTTTGGAAACTGGAAGGGGGAAAGTTTGCATTATTTACAGGCGTGATTGTACACATAGATAGCCCCAGAGAGCAGATTGACGAGCCCTTACATACACTAAAATGATTCACTGGGATGAAGGATTAAAAGTAATTACCAAAATCGAAAGCTTCCTTATATACCACAAGGCATCAGAAAATACAGTGGGAGAGCAGGCCCTATTATCAATGTTATCCGAAAAGATGAATTGCCTGAATGTAAGCCTAAATCAAGAAGAGATAAATCACCGGTGTGTAAGGGTAAATGAAGAGATGAAGAACACGTATTTGAAGAAAGCTAGAAAGTTCCACCTAGAACTGAGGGAAGTCTTCGGGAGGAGGAAATGAGTGTATGTGAGCTGGAACAGACTTTTTGTGATGGTTTGCAGTGTCCAGCAAGGCTTAGAATGACCTCCTGCTTTGAAGCCACCTCTCTGTTATAAAGTACAAGTGGATAAGTGTTAAGATTTTGCAAAAATGTAGAGCATATTCACTGCTACTGCATGTCCGCCATACCTCTCAGTGCAAAAATCAGAAATAGGTTGAGGGTTCTGCTGCAAGTTCCGAAGATGCTGCCCAAAGGCAAAGTGGTCTGGGGAAAGGGAAGCAGCCTCTGGGAGTGACAGTTCTGACAAGAAGGCTCAGGGTCCCAAAGGTGGTGGCAATGCAATGAAGTTCAGACACATTCGGTGTGGAAAACATGGGAAAATCATGGAAGCCATGGAAAAATCATAGAAGCCATGGAAAAGTTAAAGTCTAGAATGAGATTCAGTGAAGTGGCCACACAGTATAGTGAAGATAAAGCCAGGCAAGGGGGTGACTTGGGTTGAATGACCAGAGGTTCCATGGTGGGACCATTTCAAGAAGCAACATTTGCCTTGTCTGTAAGTGGGCTGGATAAGCCTGTGTTTACAGATCCTCTGGTTAAGACAAAATTTGGATATCCTATCATTATGGTTGAAGGGAGAAAATAAAATTGTATAAAAGACTAAAAAAAAAAAAAAAAATCAAACGGCCTTCAGTGGCAGGGAAGATGGTTAAATAAATTGCGGGATGGCCATAAGGAGAAATGCTCAGCCACCCGTTAACAAGAATGGACTCATAAGCACTGACACTGAGCGTGGTGGACATGCGCTAAGGTGGCCCAGTGGTCTAGGCCCTCGGATGCCTGTGGGACCTGTGGCTTGATTCTCCCCAGTAGAATCTGGGGTGATGGGCTGTTTTTCCCATGATGGTTTTGTTATAGAAGACTCCATGGGAGCAGACTGGAGACAGAGGTTCTCGGTGGCCTGGAGGAAGCAGATAGCCATGTTGGGAACTGCCTTCAGAGAGGACCTTGACAAGGCAGGGAACTGGGGGGCCTCCAGCCCATGTTCATCGAAAACTTAGAACTCTCAGTCCTGACTGCAAGGAAATGAATTCTGCCAACAACCCAAATGAGCAGGGAAGCAGATTTATCCCCAGTTCGGCCTCTGTAATGCTGGCTGGCAAATACTTTGATTATGGCTTTGTGAGTCGAAGACCTGAGCAGAGGGACCCAGGTAAGATGTGCTTGGACTCCTGACTCCTGGAAATTCTGAGAGGGATTATACCTTTCTTATACACATCAAGAATCAGAAAATACAGTAGTGGTAAATGTGTTGTTTTTAGGCTTTGAGTTTGTGGTAATTTCTTATACGGCAAAGTAAATGAACGCACTGAAACTGAATGATATCTAAAACATTGGCATGTACTGTCTCACTCTGAATCAAATGTAAAAAATCTCATCCTACTCACTGACCCAACTTTTCTTTCATACCCTCATGATTGCGGTCATCCTGGCCTCTTTGGCATTCCTGGAACATGCCAGGCACATTTCTCCCTCAGGGCCTTTGTGCTTATTCATTTCCAATGCCCGGAACATTGTATGTTCCATAGTAAGCATTCAGTTAATAGTTTAATAGTTAAAAATTGAGGCTTGGAACTGTATCTCTATTAGGATCTTCTGTGTGTTAAAATACGTCCCTAGAAAGTGTGTGTGTGTGTGTGTGTGTGTGTGTGTGTGTGTGTGCAGGCATATGCATAGGCAACTTTTAAACTTTTCTTAGAAGAAATCAAAGAAGCTGTTGGCAGTGATTATCTTGGAGGGGTAGAGGAGAGGACTCAGTATTTTTCTAGTATTCCGTGTGTCAGTACCCTCATCAACAGTGTTATTAAGATAGGGAGATTATGGTTCATTTATAGTTTCCTTGTTTGACTTAAAGCCAACTACCACATACTTAAATTTACATTACAGAATAAACAAATACTCTTGTTCAGTGTAAAAATATCTGTCAACTTGACGCATCTACTGGAAGAAACTGGAAATTGCTGGAGAGATCAGGCTTCAGTTTGAAGAACCTTAACCATGAGTCCGATTCTTTTTTGAGTTTGAGCTCCTTACATTCTTCCATGTCCTTCCTTTCTGATGAATGAGGCCCTTGTAGGGCCGTTTTGTCCTTAGATGACAAAAACTTGAAGCAGTGGTGAGACAAGTATTTGTATGTATGACCTATTGAGCACATTTATTGTGGAGTGCTTACATTGTGAAGTCACTTTGGGAATGGTTATTTTGCTTGTATCCAAACTATCATCTGATTGTACAGGATATCAGATGAAGAAATGAGATAAATGTGTCTCTTTGTGACAGATTACATAAAGATGACCACAAATTCTTTTACATTCCTTCCATAGAGATAAGAGAATCTGACTCCTTCTCTTAGATCTTGGTGGACCCAGGGGTTGCTTTGGTCATTGACTGTGACAGAAGTTATTCTTAACTGTAGCTTGAAGAGCTGACCGCTTCCATTCCCTTCTTCTTGGAGTTCTCCTTTTGGGGAAGTTGCCCGCTGTGGAGAAGTCTGGCTACCCTGAGAATGCCAGGCTGTGGGGAAGGCCTGTGTAGGGCAGCTGTGTAGGAGAGAGGAAGAGAGATGCGCAGTCAGCCTCAGCTCTTCTAGTCTTCTCATCCCAGGCATCAGATGTGTGGAAAAACAGCTTGATCACCTCAGACTCTAGTGGGCAAAACTGAGGAACCCAGCTGAGAGCCCAAACTGAGGTTTCAGATCTATGGCCCCAGTCACTGTCCGAGCCGTCTCCAGCCATTTGACTCGACCTTGGCTGAGGGTGATCATTCCTGCTATGCCCTGCCCAAACACCTGAGCCAGAAAATTAGGAGCATAATAGAATGGCAGTGGTTTGAGACTCTGAAGCTTTGGAGAGGGCTGTTACGCAGCAATCAACAGAAGGAATGTCCCACCATTTCACTGAAAATGAATTTTGGTTTAGTGACTTCTGTGTCCCTATTGACTTCCAGAAGAATGTTCCTTTAGGTAAAAAAGGGAATATTTTTAAAGGTTACATATCTAAAGAACAACACGTTATCTGCCTATTTTCGTACAATAATAACTAAAAATGAAAATACCGTGCAGGCTCTGCAGGTGATTAGTTAACTTCTCATCTTATTCTCCCCAAGTTGACAGCAGTTTTACAGCTTTCGCCAGCTTTTACCCAGCTGCCTAAAATTTCCACCTACCCCGCCCCCCACCCTCCATCATTCCCCAACACACAGACTTTATTTATCACTGGGACTCTCGGGTCCCTTGGAGGAGTGCTCAGTATTATTACTACGTACCTGTATGTTTTTTTTCATTGTTGTTGTCCTGTTTTGTTTACGTAATTTTGCATAGTAGGATATAGGAAAATAAGGTTAAAATGCCTATAGGTGCTATGGCACTTAGAAAACTCCAAGGGGGTTATTCATCATGCTCTTTGATAAACCTCTCTCTATCCGTGTGTGTGGAACTGTAAGATCACTATTTCAGGAGCCAAATAAGGATGACTTTACCTTTAATGAGTGCATTTATGAAATGTTAACAGTTCACAGAGCTTTCTCGCATATCGATATCTGACACGTTCTTCCACTGCAAAGGGAAAACCAGAATAGAAGGAATGGTAAGACGAGATTACTCCGTAATAGTCAGGGCCACCCCTGTGTCATGTTAACAGTGCATCTGGGACATAATGAGAACTCAGAGCATGGCCAACTTTCAGCGGGAATTAAGGGAGCTCAGGTCTCAGCATGGTACAGTGTGAGTTTATCAGGGGTTGGGGAAAGGTTGCCCTGTCTTGCAGAAAAGGGTGACAGGTCAGCTTGACATGCTTGTTTCTATATTGAGGAGTCAGGCACTTGGCTCAAATAGCTCGACGAGTGAGACTGTCTTTTGGGGAGGGCCAGATATTTTCTCATTCATGGATTCATAGGTCAACTATTCAAGCCCAGCCTGCATGCAGTGTTGGAGCCTCTTTTGGAATGCTCCTAGTCTTACCTTTATGAGGCTTTATAAAACTTTGGTGACATGGAACTCCTCGCCTCCCAAATTAACTGCCCAAGAGGTATGTAACTTCATTAGTTCAGTAGGTTTCTTTCCCATATATTTTGTTGACATATGCCTTCTTAGATTCTTAACCCATTAGCCCTGGTTTTAATCTCTGGGCCAAATACAAGATGAATCCCCCTTTCACATGATAGTGTTTTTAGAATCAGATGATTGGTAAGTTGCATGATTTTGTTTTGAATTTCCCGCCTTCCTAGTCACACTGTGCTGTGTTTTATAGCAAGTAATATCTATTTGGTCTTCGTCCACAGTTCCTGGCTCCCAGTTCCCAGAACCCTTGGAACTTCCTGAGCCATAAGAACCATGGGAACATCTTTGTTGTATTGGTCCCTTGTCCTCAGTTCCTGAATCACTTCAGGTGAAATGGGAGTCTTATTATTCTTGAAAAGCTTTCTCTACCACAACTGGGCTTAGGTAAATGAGGTGACTTTTGGAAAGTACCTAAGAATGGGGACTCTTTGCCAGAGGAACCAATAGTGAATAGAGTATTGAAACGTTTAGCCTTAACCTCTGATTTGGGGGTTAAAGGGAGAGGGTGGGGGTTGAATCAGTCACTAGTGGCTAGTGATTTAATCAATGATGCCTATGTCATGAAGCCTTCATAATGAACCCAAAAGCAGAAGGAAACCAAGAAGCTTCCCACATGTCACGACACCAGATCCCAGACTCCATAAGAACAGAATTCCTTTGTTTGGCACCTTACCCTATGTATCTTTTCATCTGGCTTTTGATTTATATCCTTTAATGTCCTTTGTAATAAATCGGTAATCTAGTGAGTAAACAGGTTTCCTGAATTCTGTGAACTGCTCTAGCAAATTAATTGAACCCAAGGAGTGGATCATGTGAACCTCTGATTTATAGCCAGTCAGAAGCCCAGATAAAAACCTGGTCTTACAATTTGGCATCTGAAGCAGGGGTTTTGGGGATGCAGTCTCATGGAACTGAGCCCTTAACCTGTGGGATCTGATGCCACCTGTCAGAATTGCGTTGAATTGCTCTAGTGTGGTCCAGTCAGTAAGGAATGCAGTTGAGATTAGCATCTTCCTTGTTCTAGATGTACTCTCTGTCTGTTAATTCTGTTGGAGATGTCTCAGCTTGCCAGTCATGACATGTGGTGGCTTCACCCTGGCCATACTGTCCACATTGACTACTCAAGGCTGTGGCCGAGGCATATGTTCTCATACTATACTTATGTGGCTGTTTTTACACAGGTTCAAGTACTGCCCTGACAGTTTTTTCGTTTGAACCCTGTATTACCAGTCTGTTTGTTTCCAACCTGCTGAAACCTGCTTGGGTACACTTCTTTCTCTCCAGTTTTGTGTCCTCTGTCTATGAAGACCAAGCCATTGCTAACAAATATTGAGCTCTGAGGCATAAAACTAGAAATAATCCTCTAGATGTATAGTGGTGGATCTCAATCCCCAGGGAATGTTTGGCAATGTGTGGAAACATTTTCGATTGTTAGAACTGAGTGGGACTGCTATGGGTATCTAGTGGGTAGAAGCTAGAGATAACCATGCACAGGATGGTGCCTCCAATAAAAATGATCAGAATGTCAAGGGTGCTGAGTTTGAGGAGTCTTTGTCCATATTAATGTACTTCTCCTAAACAGTGTCTGGTAAATATGATAATTTTAATTTTGTTAATCAGGTTTATCAGCACCCAAGACAAGGATTCTCAAAGTGTGAATGGGGGTCCCCTGAGACCTTTTTAGGGATCTCTGAGGTCATAGTTATTTTTATGATAATTACCTTTCCCACTCATTCTTTTACGAGTATAGAGAAGAGTTTTCCAGAGGTGATATGATATCACAATATGGAAACAGATTGAATGCAGAAGCAGATATGAGAATCTAGCTGCCTTCTCTTAAATCTGACATTGAAGAGATTTTTCAAAATGGAAAACAATGCCATTTCTCTCCTTATTTTTGTTTTGGAAAACCATTATTTTTTTCATAAAACATGTTAATATGTAATGGATGTGTTATTTTTAATAAACTAAAATGTACTTAAACATTTTTTTTTTTTAAATTTTGGTTCTTATTTCTGTCACTAAGAATGTCAGTGGACATAATCCACACAAACAAACATCCATACTGTTCTTTGGGATCCTAATAGTTTTTACTAGTATAAAGAGGTCCTGAGATGATGAATTTTAAGAACTTACTTATTTTTAAATTTTATTTTATTTAAATTCAATTAACATATAGTGTATTATTGGTTTCAGAGGAGAGTTATGTGATTCATCAGTCTTATGTAATAGTGCTCATTACATCACATGCCCTCCTTAATGTCCATCACTCAGTTACCCCATCTCTCCGCACCCCCGCCCCCGGCAATGCAGAGTTTTTTTCCTATGTTTAAGAGTCTCTTATGGTTTGTGTCCTTCTCTGATTTTGTAGTTTTTTTTTTCCCCTCACTTCCCCTATAATCCTCTGTTTTGTTTCTTAAATTGCACATATGAGTGAGATGATATGATAATTGTCTTTCTCTGGTTGACTTATCTCACTTAGCATAACACCCTCTAGTTCCATCCATGTCATTACAAATGGCAAGGTTTCATTTTTTTGATTGCTGATTAATATTCCTGTGTGTGTGTGTGTGTGTGTGTGTGTGTGTATACAACATCTTCCTAATCCATTCATCTGTCGATGGACATTTGGGGTCCCTCCACAGTTTGGCTATTGTGGACATTGCTGCTGTAAACATTGGGGTGCAGGTGCCACTTTGGATCACTACATTTGTATCTTTGGGGTAAATACCTTGTAGTGCAATTGCTGGGTCATAGGGTAGCTCTGTTTTCAACTTGGAACCTTCATACTGTTTTCCAGAGTGGCTGCACCAGCTTGCATTCTCACCAACAGTGTAGGAGTGTTCCCTTTTCTCCGCATCCTTGCCAACATCTGTTGCTTCCTGAGGGTTAATTTTAGCCATTCTGACTGGTGTGATGGGTAGTATCTTACTGTGGTTTTGATTTGTATTTCCCTGATGCTGAGTGATGTTGAGCACTTTTTCACATGTCTGTTGGCCATTTGGATGTCTTCTTTGCAGAAATGTCTGTTCATGTCTTCTGCCTATTTATTGACTGGATTATTTGTTCTTTGGGTGTTGAGTTTGAGAAGTTCTTTATAGAACTGGGATATTATCAATTTATCTGATAAGACATTTGCAAATATCTTCTCCCATTCTGTCGGTTGTCTTTTGGTTTTGTTGATTGTTTCCTTTGGTGTGCAAAAGTTTTTTATCTTAATGAAGTCCCAGTAGTTCATTTTTGCCTTTGTTTCCTTTGTCTTTGGAGATATTTCTAGCAAGAAGTTGCTGTGGCTGAGGTCAAAGAGGTTGCTGTCTGTGTTCTCCTCTAGGATTTTGATGGATTCCTGTCTCACATTGAGTTCTTTCATCCATTTTGAGTCTATTTTTGTGTGTGGTGTAAGGAAATGGTCCAGTTTCATTCTTCTGCATGTGGCTATCCAATTTTCCCAACACCATTTGTTGAAGAACCTTTTTTCCAGTGGATATTCTTTCCTGCTTTGTCGAAGATTAGTTGACCATAGAGTCGAGGGTCCATTTCTGGGTTCTCTATTCTGTTCCATTGATCTCTGTGTCTGTTTTTATGCCAGTACTATACTGTCTTGATGATTACAGCTTTGTAATAGAGCTTGAAGCCCTCCATTGTGATGCCACCAGCTTTGTTTTTTTGATTTTGTTTTTTTTTTCAGCGTTCCTTTGGCTATTCGGCGTTGTTTCTGGTTCCATACAAATTTTAGGATTATTTGTTCCAGCTCTGTGAAAAAGAGTTGATGGTATTTTGATAGGATTGCATTGAATGTGTAGATTGTTTTAGGTAGCATAGACATTTTAACAATATTTGTTCTTCCAATCCATGAGCAAGGAATGTTTTTTCCATTTCTTTGTGTTTTCCTTAATTTCTTTCATGAGTGTTCCATAGTTTTCTGTGTACAGAACCTTTGCCTCTTTGGTTGGTTTATTCCTAGGTATCTTATGGATATGATACCTATCCTAGGTATCATTATGGTGCAATTGTAAATGGGATTGACTTCTTAATTTCTCCTTCTGTCTCATTCTTGGTGTATATAAATGAAACTAATTTCTGTGCACTGATTTTATATCCTGCCACTTTACTGAATTCCTGTATGAGTTCTAGCAATTTTGGGGTAGAGTCTTTTGGGTTTTCCACATAGAGTATCATGTCATCTGCAAAGGGTGAAAGTTTGACTTCTTTGCTGATTCAGATGCCTTTTATTTCTTTTTGTTGTCTGCTGAGGCTAGGACTTCTAGTATTATGTCGAATAGCAGTGGTGATAGTGGACATCCCTGTCATGTTCCTGACCTCAGGGGTGAGTTCTCAGTTTTTTCTCCATTGAGAATGATACTCACGGTGGGCTTTTCGTAGATGGCTTTTATGATATGAGGTATGTTCCCACTATCCCTAGGACTGGGAAGAGTTTTAATCAAGGAAGGATGCTGTACTTTGTCAAATACTTTTTTCTGCATCTGTTGAGAGGGTCATATGGTTCTTGTCCTTTCTTTTATTAATGAAGGGTATCATATTGATTGATTTGCAGATGTTGAACCAACCTTGCAGCCCAGGAATAAATATCACTTGATCATAGAGAATAATCCTTTCAATGTAGTATTGGATCTTGTTGGCTAGTATCTTGGTGAGAATTTTGCATCCATGTTCATCAGGAATATTGTTCTGTAATTCTCCTTTTTGGTGGGGTCTTTTCTGGTTTTGGGATCAAGATAATGCCGGCCTCATAGAACCAGCTTGGAAGTTTTCCCTCCGTTTCTATTTTTTTGAAACAGTTTCAGAAGAATAGGTATTAATTCTTCTTTAAATGTTTGGTAGAATTCCACTGGGAAGCCATCGGGCCCTGGACTCTTGTTTGTTGAGAAATTTTTGATTACTGCTTCAGTTTCCTTTCTGATTATGTGTTTGTGCAGGTTTTCTATTTCTTCCTGTTTCAGTTTTGGTAGTTCATATGTCTCTAGGAATGTATCCATTTTTCCAGATTGTCAAATTTGCTGGTGTATAGTTGCTCATAATATGTTCTTATAATCGTTAGTATTTCTTTGGTGTTGGTTGTGATCTCTCCTCTTTCATTCATGATTTTATTAATTTGGGGCCTTTCTCTTTTCTTTTTGATAAGTCTGACCAGGGGTTTATGAATCTTACTAATTTATTCACAGAACCAGCTCCTAGTTTCGTTGTTCTGTTCTGATCTTTTAGTTTCTATTTCACTGATTTTTGCTCTGATCTTTATTAATTCTCTTCTCCTGCTGGATTTAGGCTTTATTGCTGTTCTTTCTCCAGCAACTTTAGGTGTAAGGTTAAATCGTGTATTTGAGACCTTTCTTGTTTCTTGAGAAAGGCTTGTATTGCTATATACTTTCCTCTTAGGGCTGTCTTTGCTGCATCCCAAAGGTTTTGAACAGTTGTGTTTTCATTTTCATTTGTTTCCATGAATTTTTAAAAATTCTTCTTTAATTTCCTGGTTGACCCATTCATTCTTTAGTAGAATGTTCTTTAACCTCCATGTATTTGAATTCTTTCCAACTTTTCTCTTGGGATTGAGTTCTAGTTTCAAAGCACTGTTGTCTGAAAATATGCAGAATATGATCCCAATCTTTTGTCACTGGTTGAGACCAGATTTGTGACCCAGTTTGTGATCTATTCTGGAGAATGTTCCATGTGCACTCGAGAAGAGTGTGTATTCAGTTGCTTTAGGATGGAATGCCCTGAATATATCTGTGAAGTCCATCTGGTCCAGTGTCATTCGCAGCCCTTGCTTCCTTTTGATCTTCTGCTTAGATGATCTGTCCATTGCAGTGAGTAGGGTGTTACAGTCCCCTACAATTATTGTATTATTATCACTGTGTTTCTTTAATTTTGTTATTAATTGGCTTATATAATTGGCTGCTCCCATGTCAGGGGCATAAATATTTACAACTGTTAGATCTTCTTGTTGGACAGATCCTTTAAGTATGATATAGTTTCCTTCCTCATCTCTTACTACAGTCTTTGGTTTAAAATCCAATTTGTCTGATATAAGGATTGCTACCTCAGCTTTCTTTTGATGTCCATTAGCATGATACATCATTTTCCACCTCCCCACTTTCAATCTGGAGGTGTCTTTGGGTCTAAAATGAGGCTCTTGCAAAGAGCATATTGATGGGTCTTGCTTTTTTATCCAATCTGATACCCTGTGTCTTTTGATTGGGCATTTAGCACATTTACATTCAGAGTAACTATTGAAAGATATGAATTTAGTGCCATTGTATTACCTATAAGGTCACTGTTTTTATATATTATCTCTGTTCCTTTCTAGTCTATGTTACTTTGGGGATCTATCTCCACTTAAAGGATTTTAATATTTCTTACAAGATTGGTTTAGTGGTCACAAATTAGTTTGTGTTTGTCCTTGGAAGGTTTTTTTTTTTTTTTTTTTTTAATTAACATATAATGTATTATTTGCCCCAGGAGTACAGGTCTGTGAATCATCAGGCTTACACATTTCACAGTACTCACCATAGCACATACCCTCCCCAATGTCCATAACCCAGCCACCCTATCGCTACCCCCTACCCCCCAGCAATCCTCAGTTTGTTTTGTGGGATTCAGAGTCTCTTATGGTTTGTCTCCCTCCCTATCCCATCTTGTTGTCCTGGAAGCTTTTTATTTCTCTTTCCATTTTGAATGACAGCCTGGTGGGATAAAGCATTCTTGGCTGCATATTTTTCTCATTTAGCACCCTAAATATATCTTGCCAGTCCTTTCTGGCCTGCCAAGTCTCTGCAGATAGGTCTTCTGCCAGTCTTATGTTTCTACCTTTGTAGGTTATGTACCTCTTGTCCTGAGATGCTTTCAGGATTTTCTCTTTATCTCTGAGATTGGCAAGTTTCACTATTGTATGTTGGGGTGTTGACTTTTTGATATTGAAGGGGGGTTCTCTGTGCCTCCTGGACTTGAATGCTTGTTTTCTTCCCCAGATTAGGGAAATTCTCTGCTATAATTTGCTCAATATATCTTCTGCCCTCCCCCTTCCTCTCTTTCCTTTTCTGGGATTCCAATTATTCTAATATTTCACTTTATGGTATCACTTACCTCTAGAATTCTCCCTTTGTGATCCAGTAGTTTCTCTCTCTTTTTCTTAGCTTATTCTCCATCATTTTATCTTCTATATCTGTAATTCTCTCTTCTGTCTCATTTATCCTAGCAGTTAGAGCCTCTATTTTTATTGCATCTCATTAATAGCTTTTTGATTTTGACTTTGTTGAATTTTAGTTCTTTTATTTCTCCAGAAAGGGATTCTCTAGTGTCTTCTATGCTTTTTTTCAAGCCCAGATATTATCTTTAAAATCATTATTCTGAACTCTAGTTATGACATCTTAATTATATCCATACTGATTAGGTCCCTGGCAGTCAGTATTGTCTCTTTTCTCTTTTTTTGAGGTAAATTTTTCCATCTTGTCATTCTTGCAGAAAGTGGTTGCTTTTGTATTTGGAGAATTGTAGCAATTCTTTTCTTAGATCTCTGGTTTAGTTCAGTGGTGTTCAAAATGATTTAATAGCTATCTAGCTGATTTCATGGGACTAGAGGGAACTAAGGTCTCCTATTCCTCCACCATCCTGGACTCTCTACTGAATTTTAGGAACTTCTGACTAGGCTAGGTTTTTTTCATATTATATGTGAGGGTATCATATCATGAGGCCTTGTTAGAATCGAGATGTAGAGCGTATTGAAAGGAAATTGACTGGCAGGTTCCTAGTTAACCTGTGGTAGTTTTTGGTTATCCTTTTTTGCTCTCCCAAGTGATCACCATTCCTTTAGTAATAAATCTGAGCCCAGTTTGGGATCTCCATTTGTTGGAAGAATTTCCTCTGCTTCAATTCCTTCCCTTCATTCATGGGTACCTGTTGTTGTTGTTGTTGTTGTTGTTTCAGAGTTAGGATTAAATTTTGGAAACGTCTTTGGCCCTTTGAGAAGGCTTTCCTTTCAGGACCTCAAATGATGGAAGTGTACATTACTTTATGGACACCATTTTGATGTCTACTTTTGTGAAACCTAAGTCTGGTATCCAAATAAGGGACAGTGCTATTCCTTGGAGAGAATATGTGGCTTAACTCCTGATCTTTTTTTAATTTTTGAAATTGCATTTCATATGGTTAACCAATTCAAAACATTAATATCTGTCATATGGATATGTTTCTTGGGTATGTTCGCATTTGCTCTTTCATTCTGCCATGAAAGTAGTGGGAGAAGAAAGACCTGCCCAGATAAAGTGTGTGTAGAATGTAGTGGTTGCAGGGTGCATTGGCTTAAGGGAAGAGCATGGTGTTTGAGATGCTAGACATCATCTGGTCTGGTGCAACCCTTTCAGCTGGATCAGGAGACTGAGGCCTAGATAGGCTGTTACTTTCCCAAGGTCCTAGTGTATTTAAAGGCAAGGAATATTATTACTTTATGACCTTTCAGCCTTTTAATAGTAATATGACTGTGCACAAGTTATTTGATCTCTTCAGACATCTGTTTTCTCATCTGAATCATTGAAATCAAAATAGCAACATTGTAGGGTTGTTGATATTAATTTATATAATACCCTTTCTGTTGAAAAATTTCAGATCCACAGAAAGGTTGCAACATAATGCAATAAACATTTGTATATCCTGTACCGTATTGAAGTTATTACATTATCATTGTTATTGTTGTTGAACCATTTGAGATGAAGTTCCATTTCTTCATGACCCCCTTCACTTCTAATTACTGTGGCATGTTTCTCCCAAAACCAAGGATAAATTCAGGAAGTTTGACACTGACACTATGTTGTTAGTTAGTGTATTGCAATACTTAAGTGTGACCCGCAGTCTCAATACATTAACGCTGTTGGTATTTTAGTATGGATTGTATTAAATGTGTAGCTTGCTTTTGGTAGTATAGACATTTTAACAATATTTGTCCTTTCTGTCCATAAGCATGGATATCTTTCCATTTGTGTTGTCTTCAATTTCTTTCATGAGCATTTTGAAGTTTTTGGAGTATATGTCTTTTACCTCCTTGGTTGAGTTTATCCCTAGGCATTTTATTATTTTTGGTGCAATTATAAGTGGGATTTTTTTCTTAATTTCTCTTTTTGCTTCTTCACTATTAGTGTATAGAAATGCAATGAATTTTTGTATATCGATTTTGTATCCTGTGACTATACTGAATTCATTTATCAGTTTTAGTAGTTTTTTGGTGGAATCTCTTGTTTTTTTACATATAGTATCACATCATCTGCAAATAGTGAAAACTTTACTTCTTCCTTACCAATTTGGATGCCTTTTATTTCTTTTCCTTCTCTTATTGGTATGGCTAGGACTTCCAGTACTGTGTTGAATAAAACTGGTGAGGGTGGATATCCTTGTCTTGTTCTGATCTTAGGGGAGAAGCTCTCAGTTTTTCACCACTGCGAATGATGTTAGCTGTGAGTTTTTCATACTGAGGTATGTTCTCTCTAAACCTACTTTTTTGAGGGTTTTTATCATGGAGGGATATTGTACTTGTCAATGCTTTCTCTGCATCTATGGAAATGATAATATGGTTTTTATCCTTTCTATTGTTGATGTGATGTATTTTTAAATGTATTGTTGGATTGGTATACTAATATTTTGTTAAGGATTTTTGCATCTATGTTCAGAGACATTGGCCTGTACTTCTCTTTTTTTGGTAGTGTCTTTATCTGGTTTTGGTATCTTGGTAATATCGGCTTCAGAAAGAACTTGGAAGCTTTCCTTTCTCTTCTATGTTTTGGAATAGTTTGAGAACAGTAACTGGTTCTGGACTTCTGTTTGTTGGAAGTTTTTTGATTACTGATTCGGTTCATTGCTAGTAATCAGTCTGTTCAAATTTTCTTCTTGATTTAGTTTTGGGAGATTATACATTTCTAGGAATTTATCCACTTCTAAGTTGTCCAATTTGTTGGCATATAATTTTTCATAATATTCTCTTATAATCCTTTGTATTTCTGTGGCATCAGTCATTATTTCTCCTCTTTAATTTCTGATTTGTTTATTGACTCCTCCCATGCCCCCCCTCCCCCGGATCTGGCTAAAGGTTTATCAATTTTGTTGATTTTTTTCAAAGAATCAGCTGCTGGTTTCATTGATTTGTTCTTCTTTTTTTTTGTTTCTGTTTTATTATTTTTTTTTCTAATATTTATTACTTCCTTCCTACTGCCGGTTTTGGGTTTGTTTGTTATTCTTTTTCTAGCTCCTTTAGGTATAACATTAGGTTGTTTATCTGTAATTTTTCTTGCTTCTTGAGGTAGGCCTGTATTGTTATAAACGTCTCTCTTAGAATGATTTTTGCCGCATCCGAAAGATTTTGGATTGGTGTTTTCATTTATCTCTATGTATTTTTTGATTTCCTCTTCAATTTCTGGTTGACTTATTCATTGTTTAGTATCCTGTTATTTAACCTCCATGTATTTGCTTTTTTCCAGAAATTTCCCTTTGGTTGATTTCTAGTTTCATAGCATTTTGGTAAGAAAAGTTACATAGTATGACTTCAGTCTTTATGAATTTGCTGATACTTGTTTTGTGGCCTAACATGTAATCTATTCTGTAAAATGTTCCATGTGCACTTGAAAAGAATGTGTATTTTGCTGTTTTAAGATTGAGTGTTCTGAATATATCTGTTAGACCCATGTGGTCCAATGTGTCATTCAAAGCTACTGTTTCCTCATTGATTTTCTGTCTTGATGATCTGTCTATCCATTGATGTAATTGGGTATTAAAATCCACTACTACTATTGTATTACTATGAATTATTTCCTTTGTGTTTGTTATTGGGTGCTTTATGTATTTGGGTGCTCCCATTGTTATATCTTGTTGGATTGTTCCCTTTATGATTATGTAATGCCATTTTTTTTGTCTCTTCTATTTCTTTTAAAGCCTACTTTGTCAGATATAAGTATTGCTACCCCGGCTTTCTTTTCACCACTGTTTGCATGACAACTGCTTTTCCATGTCTTCGCTTTCAACCGGCATGTGTCTTTAAGTCTGAAATGAGTCTGTTGTAGGCAGTATATAGATGGGTCTTGCTTTTTTATTTATTCTATAATTCTGTGTTTTTTGATTGGAGCATTTAGTCCATCTACATTAAAAGTAACTATTGATAGGTATTTTATTTATTGCCATTTTGTTACTTGTTTTATGGTTGTTTTTGTACTTTTCTGTTCTCTTGCTCTCTTCTCTCATAGCTTGTTGGCTTTCTTTAATGATGTACATGGATTCCTTTGTTTTTATTTTTTGCATATCACTGGTTTTGATTTGTGGTTACCATTAGGTTTGTGTATAACATCTTCTGCATATAGCACTCTATATTAAGTTCATAGTCACTTAAGTTTGAACCCATTCTTTACTCTTCTTCCCCCTGCATTTTAGGTATATGGTGTCGTACTTTACATTTTCTAATTTCAACATTTACATTTACTGATTTTTATTTTTTCTAAAGATTCAGCCATTTATTTGAGAGAGAGAGAAAGGACATGAGAACATGTGTGGGGGGAGAGGCAGAGGGAGAGGGAGAGAAACAGACTTGCTGCTGGGCATGGAGCTCAGTGTGGGGCTTAGTCCCACAACCCCAAGATCATGACCTGAGCCAAAATGAAGAGTTGGATGCTCAACTCACTGAGCCACCCAGGTCCCCCAGCCTTAACTTATTTTTACAAATATAATTTTACTGCTTTTGTGCATCTTACTGTTCTTACTCCTAGTTATGGTGTTTCCTTTCCATTCAAAGAGTCCCCTTTAACATTTCTTGTAGGGCCTGGTTTAGTGGTCATAAATTCCTTTTACTTCTGTTTGTTTGGGAAATTCTCTCTCCTTCTATTCTGAATGGTAGCCTAGCTGGATAGAATATTCTCAGTTGCAGGTTTTTTTCCTTTTAGCACTTCGAATATATTATGCCACTATCTTCTCACCTGCAAAATTGCTGCTGAAAAACAGCTGATAGCCTGGGATTGAGTTTCCTGCATATGTTACTGTTTTCCTTTCCTTTGCTGCTTTAAAAATTCTTTATCAGTATTTTTTGCCCTTTTAATTACTATGTGTCTTGGTGTAGACCTCCTTGGATTGATTTTGTTGGGGGCTTTCTGTGCCTCCTGGATCTAGATTTCTGTTTCCTTCCCCAGATTTGGGAAGTTTTCAACTGTTATTTCTTCAAAAATTTTCTATCCTTGTTTCTCTTTCTTTTCTTTCTGGGATCTCTACTATATGATTTCTGTTCCCTTGATAGTATTGCTGAGTTTTCTTGTCTTTTTCATTTTTATTATTTTTTCTCTCTCCTGTTCAACTGGATTGCTTTCCATTACCCTGTCCCCCAGGTCACCAATCCATTCTTCTGCTGTCTCTAGTCTACTATTTATTCTCTCTAGTGTATTTTTAATTTTAGCTATTGAGTTCTTCATCTCTGATTGGTTCTTCCATGTTTTCTGTCTCTTTGTTGAGGGTTTCACTGATGTCCTTTACTCTTTTCTCACATCCGGTGAGTATCTTTATTTCTATTATTTTAAATTCTCTATCAGGCATATTATCTCCATTTTGCTTAGCTCTTTTGCTGTGATTTTCCTTTTCTTTCATTTGGGACATATTCCTTTGTCTCCTCATTCAGTCTAACTCTCTGTGTTAGTTTCTATGTGTTGGGCAAGTCAGCTTTGTCTCCTGCTCTTTAAAGTAATGGTTTATGAATGAGAGGTCTTGTAGTGTCCTGCAGTGCAGTCCTCTGTTCACCAGCATCTGACACTTCATGGTAATCTCCGATGTGTGTTACTTGCATGCTGCTATTGTGGCTGATCTGGCTTTGTTCAATCCAGTCATGTGCCATGGCTTTCTTTGCCTGTTGTGGGCAGGTTTTGCTCCCTGGGTTGTTAGTGGGCCAGTCTGGGGCCACCTTGGGCTTGAGTTGAGTCAGACTATGCATTTGCCAGAGGAGCAGTAGCACTGACTTGCAGGGTGCTTTCCCTGAGTTGTCCCCTGTGAAGCTGTTTTATTTTTTTTGCTGGGTGTGTTCTGCAGTCAGATCTAATGTCTGCAGTTAGAATGTCTATATCTAGGCTGGGAAGCAGGTTGTGTAAATTGGTGCCACTAGCTCTTTTTTTCCTAGAGAAGTCTCCCAGAGATCCTTGCCCCTTCTGGCCTGTGCTCTGAGATTAGTAAATAAATCTCCTTCCTGTATACTCCAGGTGTTTTTCAAACTGCTGTTTCTATGCTGTATCTCAGCAGGGTTGTTTGTTGTGCTGTTTAAGGGTGTTAACTCAGTTTCCTCTCACCCTTTAGCTCCCAGAGCCCACTGATTCTTAATTCCAGGTGCTAAGCCCCATCAATTGTAAGAACTTGTGAAACCAGGCCCCTTCAAAGCCAAACGTTATGGGAATTCCTCTTCTCAGTGTGTGTTCCCCATGCCTGAGGTGTCTGGTGTGGGGTCTGGTCCTTTCCATGCACTGTGTCCCTTCCTCCTGCAGACAGTCCAGCAGGTCCTTGGCTCCTGATGGTGTCTTTGCCCTTCCTACCCTCTTCCGTGTGGCATCTTTTCTACATTTAGCTGTGGAGAGTCTGCTCTGCCAATCTTTGGGTCATTTTCTGGGTTATTTGCACTGGTGTGGGTGCTATTGAGTTGTAACCATGAGACAAAGTGAACTTAGGATCCTACTACTCCACCATCTTCCCTGGAAGTCTAGACCAGTTCTTTTATAAAATGATCTTTATTTTGAATCTTTCTTCATGATTAGATTCAGGTTATGTATTTTTGGGAGGTAAATGATGTTGATTATTCTAAGCAAATAAACTGGGAAGTTTGAATGGCTGGGACTGGAATCATCTGGAGGCCTCCATACTCACATCTGGTACCTAGGCTGGGGTGACTCAGAGGCAAAGCTCCTCTGGGACTATTGAGCAGAGTCTCCTACACAATCTTGTGTTTCCTCTCAGAGCATTGCAGCCTAAGCCACCAAGCAGAGACTGTAGGGCCTTTTATAATCTAGCACCCGTAGTCCTATAATATCACTAATGCATATGCTGTAGGTTGGCATGGTTAGGAGCCTGCTCAGATTCAAGGGGAAGGGACACAGATGCCACTCTTGATGGAAGAGTGTCAACGAATTTATGGTTATGTTTTAAAACTGTCAGAGGTGATGACTGCCAGATTTTTTAATTGTAAAAAGTTTTTTTCCCTCTGTAATTAATGGTGGTCCATTAAGATATAGCCTCAGACTATTTTTTAAAAATATTTTATTTATTTGTTTGAGAGAGAGAGAGAGCACGAGTGGGAGAGGGAGAAGCAGACTCCCTACTGAGCAGGGAACCCAACACAGGGCTGAGCCCAGCTGAGATCATGACCTGAGCCGAAGGCAGATGCTTAAATGACTGAGCCACCCAGGAGCCCTACCGATAGCCTGAAACTAAGAATCCTATTCCATGGTAGACTTTTGTCCTTTAGTGATAGCATTCATTGATGGATTGATGGCTCCCCAACATTTATAATTTGGGACTTAAATTGCATAAAAATCTTAAACATAGTATGCTCATTTCCCAGTAAATAAACATATAATGATGACAGACTGTGTTGGATTCTTGAATAATTCCTGTGACAAAGATAAGCATGCATGACCCAATTTGACGGGTACTAAACAATTTATACGGATGTAAGTAACAAGCACTTAAATTATTAGAATGTCAACAGAAATACAGATGAAGAGGTTCTGCTCTCTGTACGTGGTTCTGTGGCTGTTTTATCCTTACTGTTCTTTCCTTCCAGTTAAAGGAATGCACTTAAGGCATAGAACCATTCATCATGATTGGAAACATTTGTGTCAAAACTGGTTCCAGGAGAAGTGAAATCAGTTGAGGAAGATCTTCCCTTTTACACTTCAAACAGAGCTGTTATAACAGAGTTAGCAAATTCCAAACTGAGGGATAAGGTAGGAATATAAGCATTAACCTTTTGAGCTTCACCTTTGAAGGTGCAGGAACTAGGTAAAGATTATGTTTTCATCGTATTTAAGTCTTTTTAAGATGAATTGTGCAGTACATACTGAAGGAGTCAGTATCAGGCGCCAATATCTGTGATTTCCATAGAGGCTTGAATTGGCAGGATGAGGGTTTAAACATTGGGCTGCTTGGAATATTCTTAAAATTATGCATGAGTATTTTCTAAATTCCTAATCAGAAACATTTCAATTAGGAGGTGAAATCTAGCTATATGCTAAGGTGTTTAGAAATCAAATCTTGTCCAAAGCTTATTCCTAACAATTGTATATGGCAGAGGTCACCTATCAGTGTAGCTAAGGACTGAATAATGGCAAATTCTAGGACACCGCGGTCCATATATTTTTGTAGTCATGTATCCACTTCTTTAAAATGAGACAAATTTTACATGGGGAAAAAAGCTCTGAAGAATAGTCATTAAAATTTGAACAGAAATGTTTCTGTGTGTGGGATGATGGGTGGTTTTTAATTTTCTTTAAAGAGTTTTCTTTTCTTTTTTTTTTTTTTTTTGAGTTTACCAGAATTTCTACAAGGAATATGACGTGTGTTAGCTATCAATTTTGTAATATGAATAAATTGAGCAGGTTCACTTACACACAGATTTTTTTTTTTAGATAAATACAGTACAATACTGTAAATGTATATTCTCAATAAAATTTTCTTTAGCTTTATTGTAAGAATATAGTATATAACACATATGACACAAAATATGTGTTAATCAACTGTTTATGTTATCAGTAACAACATAGGTCAACAGTAGGCTATTAGTAGTTAAGGTTTTGGAAAGTCAAAAGTTATATGTTGATTTTTGGTTGCTTAGGGAAGGGGAGGTCAGCACCCTAACCCCCACATTATTCGAGGGACAACTCTAATTTGAAACAAAAAAATTACCAATAAAAAATTAAACCAAACCGTTCCTATATGTTTTAAAACCATTGATTTAATATGAAGACTGATAAACATCCCCTGCCCCCGCCATGCAGCTTCTCATAAAGGACCACCATTGACCACCTTCAAAACATGGTTTTGCTTTAGGCATTTCATTTTTATGAAAGTTAAAAATGGAGGGAAAAAAGTCTGTCGCAGTGGCTCTTAAATATGTAGGCCATGCCTGGGGGCATATATACTTGAAAAAGGTTTTAGATGATTCTGATAAATATAATCATATACATGCCTTCAGGAGATGTCTTCATTGTGATTAAAATCCACACATTTCCTTTTAGAGAATTAATAGGTCTGTGGCTTATTTTTTCTTTCTAGGGACATGGTCATTCTGGCCTACTCAAATGACTAGGGGTCATGGCTTGTATTCCAAAAGAAAAATGTCATTTTCCTTGAAAATGTCATAAAATGATGAGTGTGTTTACTTGTACTCAGTTTAAAGTGTTACAGGTATCATTAAAGGAGGGGCCCGCTTTTTGTCATGGCTAGAGCTAATGTTGGGTTGGGGAGGCCTCTACTTATGGATCCCCAGGCCTTTGGGGATTGCAAATGGCAGGTTTCCTGTGTTCTGATCCTGTGTGCTGCTGTTAGGACCAAGTGATTTCTCAGGGAGCATTGAGTCCTGCAAAGATAAAGGGTGAAAAAAATAAAAAAAATCTGAGAGAAGTGGTACACCAAAATTAGAGGAAGAGTAGTAAGAGAAAAAAGAAAGGAATATCATGTATGGAGTATGCGTCATTGTTGGTGTAGAGTATCTCTATTTCCTTAACGTTATTCCAGACTTTTATAGTTGAAAGGAAAACTTTTTTACTTATTGGGTTTTTATTTAGTGAAGAATATTTGTTGGCGTTTGGGCTTTGAAAGACAAAGTTACAGCTGTGTTTGGGAAAGTGTATTCTTCTGACTTTGGAAAGTGTACGCTTGTGTTTCCCAAACGTTTGCAGGTGCAAATTGATAAAACTGCACCTGGAGTGTTTTTAAAGGTTTGGAAACCAGAAAACATTTTATAACTGGGAATATACGTTCACACCATGAGTGTAAGAGCCATGTAGCTTTGGCTTGATCAGGAGAAGTTTCCCTTGTGAGTTGAGTGGGGAGAAAGTTATTTAGGAAGCCTATAAACATTTTCTTAATACCATTTAGTTCCCAGTATATCAGAATTATTAATTATTATCATTACCTCTGTCAGTTCTTGTTGAACACTAGGGCACAGATGTTAATGGCACTGAAAATATCCATGGTTTGAGGTAGGTAGTTCTGGGGTATGTTTCATTATATAAAGTCTGGTAGATAAAAGTCGTCATTTACCGAAATCTTGAAGTGAAAAAAACCAAAGTCAGTTATGTATTACTTTAGTGCAAGGAGTGCTACAGAAATCAATGTAGTATAAACCCCATTAGGACTTGGGAAGGGATCTGAAAATGTCTCTAAGAAATTAAAGCTAAAAGCTTGGAAAGAAAGAAAAAGAGGAACTCTAGCAATTTGATAAATTCCAAAAAAGTACACTTTTTGCTTTTTTTTCCCTCTCCCTTTCCCTCCCTTCCCTTTGGGAAGGTCTTGTAAACCAAAATTGAAGTTGTTTTTTGAAAAGCTCAGGGTTGGGGCGTCTGGGTGGCTCAGTGGGTTAAAGCCTCTGCCTTCAGCTCAGGTCATGATCTCAGGGTCCTGGGATCGAGCCCCGCATCGGGCTCTCTGCTCAGCGGGGAGCTTGCTTCCCCCTCTCTCTCTGCCTGCCTCTCTGCCTTCTTGTGATCTCTCTCCTCTCTGTCAAATAAATAAATAAAATCTTAAAAAAAAAAAAAAAAGAAAAGCTCGGGGTAAGTCAGGGCCACAGTGAAAGCCCCAGCCTGTAGGATGAATAGGCTGGGACCGGGAATGCCTCCTGCCCCCCTTTTCCCTTCCATTCTTTTAGGCTGCCCTTCCCCCTGTCTTCTGTGACACAGTGGGAGGTGTCTCATGCTGACCAGTAGCCGGTAGCCAGCACTCCACACCAAACCCTGTAACACGGTCCAGTGTCAGCCTCATAGATCCCCATGTTGAGGCTTGCATCAGATGACGCATATGAAAGCACTTGGAGGAACTGCAGCTATTAAGCAGAATCTCCCCTGATGAGGAAACACATGAATAAAGAGCAGTCTGTTGGAAAGAAAGGACCAGAGCCAGCAAGATGGGAAATAGCAGTTGGCATTGAGGCCTTGGTCTGGGAACAAAGCTTGGGTTTACCACTAACTAGTGGTATAAAAATGAGCAAATCTTTAACTACAGGGGCCTTGGTTTGTTCCACTGTGAGATAAAGGGCTTGGCCTAAGTGATAAGTAGGATACTTTTTAGCTCTGAGATTCTGAGTTCTAATGAACCAGAACAAACGTGAAGCCTTAGACTACTTCCAGCATCAAGTCTAAACCCAACTGGTATTTCACTGTCAGCCCCTATTGTCGATTCTAGTTATATTTTCTGTAAAAGACCTGTATTTAGTCATGAGGTCAAGCCAGTTCAAGGACAAACAGCTGGAAGGTTTTCAGAGTTCTCTGTGTACTGCTCACACGGTAGCTGACTTCCAAAGTTATGTTGTAGATGGAAAGTTCAGGCTACCTTGGTGCCAACTTAGAGTCATACAACCTTAAGGTGATGAATGTTTGTCTAAACACACTATAGACTCTAAAGCTGAAAGGAATATCTGGCCGTTCTGTAGTTCAATATTGTGGAAAGAAGACTGGAAATTTTATCTCCGTTCCTCATCGTACATTAAATGTTTACTAAGGAGGGTAGGCATTGATTTCCAACTGCCTGCTGGCTCTCCCTCTCTCTGTTTATGGGTAGTACAGTTAGGTGAGATATGCCATCATCACAGAGGGCATAGTATGAATGGGGCTTAATGTGATTGGGTAATACTGGAGAGAGGGCAGCATAGTGATTAACACATCCATACTGGAGTCAGGAAATCTGGGTTCAAATCTGTAGATCAAGCACTTGATCATAGGACTATGTCAGGCATATATTTCAACTACCCAGTAGTTGCAACTATTATTACTAAAGATAATAGGAATATGCACAGGTATTAATAATCTTCCTATTGCAGTAAAGACCAGTGCATTCTTCTGTAGAAACATGTAAAAAAAAAAAAAAAAAGAATCTTCTCATCTCCCTTAATTTCCTTTTAACCGTATTACTAGTTAATTTAGTTGAATCAAACGCTGCAGGTTTGAATTGAGTATTAAAGCAAACTTTTCAGAGATCATTTTTATTTCCTGTATATCTACAAAGCATTTCTAGCAGACACAGCCCAGTCATTTCCATATGTGGCCCCTGGTGGCAGAGCAGGAAGGACTTGGGGAGGTATTTATCTGTAGGGCTGAGTCCCATGGGCATAAACGTGCGGTTTGTTGAGTCTGAGGAATCTGTGACTGAAAGGTGGTGCCAGACTTGTGTTTGTGCTGACACTCAGGAGACCTGAATACGCACTTGCTTACCTGACATGCCTACGTGTGGAGTTTTGTTTTTTGTCATTGGATTGTCTGGTTTGAGTTTTTCTTTGTTGTAAAATACGTAGGTGCAGTGAAGAAACTTTCTACCCTGAAAAAAATGTTTTGAGTAGACTTGATCTTTTAGAATTGTTTCAGATGAGTTCATCTGCCCTACATTGAAGGTAGCATGGTGCTAGAGAAGTTAGAAGAGTCCAAAGATTTTGGAAAGAGACCTGAACAGTAAAGGAATTTGCATCTATACAGTGGTTCTATAATCGGGAAGTCAGTGTTAAAGATAACACCCGTCTTGGCCACATAGAATAAGACAAGCAATATTGTAACTTCTAGAATCAGATGGCTAGAAAACTCGTCAAAACTTTTAAAGTATAAAGTTTACTGTTTCCTCCCCTTCTAAGTTTAAAAAGAATATTTTTAAAAGTTATTTCTGGTGTTTCAGAGAGAACCATGAGAGGATAGCTTTTTATTTTAAGAAACAAACAAGAAAAAGAATGTATACTCTTTTACTCTACTTTATGCTCTAATACTTTCCTCAAAAGTTGTGAGAATATTAAAGAAAGCCTACTACCTAGTAGGTGTTTTTTAAATGTTAAACGTATTCAGTGAAAGAGGAAGTAATTTACATCTCAAATTTTAGTGCAGCAGTGCACACAAAATTCTGGCTGACTTGGGAATTTCAATAAGGGACTCTATTTGTTTCTTCCCTTTTGCCCATTGCTGGATGGGTTTTTTCCATAAACATTTTAGAATCATAGTGTTTAGAATAACTAAACAGTGAATTGGAGGAATATTCAAGACCTTAAGAAATTAGTGCCCTCTCAAAACGGTGGTTGAGCTGAGTAATGAGGGTCTAGATCCATTTTTATTATCATTATTTACTATGTGATCATATTACAAATATCGGTAGCTCCCATTTATTTCTGGTTAAGGTGGGCCAACTGCTGTACTAAACTTTATAAACATTTTCTCATTTAATCCCTGTAATAACATGAGATCTAGTTGTTAAAGCCCTCATTATTCAGATGAGAAGATGAGGTACCCTGTTTTAAGGATTATGTCTAAACTTCCATAGTTGAGAAGACTTAAAAGCTAGGTTAGTGCGTTCTCAAGTTAGCAAATGTGCTTTGGTACCGCCTCATTCAGATGAAAGGTTAACTCTTTGAAATATTAATACAACATGGAGTTTATTGAGGGAGTGGTTGATATTTAGAATCTTTGAGGTATTTTACTCTAATTAGGACCTGGGAAGGTCCAAGAAATTGATTGTGTATGTTCAGTGTCAGTTTTTCTGAAATAGTTTTTCTGGTGTTTTGATTTTGACTTTGGTCTATCCAACAAAAGTATAGAGTGCTATGTAATGATTGTCTGAATGGGCATTTCTCAGGCTTGGCTACACAGAAGAATCACCTGGAAGCTTTAAAATGCAAATCAAAGGAAAACAAAACAACCCTGAAGCCCAGTCCCCATTCCCAGATATAATTTCTCCCCAGTTTTATTCAGATATAATTGATATAAAATGTTTGTGTTCGTTTAAGGTGTACAGTTTAATGATTTGATATATGTATTTATTGTGAAATGATTACAACAGTTAAGTTTGGTTAACACCCATCACCTCACATACTTAAAATTTTTTGTTTCTTGTAATGAGAACTTTTAAGGTTTATTCTCTTAGCAACTTTGAAATATGCAATACAGTATTGTTAACTATAGTCACCATACTGTACATTCCATCTCCAGAACTTTATCTTGTAACTGGAAGAAGTTTGTATCTTTTGACTACCTTCATCCATTTTCCCCCATCCCCATCCTCCTGCCTCTGGCAACCACTAATCCGTTCTATTTCTAGGAGTTAGGTTTTTTTTTTTTTTTAATTTATTATTATTATTTTTTAGATTCCTTCTATAAGTAAGATCACAGAGTATTTGTGTTTCTCTGTCTGATTTCACTTAGCGTAATGCTCTGTGTCCATCCATGTTGTCATATGGCAAGATTTCCTTGTCTTTTTATGGCTGAATAATATTCTTTCAGATATTTTGATGTAAAGTAACATTGTCATGAAGTATTCCAGAGGCTTCTGGAGGCTCAGCCCTAAGATGTCTCAGATCAGTCCCCTGAGAGCATTGGAGTCACACTCCCAGGTCCTGTCTTGCTTGGTAGTTTGACTGTAGACTTGAGCTGACCCACAGCTCACCCCCCCATACTCCTCCCCATCCTCTCACCCTGAGGTGTGTGGGGGGAACAGCAGTCATCAGTGTGGATCTTGGAGGAAGGTCTGTTCAGAAGGTTATCAGCTATCTAGCATCAGTTCTGGGGATATAACTTTGCCATTGTTTTTCTAGGCTTTGGATGTATTGGCTCTGTGTATTGTTTGGTTTCTGATTTCAGTACTGTCCCAGAAGTATTTCCCATATTTGTAAAGATCAAATACAGGTAAATCAAGACGCTATTCTAAAAGTTGGCCACACACGTGCTGTTTTTTTCCAGTGGAAGTAAGTTTTCCCATCTTTTCTTCTCTCCTTCACATTGTCATGCGCTTCTCAGCCTAACTTTTCTCCTGTTCCCACTACCGCACAACCTTCTTTAATTTGCACAGTGACAGATGGTAATAAATCCAGCTGTGGACAGTAGTGTAGACAGCTGAGGATTTTTTTTTTAAGGCAGATAAGTAGTTTGCTATTTGCCAGAGTGCCCGATTGGAACACAGAGTCTGTGGAAATATGGTGTTAGCAGGTTACCAGTTGGAGCACTAAATTACATTTCACTAGCAAATATTTGTCCACAGTAATTTAAATCATTTTGTATCCCATTTACACATGAGGGGGCAGTATGGTACTATAAAGCAAAGGCTCTGTTGAAATTGTCTATTTTTATTGGTATATAATAGTTTTTAGGTGAGAACTTTTAGACTCTGCAGTTATAACTGCCATGGTTGTTAGCTGTTAAATGCGATATGCATATGTGATACCCTCACTCGTATACCTGGGTCACACGCCTGTTTTTATTTAAATGCATAAATAATCATTTCCTTGCAGCAGTGGGGTTTTCCCACAGTGCCTTTTATTGTGAGTTTTGTATTTATGTTTTGTTTAATGCTAGCTAGCTTTCTTCCTGTTTCTTGCTTCCACTTGGAGCATCAGCCCTCTTGGAGATGCAGTGTCTATTAGGTTGATATGTCTAAATACTTTATTTTATGACTTCATTGAAGACTGAAGGGTCTGCAGTGTTGTTGGGGACAGGAAGCCTCTGCACCCAGGTCTTGGAAGGTCTATATATAAATCACCTCTGCATGATATGCTCCCCTTTACAGCACAGATTGCTCTTCTCAAAAGAAAAAAAATTGCTAAGCAAAGAAGCAGCACATTTTAATTAATGTTATTATTGCTGATCTATGAGTGACACTGTAAGATAATCAAGGTGCTAATATTCTAGGTTTCATAAATGGAAGGGAAATTATTAAAAGAAGTTGGAAGGTATTAATTGACAAAATCTATAAAGCTTTTTATGAAAAATGTACATGGGAATCAGAAAGGTAATTTCATAAGCATAAGCTATTTTTAAATGTGTAAAAAATATTTGCAGTCATATGTTTCTGTTTATGTAGTTAAAAAAAATTGAGACCAGCATTTGGCATAAATATAACCCCGTATGAAATTTAATGGGATATTTACTTTTGACGTTTTATCCTGGCTACTTTCTTTGTGGATGAATAGCTGTGGTATTGTCTACAGCTGGTAAAGATAATTATACATATTTAGTTTGGGAATGAATTTATTTTGCAATGTAATGATTGGATGTTGCTTTTACTTAATTTTAATGGGAAATTTTATTTTAAAATCTTCTGTTAAAAAAATAAATGAAAGGCTTAGGACCTGTACCTGAAATTTGAAGGAATGGGTTTTTAGCTCCAGCGTGTTTTGGATGAGCTCCAAATCAAATGTCGTTTGATACTGGTTTACTATTGCAACACACAGGTTTCTGTTCATGGGAAACGGTTAATATCCTT
This sequence comes from Potos flavus, assembly GCA_028534135.1. Lineage (NCBI taxonomy): Eukaryota > Metazoa > Chordata > Mammalia > Carnivora > Procyonidae > Potos > Potos flavus. Next base: position 67,094,187 of record CM052899.1, on the reverse strand, counting down.
TATGCTTTGATGACAGATTTTTAGGACCCTGCCTGATGCCACATTCCCAGAGCCAGTCTCCCTGTCAACATCACCCCCAAATGCTCCACCAAGGCAATCGAAGAGACAAGGCCAGAGGATTAAGAGACCCGTGGCTGTATATAATCTTTGTCTTGAGCTGGAAGATGGTAAGATGTTAATTATATTTTTCTGCTTGACAGCATGTCGAAAGTATGGTATATCGTATGTCCCCAGGGAAGCCATGGTTTTCCTTCCTCTGTGCTTTAATTCCTTTTCTCCTTAAGATGATAATTTTTGAGATTAACAAGGAGGGTAAAGCTTTCTTGGCAGAGAGAGAATGCAAGTTTCAGGTTTGTGTTTGTATTTGTTATGCATGCTTCTTTTTTTATTTTTAAAAGACAGCTTAAATTTCTTTTTTGGGAGACTTGTGTGACCTCCTGTGAGGTTATATAACTCTGAGACAAATGGAAGGGGAACTAAAATTAAAGCAGATCTTTTGAGAGGAGCTGATAGTCTAATGTTAAATGCATCTAGATTAGAGGCACAGTCTTCTGTTGCACTAGAGTTAAGGGCTTCTGCATCTTACTTGGCCCATTTTTCTGACATTTTTGTGAGGCCGATGTCTCATCATCTAGCAGGAGTGGCAAAGTGACCTGCCTTTCGGGGGCCAGGCTGAGTGAATTAAGTGTAAGCTGCAGCGGGGCTTGGGCAAATGGAAGTTCTCCCGTCCCATCCTGCCTGCCACATTCCTGTTACTCGTTGTCATGCAGCCACATTGTCTCAGCATTGCCAGATTGCCTCGCTGTTTAAAGAGAGCTTGGAAATTTGAATTTTAAACGCTGATCTCTACAAAACAAGACTGTGCCATGTAGAAGTCACCGATTGCCAGTTTGTAATCATGTGGTTATTGGTATGGAGAGGAAGATGATCCTGGTCTCAGAAACTCCAATTTCAGTAGGCATGTCTGAAATGGGGACTCTGTTGTTGTGGGACTTCACACCTGTTGAGGACATTTCCTGAACTTGAAATGTCATTCTTCTTCTTCTCCTCGTCCTTTTTTTTTTCTTTTTGTATCTTTCATTGATTATCCTTTCAAGCCATCACAGTTATATCGGTTTGGAAGTTTGAGGTGAATGTTAGAGGAAGGAAGGGAATGAATGCAGACAGAAACAAATACAGTACCTTCATCATAAGGAGATATATAGTCAGATGTCCAGGTAGTTAATATCCAGAGATCCATGAAAGCAAGTGACAACTGACTTGGGAGTCTCTGCGGGAGGACTCGGAATGCTTCCTGTAATAACATGGGGCGGGGGGGGGGGCGCGAAGGTATGCTGGTATTCTTTTACGTTAAGACATGCATCATATGACACAACTATTAGTTTTACAATCAGATCCTTATTTTCCAGAGGAAGAGCATGAATCACTAAAATCGACCTATAATTTCAGAGCTTCCTTTTAGACATCAGTTTCAACTTCTGATCTCACCTAACTTTTTTGTTCTCTTTTTTTCTCACCTTCACTCCCTCAACAGAGTTGCTAATAAGGAGTAAAACTGACTGGTTTGAATTGCACCTTTTCTTGTATCTCACTTGTCCTCTGGTGGAAGTGTTAATAAATTGTGAAAGAGGCTAATGTTGGGAAGTAGGAAGAGAAAAGTCAAGTTATAGAATAATATCTACATTGGCTCATTGGCCCTTGAGCAAAACAATTGGCTATATTTCATAAAGGAAATGACAAAAGAAGGACTGTTTGTCTTAGAATCATATCTACTTTTTTGGTATTTTAAGGAATTAAATCATAATACCCAATCATATATACATGGTATACTGGTCTTGTGATCATTGGGTTGCTAAGTGATTATTAATGAGTAAGAAGTTGCTGAAGTGGTGTTTGGCACGTCTTTTATGGGAATGCTCAAGATGGTATATAATCATAGCTTTCCTGGTTTTTAGGTCATACAATAATTCTTAATTATTTGATTATAAGGGGAAAAGATTGTGAAATACTCAATTCCTTTAGTCTGTTTTTATGTTCATTATTTATATGATGTTTTATTCTACATTTTGCATTTTATAACTTTACATTAGTCATGCTTGATTGCAGCTTTGGAATTTGGTGTTGGTGTTGCAAGCTGTCAGAATCAGGAAAAGTCCATGCTTTTGTTGTAGAGTGATTTTATTTGACTTCAGAGGTCATAAGATAAAACAATTAAAAACTATTATTTATCCTCCCACCCCCCATTGTTTGCAGCTAAGCTTTAGTAAAACTCAAGTTTGTGAAAAAGAATTATTTCAGAGAGAATAGTAGAGTCTACATATTACGTTTTCCAAAGAGAGAGTAAGTGGCGGATAAATGAAGAGAAAAGCTTTTGAAAGGAAGCATATAGGGGAAGGTTACTAAAAAACTGTGTTATTGAATATCACTTAGCATACTGAAAACTCTGCCCCTTTCCAGAAAAAAAAAATCTGTTCTTGCCATTAAGACATCAATTTTTTTTTCCCCAGTAGCGGGAGTTCTGTAATTGTCAACTCAAGGGTTTAAAAAAGTTTATCTTTTTTATATTTCTTCTTATCAATGTTAGTAGTCACTTGCTATGTTTTTCTAGGTTTGGTTAAGGTATGCATTATAGCCAACTTTGGTGCATTATTTTTCTCAATTTTGTAGCTTATATGAGTGTGATAGAAAATTTAAATGCAAATATACCTTCTCTCCCATTTATGCACTTTAGTATAAATTAATCTTGACTTAATGAAACCCTGGGCAAATAGTTTTTTTCTTTAGATTTAAGTGGACTATTTGCCAAGATTCAAGGGACTGGACTGGATAACTGGAGATTTTCTTCAGTCCTGTGATTTGGTCACAGATTTGTTGAGTTTGTAGTATGTTAGTTCTTCTTCTGCACTGAGTAGTGTATGAAACAGTGTGAGGTACCAAATAGCCAACCCTGGAAAGCCATCAGAATTGGCTTCAATTTAACATCAGGCAGATCAAAAAGTCCTTATTAGTGAAGAGTCAGCAAGCCTGTTATATGAGCTGAAGGAGGATAGGCCTGGAAGCAGAGAATCCAACCGGGCATAAAATGAGAGTGAAACCCTCTCCTGTTAGACATGATTTTTATTATGATATATTCAACCCCACCCTCATCCCAACTGAGAGATGACCAATTTAATTAAAGACGCCTAGTATCTTTACTTTGTTAAAGACTTTAATTGGCTTTGGCATATCTAGCCATACTGTATAGACAATACTCGTTATTTTTCTTTGTAATATATGATTAAATGATATTAAACTTATTATTTGCAAAAGACTTTAGAATTCCAGTTAGTTGCTTAAGGATCCTTATTGATGATTAATATGAACTGAAATGGATATGGTTTCTGGCTAGATTTCTTTAAATAGAACAGCTCTTAAATCTTTACTAAAATCCTTTATTTTGTAGAAGCCATATTGTTTTCATATAGCTTTTAATAATCTCATGAACTTCAAAGTTGAGGAGATTTGGCTAAGTCTGTTGTGAAATAGCAAAATATGAGGTAGACCAGAAAGTACTAAAAGGAGAACTAAAAATCAGAGGTCTACATTCATTCTCCAATTATCTGTCTTGTTTTTATTTTCTTAGAATTAGTAATAAAGTAACTCCAAACAAGTTCAGTATATAATGTATATTCCTTTTCTCCTGCCAGCTCCATATTTATGTCCTTACTACCACTTATATAAAGAGAGACTGTTGTCTTTTTTTTCTTTCTTTTTCCTTTTTTCTTTTCTTTTTTTTTTTTTTTTGAGGATGAGGAGGGGCGGAAGGGAGGGGGAGAGAGAGACTCCCAGGCAGATTTCCCTCTGAGCGTGGAGCCTGACTCCAACTTGGGACTCCATCTCACATTCCTGAGATCATGACCTGAGCTGAAATCAAGGGTCAAACGCTTAACCGATTGAGCCACTCAGATGCCCCAAGACTGTTGTCTTTTTTGTAATTCTCCTAAATACATGGAAGGTTCTTGAAGTTATATGAAATATATTCTTTGTTATTTTCATTCATGGCAGAAGACAAATTTTAAAGGTTTGGGCAGTGGGAGAGAAGACGATTGTCATCTAAATTTTGACTAAGCTCTCTCTTTATGCTAGTTCTAATTTGAACAGCACTAGGCATTCACAGGACAAGTTTTTATTTGTATATTCTTGGGTAGTTAGGTATGCTGTGCTCATCTTCTTTTGTACATGATATAGCAGTTTATTTGTTTAGGCAACTTAAAAAATATGATTTATGGCGAGTTGAAAACAGAATCATCTTGCAAGCCAGTTGGTAAGATTTAATATTATAGAGTAGGTCTTACTTGGGTTTCGTTGGGTTGGCACTTTCACACTTGGATCCTGGATGTGCTAACTGCAGCACATTTTGTTGAACATGTGTTATTGTAGTCCTACAGTGTGACAAGGAGGCAGAGCCTTATAAGCAAAAAGTGAAAATGTAACTGTTGAAAGGGAGATAGATAAACAGTGAAGCATGAACATTTCCCTTCTGTTCTAAGAAAGAACATACTGTGACATGGATCAGTCTCTAAAATTGGAGTAGGACAAATAAGTCCTATCTAAATGTCCTTTCAGCCTAAATGATACCAAGTTAGATTTTTTAAATGATTACCTAACATTTAAATGTCCCCTATCAGTGAGAATAATGCTGATGAGATAAATGAGCCACCTTAGGTATGTCAGAAAAAATCTTGTTGAATAATGAGGCATAAGCAAGAGAATAGAACTAAAAAAGTAGGCTACTGTAAGGTCTTTTGAAATGTAGATTTTTAATTCTAAAATATGGAATACTCCTGGCAGTTTAGAGTTTTTTTGCCTCTATCATTTATTAGTGATTTTTCTTATACTGGATACTAAAATCAGACTTTTGCCTATCTTTTTTTTTTTTTTTTTTTAATATTTTATTTGTTTGAGAGAGAGAGAGCGTGCACGAGTGGAGGGGAGAGGCAGAGAGAGTGGGAGAAGCAGGCTCCTCCCACCCCCAAGCAAGGAGCCTGATGCGGGACTGGATCCCAGGACCCTGAGGTCAGGACCTGAGCCTAAGGCAGACACTTAACCAACTGAGTCACCCAGGCACCGCTATACTGCCTATCTACTGAAGAGCTTTTATAAACTCCACATCATGTAACATAGGGTTTCTGTTTCAAGGAGTATTCTACTTTCCCTCTGTCACTACATAGTGAAACAATGAAACAGTATGGCAGTAAGTGCCCAGTTCTGGGCTATAGGGTGTGAGGGCCCTCGGGAAGCAACTCCAGGGCTGCAGGAGGTGGGGAAGGTTTCCTGGTTTCCTTGAGGGGAGCCATTTTGGCTGTTGGATGGGGAATGATTTTAGGTGAGGGGACTAGCTTGAATGAAGGCATGGCAGCAAAGCTGAGCAAGAACAAGGGAGGGAGGTAAAGAGGAGGCTAGCTTGATCAGAAGGGGACAGGGATGAGGGGTAGTGATGGGCGGACCTGATGAGATGCTGCCAATCCTGGCAAGGTCAGCCTAAGGAAGGAACAGGTGGTAAGAAGTCTGGGCTGAGGAATTCGTATTCTGACTTGATTGGTGGGGGAAAAAAAATTACCCTCTCTAAATCTGTTTTATTGCCTACAAAATAGGAGTCATCATAATGTCTACTACTGAGGATGGTTGAGAAGGTTTTAGGTGGTTAATGTACTTAATATAGTGTCTGGCATATAGTAAACACTCAAATACTAGCTTCTGCTGTTCAGTATTATTATTAAAGCCAAAGAAAGGTGCCTTATATTTAGAATGATAAGAGAAGTTACTGTTTTTCAGCAAGGGAGAAGAGTTGTAACATGGCAAATAATATTAAAAGAACTTTAATGGGACTTAATCTGTCTGTAGGAATCAGGAAGACTGTGGCAAAGGCTGGTTAAGTAGTTTAGGCTCAGGGTGATGTGATCTTGAACCAGCACTAGGGATGGAAGATAAATCTGGGAGAGATGTTCAAGCATGTTGAGGGGAATTCTTAACTGACTCTATGTGGAGGATGAAGGCAGATAATCAAAACGAGGTCTTCAGCCATATTTTACACTCATAGATAAATGTATCACTGCATTTATGTCTTAGGTTTTGCCTTGAGGATTTTTTTTTTTTTTTATATTTAGACCACCTTTCCATCAAGAGGAAGGAAATATCTCATTTTGTTAGCATATTCAATACATATTGCTGTATGTAACTGCTTTGGAAAATAGGTTTGGTAAAAATAGTGTAAAATATATTGGTATAAATAGTGTATATGGAAAGTCAGTTTCCCTACTGCCTATGGAAAGTCACTATTAAGAAAATATTAAAATTTTATGAATATTTTAAGAAAAAATATTAAATAATACTAAGTGTTACATCTTCTTAGAGAAAGAATAGTCTCATAACTGTGAACAATAGAGAACTCATTTTTTCCCTCTACTTTATGTCACAGACTTATATCCCCATTCACTCACGGGCTGGGAGGGTGCAGGATGGGAGGCAAGCGCTATACCAACAGGCATTCATTTCAGTAGATGTCAAGGGTGGATAGCGGGCAGTCAGGGCAGCTATGTACTCTCTAATCTCAGTTTCCAAGAGAGCATCTTTAGAAACTGCCTTCATGAAAACATGCTTTTGTAAGTGAATTGTAACTGCTCTGCCCTCCCCAGTTGTAAGAAGAACCACCGTAAAACCATTGTTGATGTGAATTTTCAGTGACATTCTACAGCTATTGACATTTTCTTGTAGACCTATCTGATCAGCTTGACACAGAATTATAACCAGCCTAAGTGAGCACAAACAGATCTTTGGCTCAAGCTTGGCAATCTTCTCTCAATTCTTATCATTTTTTTGGCATGACACTTCATGGATAGGCTCTAGATAATAACTTCCTGAGTGCCAGGCCTCTTGCCATCTCTCCAGAGCAATGTTATGATTCCCTGACATGGAATTACTGTATTGTGAAGTTAAATCTAAGGCCAGGCTGCATCAGTGACAGTATATGTAGACAGATTATTTCTTAACTCACTTTTACAGTGATGAGATCAATGGGTTGGAAAAGGCAGCCAGAAATTTCAGGGCTGTAATTGAGTTGTGGTGTGCCCATAAATCATGCAAGCTGCCTCCCCTGCATTGGCGTCTCCCCAGAAGCCTCCCAGAAGCTCAGCCCCCCTAATGTTAGTGACAAAGCACACGGCAACTTCTTATATGACTTCCTATATAATCTTAACTATGCTTCTGTGTGGGATGAACATTTCCCCTTTTCTCTGGAGGGAAAAAGCTTATTTAATGCCTTCAAAAAAAATACATAGCTGCTTCTGTGGTGAAAATAAGTTCATGGCAGGTAACTAGAATTTATAGAAGAGAGAAAAATTCTTTAAAGCTGTCTCCCTGTGGTGTGGGTTTTTTTCTTCACTTCTAATAGCTTTTATTTTAATTTCTAGTTCTGAATTCAAGCAGCTGTCATTCTCTTTATAGCCCTTTTTTGAAACTCCTACAGCGTAGGAGGTAGCCGGGCTGTCTAAGAAACATCTTTTCAAACCAACCAAAGTATTGTTTATCCTGAATGAAATAGAATTTTTAAGGCTGTCAAGAGTGAGTGATTTGAAACGTTTTCTTTGATAGCCAGGAAGATGAGCAGAAATCTTGAAGGAGGGGAAGATATTATCTCAATGTGGCCAATTCCAAGTAACTTCTATTACTCAGAAAACTCTTTTGGACCAAGATGAAAGTTACCACAAAGTAAGGGTGTTGTCTACAATTAATATAATAAGACAAACCTGTGACAGCTCAGTTTTACTTCCTGAATCCTTACCAGCTGTTGAGGAAAAAGAAAGCACGTGAGATCGAGTCAACAGTGGAGAATATTCCTATGAACTCGTCATCTCTAGTTGTCTTTTGTGAACTCTTGAGTAGCAGCTCTGCCGCTTGGTTTCCTCTGAGGGCTTGTTCCATTTTCCATGGCATTGCTGTGTACCCTCCTCACAACATCTGGAAGGAGTCCAATGTCACCCTTGGATGAAAAAAAATCCTCAAACCTACTAAAATGAATTCTCGGGCTGGCATTTTGCATGTACTAATATTTGCTCTCTAAAATCAGCAGCATGGCTTCTTGAGCTTGAGATGTGATGATGCTCATGATTTTCTTTTTCTCTTCGGGTCAGAAGAGAATAGTGCTTTTTTAAGTCTTTGTTGATTACCTTAGTTATTTTTAAGGTATATTCTTTTTCTTAAACATTTTAGTAGTTAATGCAAGAACAAGATACAGAATTTGGAGAGTGATGATGGCGAACAGTTACATATGCCATATTGTATGCCTGACACTGTTTTTAGCAATGTCTGCTAGATAGTAGATAACCCTCATAGCTGACCGAGAGCTGCTTGAGTTCAGAACTAGCAATTACATTTTATGGTTCAGGAAACTGAGGTCCAGGGGTCAGGAAGGCACCCAAGTCTCCCAGCTGGCCAGTGCAAAGCCAGGACTGAGCCTAAGCAGCACGATCCCACGGTCTGGCCCCTTTCTTCCCAGCTGGCGTGCGGAACACAAGTGCTGCAGCGAGAGCTCCTGTTCCCCGAGTCAGCACACATGGCCTGTTGGCCTCTGAGTCTTTTCGGAGATACTCGGTGCATTTCAGTGTGTCAATTTATTCTTTTGCACTTCAGAAATGATTCTTAGTTTTTCCATTAAAAAAAAAAAGGGCCTTGTTTCCATGTACTGGATTCAAAGTAATGGTCTTGATGGAAGAGATGAAGGAGAAGAAAGAGCCAGAGATGTGTATGGTTTTAAATCTGGGATACAGTGGCAGAAATGGGCTCTCCAAAAAGTAAAGGAAGGAAGGAAGGGAGGGTGGGAGGGAGGGAAGGAGGGAGGAAGGAAGGAAGGAAGGAAGGAAGAGGGAAAGGAAGAAAGAGAAAGAAAAGGGTGGGGGTGGGGCGGCACCTGTGTGGCTCAGTTGGTTAAGTATCTGACTTGATTTCAACTCAGGGTCCTGGGAGCGGGTCCTGTGTCGGGCTCTGTACTGAGCATGGAGACTGCTTAAGATTCTCTCTTTCCTCCTGCCCCTCCCCTCTACTCGCTCATGTCCTCTTTCTCTCAAAAAAAAAAAAAAAAAAAAAAGGATAGAAATGGGCTCTCGCTCATTTTTATGAAGAGGGGGAAGGGAAACAGACTCATTTTATTTCAGTGCTATATTTGTTTTCTTTGCCACTTACCTAAACGGTCAAATACGTGATCTCATGTTAGCTGTAGGGCAGATATCTCAGGTACTGGATGGTTCAGCAGGTTGTCAGAGATGTGGAAAGGGAATGCAATCAGCAATGTGATACTGCCTGAATATCCTGGATTTCGCTGGTATTTTTTCCCTCCTCTTTCTTCCTTTTATTAAAAAAAATTTTTTTAAAAGTAGATAATATGTTCCCTGGTTGGAAACACCAGAAAGTATAGAATGATGTAGTGAAAAGTCTCCATTCCACCCCGTCAGCTCGATTCCCACACCCTGCTGCATCTGTGCAGTGGGTCAGCGATCACTGATGGTCATGGCTGGAGCCATATGAAAGTGTGCCATCTTTTGGTTCCAAAGTTATCTAATCTCGTCAATTTAAAAAAAAAATTCTCATTTAGTAGGTTAAAAATACGAAAACCATCAGAAATTTCATGTAGTTCAACCTATAGTTTCTTAAATCATTTCAGAGTTGAGATCCAAATTGGATTGCTAACCACTGTTGTTGGAAGGGTTGTACCATTGGAAACTGCTGTTTGTGCATGTCAAAAATGATTGAAGAGCCTCGGTTTCCCATGGCTGAACCTGTGGTTTCTCATTCATCCTTCCAGAATTCTTTGTGTATTTATAAGCAAATATGAATATAGATTCTTACTTCCTTATGTGCCCAACAGCCAGTTGTACCTACTTAAAAAAATTGTTATACTCATTGTTGCTTTTCATGTTGCTACAGAGAATTCTCCTTCCCCGTTTTTCACTGCTGTGCAGTATTCTATGGGTTCTGTTGTGCGCATGTACTCCTAAGAGGGCCTTGTATTCCAGAGCCCAACACAAGTGGATAACTCAAACCCCTTACTAACGACACACAGGCTTTAGTCTTCAATGATAACAGAAATGTTTCCACAGAGATAATATACATGGTATGTTTTTGAGTGAATACAGCAAGCTATAAACAGAATTTTCAGAATGATCTCACTTGTAAAGGAAAATCATGTCAAGAAATGTAGACACATAGAAATAAATCTGGAAGAATATGAGTCAGTTACAACCTTGGTTATACTTAAGGGGTGAGAGTCATGGTTTTCTTCTTTATTCATATCTGTGTTCCTTTTTCCTATATTATTTGTTACTTGTTACATGTATGTATTACTTGTTATACACAAGTGGTATTTGTTATACACATATGTACATATTATTTTTATACACAATGTTATACATACATGTACATATAAATACAAATGAATACATATATGCCACATAAGTATATGTGTATTTAAATTACAAAAAGTTCCAGCTTAACACTGATGCAAGTTGTGCTCGGTATTTGGTGTGCTGGGTGTAAGTTTAAATTCGAAGTGGAAAGAATGGAAAGAATGAAGGGTCTGCAGCCCCTCTGGCATGAGTTGGCTTGGACAGACTTCATTGGTGCCACATTGAGAATGGATAGCTCTTGCTGGCTAGTGGTTTCCTGTTTGATTTAATATATCTTTCACCTTCTACCTGGGCTGCTCTCTGAGCCACACTGTTCAAGCATTTTGGGGATCACTATCCCTGGAAAGACTTAGGTAGCAAAGAGTTTTTTTGACTGGTAGAATTGTTTGTGGTCAAGTTTGGATTTAAAGTAATCTGGATTTAAATCCTTGTGTTCTTTTTTGTCTTTTATGATCACGGCAAATTCTCCTCTAAGCCTCATGAGTTTGGGGCAATAAAATTTCACATGGGTTTTTGCCAAGAACAAATGAGTTGATAGTTGTAAACCACCCAATATTTTGCAAATACTCAAGAGTTTTAGCTTATTTTTTTGAGGGCCTGATGTATGAGGTAGAGGGCTTCAAATATATTTTCATATAAGGTATACTTTCACAGAAAGTGTAACTCCATCTTTTATTTTTGTCAAGCGTAATACCTGGGCATATTGGTTTCTAGTGTCTTAATCCAGCATTTAATGATAATTAACATTCCTCAGGGGAGAAGAAGGGCAGAGGAGGAGGACAGGTAAATAGCTAGGAGTCCAGCAGCCCTCAGTGTCTCAGCTGGATTGGAGTTTGTGTTCTGAGCAGTGATCTAAATTTCCTGAGCTGTCAAAGTGTCAGCCTTCCTCAGAAGTTTATGGAAGACAGTTTGATTCAGTATCTGATTACTTTTTGGTTCCTCAGGATAATAGTACATGGTTGTTATATTTTTTGTTTGTTTATGTAGGCAGAAATCTGAGTCTGTAAATAATACTTCAGGACTGTGATGATGGTGTAAAAATGCTCTCTGGCTTTACAGAGTAAAGCAATTTGCTTTGACTTCTATTGACATTGCAAGCGAACCGGTCTTATTCACTTTATAATTGAATTGCTACAGACTTCCATCGACCTTTGCAAGTAGCAGAGGTGGTTCCTAGAGTTGTAACCTAATGCCCATTAGCTGCTGCTATAATGTTGTAATGGGGTTTTGTGTTTTATGTCGTGTGATATTAACTCATTAGCTTCTCCTTGCATACATGGTTGGTATATCCAGGCTGTGTAGTAGATTTGGGCGGCAAGCATCATACTTAAGTTTTTAAATCTTTGGGCAATAGAAAATAAAATTTGCCTAATAATTTTATGGTAACTTCATTACATCTTTTATACCTTAATGTGACGCATTAATTTGTAGTTCAGGAATTGCCTTTTTCCGTTTTATACAAATGTTTTGGCAGGTGCATATCTGTATGTAGTTTTGTTTTGTTGTGCTTTTGGGATTAGGAGTAGGAGGCTATTCTACTGAGATAACCTTTCCTAGACACGATTTGAGATGAAGGAATTGTATTACCCAAGTGAATTATTCTCATTTAGCCACTGAGTGTCATTAATCTGCATGTTATTTAGCTTCATTAAGGTTTCCATTATCGTTTGTCTTGTTGAATGAGGGCAAAATGAAATGAGAGGAACTGGGACATCTTGCCCCCTACCCAGCATGACATTGCCTTAACTTGTAGCAGAACTGAGAATTGGGTAAGTGGGACTTTAGGAACCTTTCCTTGCACTCGGCAATGATAACCTGTCTCAGTGCACCTCCCACTGTGCTGAGAAACACAATTAGCTTTCTTCCCTTAATGGGCATTTGGCAGTGTTAATCTCATGCCTCCTCCCCTTTTTTCCCTAATGTAAGACTTAGGGAAGATTTTCTGATCAAAAAATCTAGACTGTTTTCTAACAGTAATCATTTACCACCTACTACTCTAGGAACAGTTAAGAATTCCCTTTGAAAGGTAGGGTTGGATTTGCTTTTTTCACAAAAGATATCCAATTACATTAGGAATTTTAAAAGTTCAATTTTAAAGTCAAACTTTGAGTTTCCCAACCTATCTTGATTATTCTAATCACTTTAAGAAAGGAAGTGTGTGTGTGTGTGTGTGTCTCTGTGTGTGTGTTTCTGTCTGTGTGTATGTATCTACTTTTCCAGTTAAGAAAACTGATGTATAAGATAACATGATGTAATTCTTCTGGCTGAAGTTTTGAGGAGAGGATAAGAATAAATATCTGGCCTGAAAAATATATCAACTTTAATTTTTGTCTTGCTTTAGAAATTTTTTCTTTCTGTAGATCTTGCCTTTTTAAGGGCACTATTGATAGTGTTTCATAAAGCAAATTATCTCAGGTCTTTGGCTATTTTGGGTGCAAGTGGACTGGCATATGGGAAGATGTGAAGGGAGTGCCAGGTGTTCTTTGGCTCGTTAGGTATTAATTGGGTGTTGAATCTGACCCTGACCCCTCCCAGCCCTGCTGCTCACAGACTGCTCTGCTGTGCATCAGTCCTTCTGTTTATACCACAGCTTCCAGTTAAAGAAGGTCATAGAAATCCGTGAAGTTCTGGCCCAGCCAGCCATCTGAGTAGGTCTTGAAGAAACAAGCCTGTCCACTTTTCTTCAGCAACCAAAGAGTGGGCTACTTGGATGAAACCAGTGTTAGGCAAACCACCTAGGCAAAATAGGCTCTTCCCTTATTTGAGTGTGTGGCCTTTTCCCGTTTTCCTCAGTCTCATGGTAAATTTGGGTATCTGGCCACCATCGTGCCTGTAAGTCAGTAATTACGGGAATGCTAGTGCTAAGGACGAGAGATGCAAAAACAAAACACTGGATGAAACCATAATCCTGCCTTTGGAGCAGGCGCGAGTGCTGAGCCGTTCTGGAGTCATGCTCCTTACTCAGAGGTGGAGCTCGAGAATGTTTCACTGTCTGCAGTGATTTCACCCGGTGTTTGAAAGCAAGTAGGAATTATGACAATTATGACGTACATCCAAGACTTGGATAGAAAGTGTGAGGCCATGGACAACTGGATTGTTCTTTGATGTCCTTGTTAAAAGTAGAATTCTGTCCTAGATGGGTTATTTTTCTGATCCAGTATGACAGTTCTAAGATGTCTCATTTCTCACGAGTCAGGTAGCAGAGTTTGAACCTGTATGAAACACATTTCGGGGAACAGCCTTGCCTGATGCATGCTGCTGTTCCCATGCACTGGATCCTTATTGGATTCTCTGATCTCTGTTTGCCTTAAAATTCCATTGTTGGCCCCCTTCTCATCTTTACGGAAATCAGCAGAAAAATATTTTCTTCCTACTGTTTCATATATCTGAAGCTTCTCACCAGCTCCTGAACATATTGAGCTTTATTTATAAAGGTCGCTTCCATATTTGTTATCTGGTTTTGACATGGTAAAATACAGTGACTCAGACTTTATTTTAGCGAAGTAGAAATGATGTCAGAAACTGTAGGAAATGAATTTGGGATCACTGTATTTGATACAGGGCACTCCTTTTCAGTACATGTTATGTCCTGGGTAACATTAGAAGGAAAGACGGCTATGGCTCAAAAGAGATTTTATTGATGTCATAATATCTGCCACATGGTGGAAACTAGGGCAGCATGAGTATTTCCTGCTTCGTTCAAAGGTTGTGTTCCGAACAGGCTTATATAAGACAGCAAAACAAACAAATGAAACTCTCTTCCTACTGCAGCATTTCATAATTTTCCCCCACTTTCAGCCTCGTCCCGTCAACTTCATTCCCAAAGCTGTTATCTGTCGGCTACTGTGACAGATGTTGATTCTTGAGGGTATCCTTTCTCCGTCTCCTACCTGCTCAGCCCTCCTCGGCTTTGGTCATTAAGCCTAAATGTTTGGTGTGTGAGTCTTCCTTGGGTACAGCGTCATTAGAGAAGACACACCAATTGGACAAAGAAGTCAAAATACTCTCAGCTAGGCAGTAGTGATTATTATTGGGCACCCCTATTTTAAAAGATGGGAAATACAGAATGACAGAAGAATGAACCCAGGCACAAGGGGAGGGGATTAACCACAGCAGCTTTGTTCACCCCCTGAGGCTGAAAGCGTCCACCTAATTTTGGTTGAAATCAACCTTGAGAAGTTTACTAGATCATGTTTAATCTTGAGACCTATTTCTCTGTACTGAGGGTGAGTTTTTATTTAAATCACATTTTCTCATGGATTTCCACTGTGATTTTAGAGACTTTTTTTTCCCCTAGAAAGTCTTAATGCCAATAAATATTAACAATAATAATTAAGAATATTAACTTCTTACCTTGCAGTATAGCTTGCATTTATTAACTGTAATATATAAGTAATTCCCCTTGGGTCATGAACTAAAATAAAAAAAAAATACATTGAATATATCTTAGTAAACTCTAGTTTTATTGGGAGTTTACCATAACTAAATTTCTTTTTATTAAATTATAATGTATTATTTGTTTCAAGGGTACAGGTCTGTGATTCATCAGTCTTACACAATTCATAGTGCTCCCCATAACACATATTCTCCTCAATGTCCATCCCCCAGCCACGCCTTCCCCTCCCCACCCCCTTCACTCCAGCAACCCTCAGTTTGTTTCCTGAGATTAAGAGTCTCTTATGGTTTGTCTCCCTCTCTGGTTTTGTCTTGTTTCATTTTTCCCTCCCTTCCCCTATGATCTTTTGTCTTGTTTCTCAAATTCCTTATATCAGATCATATGATAATTGTCTTTCTCTGATTGACTTATTTCGCTTAGCATAATAGCCTCTAGTTCCATCCACGTCATTGCACATGGCAAGATTTTGTTTTTTTTTTTTTTTTTGATGGCTGCATAATATTCCAT
>CM052899.1:67062200-67078748 GCA_028534135.1 Potos flavus | reverse complement strand
GGCTGCATAATATTCCATTGTATATATATACCATATCTTCTTTATCCATTCATCTGTTGGTGGACATCTAGGCTCTTTCCATAGTTTGGCTATTGTAGACATTGCTGCTAAAAACATTTGGGTGCTCTTGCCTCTTCGGATCACTACGTTTGTATCTTTGGGGTAAATATCCAGTAGTGCAATTGCTGTGTCATAGGGTAGCTCTATTTTCAACTTTTTGAGGAACCTCTATACTGTTTTCCAAAGTGGCTGCACCAGCTTGCATTCCCGCCAACAGTGTAGGAGGGTTCCCCTTTCTCCGCATCCTTGCCAACACCTGTCATTTCCTGACTTGTTAATTTTAGCCATACCGTAACTAAATTTAATTTGATCATTTAAACAGCCATGATGACTCTCATTTGACTATCAGTATTTTGGAAAATTGTCTGTTTAAATATGGCATAAAAATGTTCTGAACCTTTTTTGTTTTCCAGTAAATATTTCAGAGCTATGAAGTTTGCTTTGTTTTTTATTTATTTTTTTGCTGTGTTCCCCAAATTTTGATATGAAATGTTTTTATTATCATTGAATTCTAAATCTTTTAAACATTTCCATTATTTTCTTTTTAGCCATATTTAGTTTACCAGTATATGGAAATTGTAAAATCTGTACTTCTGTTTATGAAGTTATAGTTTGCAATTTTAATCTGAGACGACAGTATGTATAATAGTTAATCTTTGGTATTTAAGACCTTAATCTTGCTTCAAAAATATTCTGTGTTTTTTTTTTGTTGTTGTTGTTGAAGTGGCATTGACACGTAATGTTACATCAGTTTCAGGTGTACAACTTCGTAATTTGACAGGTCTCTGCATTATGCTATGCTCACCACAAGTGGAGCAACCATCTCTCATTATATATGTTATTACAATATCATTGACTATATTCTCCATGCTGTACCTTTCATCCCCGTGACTTATTCATTCCATAACCAGAAACTTGAATCCCCCATTCCACTTCACCCATTTTTCCCATCCTCTTACCCTGCTCCCTTCTGGCAGCCATCAGTTTGTTCTCTGTATTTATGGGTCTGTTTCTGCTTTGTTGTTGTTGTTCTGTGTGTTTTTAAGATTTCTTTTTTTTATTATTTATTCATTTCACAGAGAGATACAGTGAGAGAGGGAAGGCAAGCAGGGGGAGTGGGGGAGGTTGAGAAGCAGGCTTCCCACAGAGCAGAGAGCCTGATGTGGGGCTTGATCCTAGAATCCTGGGATCATGACCTGAGCTGAAGGCAGACACTTAATGACTGAGCCACCCAGGCATCCCATGATCTATGCGTTTTAAAAGAATATGTATCCCATTTATTGCAAAGTGTGTGTGTGTGAAATAGGTCACCTTTGTATTGTTGTTGACTACAGATATCTCTATTTTTTTTAAATTTAATTTAATTTTTTCAGTGTTCCAAGATTCATTGTTCATGCACCACACCCAGTGCTCCATGCAACACGTGCCCTCCTCAATACCCACTACCAGGCTCACCCAACCCGCCACCCTTCTCCCCTCCAAAACCCTCAGTTTGTATCTCAGAGTCCACAGTCTCTCATGTTTCGTCTCCCCCTCCGATTTCCCCCAATTCATCCTTCCTTTTTTGGCCTGTGTGATAGCATCTGAGAGGAATGTGTTGAAATCTCCGATTAGAATTGTTGATTTTTCTGTTTTTCCTTACAGTTCCACTTATTGCTTGAGGCTGTATCCTTAGGTGCTTATCTTTTTGTTAGATCATCTTGTTCCTTTATCAGTATAAAATGACTCTCTTTATCTCTCACTTTGTTAAGATCATTATCTTAATATTTGCCTGCTAACTCTCTTATTTTCTTACTCTCAGCCTTTTTTTTTTGTAGTCAACATATTGTTGGATTTAAAAAATACATTTGGAAAGTCACTGCCTTTTAACTATTGAGTTTAATCCATTTATGTTTTGTATTTACCATTATGTTAAGACTTCTGTCATTTTATAATTTTTATATAATAAACTTTGATACATTTTTTCTTGCTTTTTCTTCAAAAGAGCAAATGTTCTTTTGTTTCCAATATTGTTCTTGTTCCTAAGGTGATTGGTCTTATATTGGGGCATATAATCTCATTTATCTCTTGATTTCTTAAACTTAATTATATGTGTTTCTCTCTCCACTCCTAATAAGACAAATAATTTAATGCACTCTCCTCTGCCTCTGGGATCCCCTCCCCAATCATGTTGATATTTTGCAGAATTTTGGTTCTGGATCATTTTCATTATGTTTTTACCTTTTGTCCTAGAGTTTTTATAAGGTAACAATAGACAGTATCAAGTTTGTTGAACATCCCATATTACTTCTTTTATTTAAATAAACATTTGACTATTTTCTTTAAGAGGGTTATCAATGCAGTTCTTTGTGTGGCAAACTTTGTGTATTTTTATGTCTAATAATACGTTTATTATGGTCTCACATTTGAATGGCAGTTTGGCATTTTGAATATATAATTCTTTGCTCAAAATTCTTTAATACTTTAAAAATATTCATTATTGTGCTTTCAGAGTTGCTGTTGAGAACTCTGATGTCAGTCTGTTCTTTTTTTATATGATCTGCTCTTTCTATCAGGAAGCTTTTTGTTTTTTTTTTCCTTGTATTTGATATTCTCAAATTCTGCAATAATGTAGTTTATATACATTCTTTTCTTTCTTTCTTTCTTTTGTTCTTTCATTCTTCCTTATTATTTAAAAAAATTTTTTATTTTTTTATTTTTATTTATTTTTTAAAGATTTTATTTATTTTTTTGACAGAGAGAGAGAGAGATTACAAGTAGGCAGAGAGGCAGGCAGAGAGAGGGGGAAGCAGTCTCCCTGCTGAGCAGAGAGCCCGATGCGAGGCTTGATCCCAGGACCCTGAGATCATGACCTGAGCTGAAGGCAGAGGCTTTAACCCACTGAGACACCCAGGCGCCCCTATTTTTAAATTTTAATTTCAGTTACCATACAGTGTTACATTATTTTTAGGTGTACAATACAGTGATTCAGTAATTCCATGTCACCTAGTGCTCTTCATAACAAGTGTACTCCTTAATCCCCATCACTGATTTCACCCCTCTCCCCACCCCTCTCCTCTGGTAACCATGAGTTTGTTTGCCATAGTTAAGAGTCTGTTTCTTGGTTTGTCTGCCCCCACCCTTTTTTTAAATCTTTGCTCATTTGTTTTGTTTCTTAAATTCCACATATGAGTGAAATTGTATGGTATTTGTCTTTCTCTGATTGGTTTTTTTCACTTAGGATTATACTCTCTAGCTCCATCCATGTTGTTGCAAATGGCAAGATTTTATTCTTTTTTGTGGCTGAGTAATATTCATACACACACATATTTATATGTGTGTATATATATGTGTGTGTGTGTATATATATATGTATATATATATATATATATGTGTATATATATATATATATATATATATAAAATCTCTTTATCCATTCATCAGTGGATGGACCCTTGGGCTGCTTCCATATCTAGGCTATTGTAAATAATGTTTTTATAAATACGGAGGTGCATGTATCCCTTTGAATTAGTGTTTTTGTACACTTTGGGTAAATAGTATGACTATTGGATTGTAGAGTAGTTCTATTTTTAATTTTTTGAGGAAACTGCATACTGTTTTCCACAGTGGCTACACTCGTTTGCATTCCCATCAACAGTGCAGGAGGGTTCCCCTTTCTCCATATCCTCACTAACACCTGTTGTTTTTGTGTGTTGTTGATTTCAGCCATTCTGATAGGTGTGAGGTGATATCTCATTGTACTTTGATTTGCATTTCCCTGATGGTAAGTGATGATCATCTTTTTTTGTGCGTCCGTTGGACATCTGGTTGTCTTCTTTGGAAAAATGTCTGTTTCATGTTTTCTGCTTATTTTTAATTAGATTGTTTTTTGTATGTTGAATTTTATAAGTTCTTTACATATTTTGGATACTAACCCTTTATTGGATGTGTCATTTGCAAATATCTTCTCCCATTCCACAGGGTGCCTTTTAGTTTTATTGCTTCCTTCACTGTGCAGAAAGTTTTTGTTTTAATAGAGTCCCAATAGTGTATATTTGGTTTTGTTTTCCTTGTCTCAGGAGACATACTTAGAAAAAAGTTGCTTTGGTCAATGTCAAAAAAGTTGCCGCCTGTGTTTTCTTTTAGGATTTTTATGTTTTCAGGTCTCTCATTTAGGTCTTTAATCCATTTTGAATTTATTTTTGTGTATGATATAAGAAAGTGGTCTAGTTTCTTTCTTTTGAATGTTGCTGTCCAATTTTTCCAGCACCATTTGTTGAAAAGACTATCTTTTGCCCTTTGAATTTCTTTCCTGCTTTGTCAAACATTAATTGACCATATAATTGTGGGTTTATTTCTGGGTTTTTTATATTATTCCATTGATCTGTGTACCTATTTCTGTACCTGTACTATACTTTTTGATTATTACAGCTTTGTAATATAACTTGGAGTCTGGGATTGTGATGCCTGTAGCTTTACTTTTCTTTTTCAAGACTGCTTTGTCTATTTGGGGTCTTTTTTGACTCCATACAAATTTTTAGGATTGTCTGATCTAGATCTGTGAAAAATGCTGTTGGTATTTTGATAGGGATTGCATTGAATCTGTAGATTGGTTCGGTAAGTATAGACATTTTAATAGTACTTTTTCTTCAGATCCATGAGCATGAAATGTCTTTCCATTGTGCAGTATTTCTTTCATTCACCTGTTTGGCACTCTGATTCTTTGGATTGAGGTCTCTGAAGTTCCTTTAATTTTGAGGAATTGTTGTTTTTTCTTTAAGTATCCCTTCCTCTCAATTTATTTCTTCTTTTGGGACCTGGATGTTGGCAATTTCATTTTCATTCTATATTACAAAGCTCTAAATATCTGAATTTTTGTACTTGTCAAGTTTGCTATCCTACTTTGTGTTCTAGAAATTGTATAATTCTGTCATAAAGAGGATTTTGTGTGTGTACTCATGGTTGTGATGATTTGGAACCTCCTTCTCTCTCCTCTTTTCTACTTCCTCTCTGGCTCTTGCCTCAACCTAAGTGCTTTGGTTCGGAACCAGGTCTTATTTTTCCTGCTCATAAATCACGTCCTGGGGGGTGGGAGGGTTAGGCATGTCAGATCTAGTTTCCCAGGCAAATGGGGAACTCAGTCATAGATTTTGGGCTTCCATTTAGTGTGGAGAGCTTCTCCCACCCCCCAGTTCCACATGGAGAGCCTGATTCTAGCTGCCTGCCCCATGCCTGGTGGATTATAGGTGTGTTGTACTTGGGACACCATAGGATTTAAATGTCTGTCTGGTTCTGCTGGTTTCCACAGGTCCTAGAGCCAGTAGTCTTTCGGTTTATGCTCCCACTGACCTCTGAAACTGTGTTCCCTTTGTTTCACAGATAAGTTTGACAAAATTTGGAGTGCAGTTATATCTTTTTATTTATTTTTGAAATATTATTCTATCATTTTGTTGGTGGTAGTGGTGGCAGTGTATGTGGGAGGGAAGTGTGGGTTTCCATTTAAAATTTCATTGCCCTCTCGAGTGGAAATTTCCTGACCAGCCTTTATTGTAAAAGTGTTACCGTGGTGTTTTTAAGTGTAGTTACTTTGCTCTCAGTAAATGCTTCTTTGATCCTAGTGATGAACTGTTTGATATTTAGAAGTACCTGTGATTTTCCTGACCTGACGGGGGCATATGTGTGTGTCAGTGGAGCTGCAGCAGTGGTTTGCGGTTGCCTTCCAGTGAACCTAGATGCACAACTGTAGGGCTCATTAGAATGAAGTTCAGTTAGTATGCTGGATCTTTTCTTTCTATGCTTTTTTCTTTCCTTTTTTTCTGTTCCACTTTTCTTCCCTGACTCCTTAATAGGAAATATATTTGTGAGGAAGACAAGAAGGAAATCCATGAAATGGAAGGGAAACCTCAAAGCCTCGTTTCCTCCAATGATGCAGAAGCACTTCTACTTACATGAAATGACCAGAGATGAATAGGGAGAATTGTTTGTCATCATCAGAACAAGAAAGTTCAACTACTAGAGTAAAAGTCTATCCGTCTATTAAAATTAAAGAGATGAACGTCCTCTGCATTAATAGATATGGTAGAACTATCAAGTTCTTATCTCTTTTTCTTGCTCTAATTTTCTGCCAGTCTTTGAAGTTTCAGTCTATCATGAAAATAAAATACTGCTCATGTCCTCAGGGTAATAAAAAAAGTCAGACTAAATAGTGAAATGTAGTAGCCATCACGAAAGGCATGTCCTCTTGCATATTGTTTATGAAAATGTATGCCTGTGAGGGAATCCTAAATATTTGCAAAATTGCACGTCTTTGTATTTATACTAAGGACAGCATCAATCACCACCACTGCCACCAGTACCAATAATCTTGCTTTAAGGAGAAGCCTGATCCTTGCATCTGAGGCTTCTCCAAGTTTCTCTTATATTTCCACATTGTTTCCTTTGTGTCTTCCATCCAGTGCCATGAGTTCAGTTCTACCTACATGACACTCAACTCAAAACAAGTGTCCCCAACCTCTTTTCTGAACTCTCAGGGGTTGTATAACCAGCTCTTCTCTGGGTATTTTCACCTGGATTTTTTATTGACACCCATAGCCCAAGATGTCTACAACTGGTCTTATTATCTCCCACACCCAATTTGTTCCTTGCTTTTTATTCCATAATTCAATTAATGGTTCTACCATTTGCCTCATTGCCTAAGCCAAGGACTTGAGGGTCATCTTAGGTTCCTCTCTCTCACCCTTCACCTTTATTCACAGAGTTCTAGCATCTATACTACTGAATATCTCTTGAATCCATTCTCTGGATCTTGTCACTTTAGTGCTTCGCCCCCCGCAATAACTTTTCAATGCCTGTGGAACAGAGTCAGGTACCTTAATGTTTTATATATCACCCCACTTTGTACCCTTACTCTCCACCTTTGACTTTATTCTCCAGCCAAATCTAACTATCCATGGCTCTGGAAACTGCCACGTTCTCTCTTATTTCTATGCTTTTAGTCATGATATTTGCTCTATCGGGTTCTTCCCTTGCAAGTTTGGCAACAATTTCTTCCTTTTCCTGTTACCTGACTCACGTCTTTCTCCCTCCATCACTGGCAGGTTTGGAAACTTCTTTCTCTGGATCTCAAAGCAGCTTGATACAATCATAGTATGACTGACAGCCCCTTCTCCTGTGTTTGTCTTTACCTTACTGTCCTCAGTACTGTACCATGAGCACCTTCGAGTTAGGGACTGATTCTTCACCTTTATAACTCAGCAGCCATGGTGTGCCTCGTACGTAAGTAGAGGCTTAGTAAACGTTTGTTGGTTGAATAAAGAAGGTGAAAGATATTTGTGGCTTGAAAGGGGAGAGGATGTTAATCGGAAGCTGTGTGCAGATTCTGTAACAATACTTTGAGGCTTATAGATTTTTTTTTTTTCTCCTCCTCAGTTCCTAGAGGCCCTGGCTTTCCATATTCATAATATTTCATGTGGCAGTGAGTCCACAGTATTTCCTGAGGATTCCTGGTTTGCCTGGCCCTGCCCGCATTGTGTCCTCTAAGGATTACTGAGACTGAGGCCTGGTCTCCACACTCAAAAAATGTATAACGGAAATGGGGAGTTAAAACCAGGTCATGAAACCATTAGATGATAGCGAAGGCAAACTTTTTTGCTGCCTTTCGTTGTGAGAAAGGAGAGAAGGGGCAGAACAGGCAGCTGGCAAGTGCTTTGTGGAGAAGGTGGGAATGAAGCTGGATGCTGTGAAGAAGTCGTTTTCTCTTTTAGGTGGTGGTAGTTCTATTTCTAGTGAGTTTCTTCTCTGGGAGTCTGTTCATAACGAAAGTCCTTCAGCACCATTTCTGCTCACTTACTGGAACAGCCTTGTTACTCACAGGTGATTTGTCTGTCTGTAGGTGCCTGTTAAAGGGTAGCACCTATGGGAAGAGGTTGTGTGACACTCGAAAGAAATGGAAGGTGAGAAACGATGAGAGTACCCGACTTTAATTCTCAAGTACAAATCACTTTCGTAGGCTTTAAAATCTTTAATCCAGAAATCATTTGGACATGGAGGTTTTTTGGAAAAAGTTTTATTATTTTCATACTAGTTAAAAAGTCCTAGTTTGATTTGGGGGACCTAAAGTTTCAGAAATGGTTATAAGTATTTAATGTTTATGTGCCTGAGATGTTCTGTGCCTGTTTCCTCGAATTCAGTGATTCTCAAGTAGATAAGCTCATTCCGGAACAGTGAAGGAGAAAGGAAATCTGTCTGCACAGAAAGTAGGGCGAGGTATCTCTTCATTCGATCAGTTTGTGTAAACATATTCCCTTCTACCAATATTCTTTTCACTGGAAGGTTCAGATCACTACTGTTTGGCAGGACGGGAGAGAGAAATTCTCGTAATAGAATGTGATTTAATATGTTGAATGACCATTTGTGCTGTGTCAGTCTGCTGGGGAAGAGGATTTGCAGCCTTGTGGATGAGCTAGTGTATCTGGTTGTCAAAACATCTCAGGCATCTTTTGGAAGTAACATTAGACCCTTGCTTTCCACTTCCCCGAAGTTGCTTCTCATTGAAAGGCTTCTCCTTGTAGGAATGAGTCAGGGAATAACTGGCCCCAGACTCTCATTTGCTGTTTTTGCTATGTCATGCCCTGCCCTAGAGACAGGGCATGAGGCCCAGAGAGCAGAGGGCCAGGATCCAGCCTGCTGAAGCCAGGAAGCTGCCTGCGTCTGACTCACTGTCGAGGTGATCTTGTTCTGCTTCAGAGCTGATCGTATTTTGCTTCTTCTAGCCAAGCCCCGATTTGGCAGCGATTGCATACGTACATTTTCAGGAGCTCCCAGGGAAGCTGGAGCTCCAGCCCCTTATTCTCGGGCATATTCACAGAACAGAACTGGATGGATTTGAACTGTCCACACGCAGGAGGAGAAGTAGCCTGAGTTACAAAGCCCGGAATGAAGATAAAGCAAAGGGAAATCATAGTGGCCTATCAGTGGGTTATGGTTTGTTTGCCTGAAAGCTGCCCCATGTATTTGGGGCTAAGTTACTCCAATTAGCTAAATACTGTTGTAGTGAAGGGCTGTGGAAAAAGTGACTTCACCGAAAGAGGAATCATACAGCATTCTGGACTGCACATTTGCAAGTGGGCACTGAGCAAGGCTTTACAAGGACACTCAGACCAGGGAGAAGACCTGCCTGCAGAGGTTGCATTCATCTCTTTTTGCAACTTATCTTTCACCTTCCCCGACAACAACACACTTAAGGAAAAAAAGCTCAGAAAACGCTCGTTTACCAGAATCTTCTGCCCACAATCAACTTGGTAGTTCTTGCTAACTACCCCCATAAAGAATTCCTTTTTCCAGCCATCACCACCATCTGTAACTCCTACTTTCCTGAATTCAACTTTTCTAGATCTCCATTTCTAAGATTCTTTCTCTTAGCCTGAGTTGTAAGCTGGGTCAGAGTTAAATAAGAATTGTCTAATACAATCAATTTTCAAGGTTAGCATCCTGGGATCCAGCTTAATCAGAGCTCAGAATTTCTCTCGTGCTTCATTATTAGTAGAACTGAAATCCATCTGAAGTGGTTTTCTGAGAGCAAGTTCCTTGCTATTCCTGGCGTTCATGCATACCCTCTTTCTAGGACCTGGGACTAAGGGACTAAGGAGAAATGAAGGTTTAATCAGCTAGAAGCTGTTTGGCTGGGGTATGGTCCTCCAGGTCTGCTTCCGTGGCAGTTTCTGGATCTACTATTGTGACCCGTCATCTGTGAAATCAAGACCAAATCAGTGCCTCTTGATAGAATATTGCTACCCTGGAGCAGTTAATATTTTAATGGGGACTGTGAATGTGGCCGAAGGGTCTAGCTCTGATAGGTGCTGTTCCGGTACATTAAGGTAGGTGGGAGTGCCAGGAAGATAAGGAGACCAGTTGAGGAAAACAGCTGCTTTTGTGAGCTCTCTTTTCCATCTTCTCCGTTTTTCACCCCAGTTTGTAATATGTACAGATGATACTAAATGCATTCTATAAAGTGGTCCTCTGTGAATGAATAAATCATGTAACCCATTTAAAAAATGCTTTTTAGTTTTGGCTTAAAGTCCTCCCCGCAGTCACTACGGGGGCCTGATTCTTCTATAACATCTTCCCTAATGTTCACAGGGAAATGGAAGTTTCTCTGTATCTGGGATTTTAATAAATTGGACTATTAAATTGTAATCCAAGATACCAGCTCGGAAGACAAGGTCCCTTTAGAGTTGTTGAACTTATTGTGCACTAAGTGGTGACTGGCAACGTCTAAAAGAAGCATCAGGTGACTAGAAAGGGAGAGGTTGGCCATGTTGGGGCTGGTGTACTGCTCTGAATTATTCTTGGAGTTATCACTGATTTATAACTGCACTCCTTATAGATTAAGAAATCATTGTGGCTGCCATTAAGGCTCTCATCTTCCATTGGATCTGATTTTGAGTATTGTGTTTTCTTGTGGGGAAAACACCCCTCGCTGTGTATAGTCTGTGATTTAGTTTAAGCATCTTTGGTTCAAAACAAAAACCAAAACTTTAAAGAGAGGACACCCAAATAATCTCAGGGTGAATTATAAGTGCAATCTTGTATGTAATTTGCTTTGAATAGTCAAATGATGCCATTTAATTATTAATGGAGTTGTTTTTTCCCTTTTGAGTATGTGTTTGGAAGTTCATGCTATTTTTTCCTCCCTAGGTGACAGTGCTAACCTTCCTAAGGAGGACATCACTACCGGGAATCTAGATTCACTTTCCTCTCCATCTCCCACGACTGCAGCTGTCCATGGGCCTCTTGGACCAGACAAAAACCACCTTCTCACAGATGGGGGCAGCTTTGGGGACTGGGCATCCCCTGTGTAAGTAGCTGTGCTTCTCTTTGGTGCTAAAGAAAGGAGGGCTGAGACCTTCATTTTGAAGCTCACATGGCGAGTGGGTACTAAAGTGTTAGATCTAAGGATCTCTGTTCTCTGATCAGTGGGACGCTTAAGGAAGGATGATCCATAAGAAAGTCCTTCCTTGAAAGCATCTCGGTGTTCCCAATGTGGAAAAGTGGATGGGTGCTCTTTCAAATCTGTTTTGAGTTTAATTTGTGGCAGTTTTGGGTTGCATGAAGGAAATTTGTTATTGTCCTGCTCAGATACTCAGGATGTTTTCTCACTGGTAATGCAAACTTTTAGACGTAGGAGAATGCATGCATTGTGATCCATACATAGACTCTTGAAACTATCTGTAGGATGATATTTTCGTTGTTTGAATTTTCAAGAGCTTTGTGCTAGTGTTCTCTATCTTCCCCATAACACCCTGCATACTTGACAATTGATGGATGAAATACCTGATTTTATCTTCTGTTTGGTTTAGGGACAGGCATGTGCAGATGTGCAGATCAGCTCAGGTCTATCAGGACAAATAATACTAATACAAACAATAGAATGGACCTGGTCTGACTACATGGTTTGTCTTTCTGTGCTGACCAAGCTGTGGAATAAATGCAGATTGGCGGTGGTTTGGGACATCAAGAACATCAAATTTCAAACAAATGCTTAGAGAACAACAACAGAAAAAGGAGCCCTACTAATAATTACATGCCATTACTTGATTAGTCAATCAAATTACATCCAAAAATACATTTATAATTCAGCCTGAGAGTATTTGAGTGTCTTGTCTTCAAAGTCAAAAAAAATTTTTTTAAATCAAAGTTGCCTAAAATAAGTCATAGATAATGATGTCATCCGACCCTAGCTGGGCATTCTTGGGACTTTAAATGGAATTGGAAAGCGTCCCTCACATTACTTGGCTTTTTATAGTTACTGCTGGATTCACATGAAATCATTATGAACTTAATTAAGTATTAAAAGAGGCTGGGAGAATTTTGGTATGCTAAAATTTGGGGGTGACCTAAAGACTGAAAATCTAACTGAAACTGCAAGTGAAACTCAAAATATGGAAATTCTCCAGATGAGATCTTTTTCCCCAAGATTGTAATATGTGTATATTTATATGCTGGAGACTGTGTATTGTGGACTTAAATTGCATATTACTCAAACATGCTTGTCATTTTTATTACTCTTTTTCTAGATTAAAAATTCTCTTTTCACTTTAGGGCTCCAAGCACCAGTGACAGTGGTTACATAGGAACCAAGAATCTAATCCTGGGTGCTCTGGGGGTAGAATTTGCATGGGTGCGTGTGGGTGCATATGTATGTGTGAAAGCAAAAACCATATTTCTAATTACTTCTTTCAGTAAGCGTGTATCATAGTGGAGAGCTAGTTTAGTTAGTCCTGCCTCTTCCAGAGTGGTTCTGTAGGAAGGTGACGTTATGAGCCATGATAGAGCCAATGCTCAATTCGTAGCACGTTCATGCCTGAAACATGAAGGGCTTGATATTTTTGGTCATAAATCAAATCAGGAGTGAATTCCCCAGCTTCCTATTCATACAAATTTTAAAATGTCGTGGAAAGCACTCCAACACTGAGAGGCCAAAAAGGGAGAGGAGAAAATAAGTAGTTGAAGTGAGTCTGGAAAGGAGATTTGTGTTATAATGTAGACTTTCTCCTACTTCAAGAATTTGTTTTTTTTGTGTTTTTTTTTTTCTGTGCAATGGATAAAATGCATGGATATTTCTCTTAATTATATAGAGTGTTTCTCGTGTATCTTTGGAAGGTTTTACTTGTAAGCATATTTCAATCTAGATTTATCATGAAGTGAGGAGTGTGTCTCAAGCTTGAGCACTCACCAAGATCCACCTGGAGGGCTTGTAAAGCCCCCACTGCTGGCCCCCCACCCCCCAGAGTGACCCCGAGGCTTGAGGGGTGGCCTCCAAGTATGCATTTTTTATTTTATTTTATTTATTAATTTATTTGACAGAGAGATCACAAGTAGGGAGAGAGGCAGGCAGAGAGGGGAGAGGAAGCAGGCTCCCTGCTGAGCAGAGAGCCCGATGCGGGGCTCGATCCCAGGGCTCTGAGATCATGACCTGAGCCGAAGGCAGAGGCTTTAACCCATTGAGCCACCCAGGCGCCCCCCAAGTATGCATTTCTAATAGAATGCCAGGTGATACAGACAACTAACCCCTCTCGTCCCCCTGGAGGCAGGCATGTGTGGATTGTAAACAGCTTCCCTGAAGAGCATAATTAGGACGAGTGATATCTCTTCTTGCCTTTTTTTTTTTTTAAAAAAAAAAAACTCTTCCGGGATGTGCGTTTGGTGTCTTGAAGTTCCCCTGGGTGGCTCCCCCATACTTTGATTCACTGAAATATTTCCCCCTTTCTTTGCTCAAGGCGATCTGACCTATCTTTAGGGTCTAATTTAGTTTCCACTTTCAGGAAGCTTTCTCTAGTGCTATAGTCTATAAGAAGATTCTCAATATATCTTTCTGTCTATACCCGATGCTGGACATGGGGAAAATATTGCTTTCTAGTATTAGGTAATATTTACCTTTTAGTGTTAGTTGATATTTAAGTGGTATATGTGTATGTGTATCTGTATATTCATATCAAAGTCTCTATCTGCCTGTCTGCCTGTCTGTGTATTTTAGACCGTTCAGGCCATGATAACAAAAATACTTTGAGTGGCGTATAAATGATAGAAATTTATTTCCCGCAGTTCTGGAGGTTAGGTTTCTAAGATTAGGGTGTCCTCATGCAGGGTTCTGGTGAGAGCCTGCTTCTGATTTACAGAGTGCTGGGTTTGTGACTCTCATAAAGACACCTAATTCCATTCGTGAGGATTCTACTCTCATGACGTCATTGAATCCTAATTACTGTCCAAAGGCCCCACTTCCTAATAGCATCACACAGAAGGAGGTATGGTTTCAACATATAAATTTTGGAGGGACACAAACATTCAGTCCATAACACTGTCTTTTTCTCACTCCAAGATTATAAAATTATTGATGATAGAAATTGGGTTTTATAACTCTTTGAACTTTTTAATCTTGACATAGTTCTTAAAATGGGAAAGAAAATATTATGTATTTCTAAAAATGCCTTCCTCTTGGTAATCTCATTTCTTTCTATATATCATTGAATGTCTGTTAAGCAACTGTGCTTTGTTTTTGGTCCATCTTCCTTCTCCCTTATAAAGATTAATGAGTCTTCCTCCAGGAATTTCACAGAATTAATCTCACCATTTTCTCTTTACAGCATTTTTTTCTCCTTAGCATCTGTAAATGTGGTTTTCATTGTGTGATGTTTTGTTCGTTTGCTTTTTTTTTAATCCATGATCTTTGTACACAAGCTGTACAGTATTGAATATAGTAGGCTATGCATAAATACTGCTTAAGATTCCTTTTAATGAAACCAAGATTGCTGTGGGGGTCATTAAAACTCTACCTAGGGCTTTAAAAAAGGAGGCAGTGCCTGGGCTGCCTGGTTTTAATCCAGGGTAGTGATTCTCCATTCTAAAACTTACACTTGCTTTATCTCCTGTCCTGAAACACGGACAAATGTATGTGGATCACATAGGACCCCAGTAGCTCTGCCATACAGAAATGCCATGACCTTAGCCACTGGAAAGCAAATTTGCAGAGGAAAACCTACAGCAGCCGAGATTCAGATAGAGGCAGTGTGTAAATACAGCTGTAGCCTCTGACAGGTAGAAAACAATACAGCAGAATTGGATTTCTTGGGTTTCTGCTGATGTTTATGACTTTTGGGTATTATTCATTGCAGTCAATCAATCAGGAGCTATTACTTACCTGTACACTCAGTAAGGTGACGGGTGACTTCATTGCCAGTGAAGAATTGCTAGCTCAGTCTCCTTGGAGGACATTACATCATAGGTCAAGGTTTTTCAGATGTTCCGAAGTCATTTTTTTTTTCCAATAAAGTGGTTTTCTCTAAACAGATTTTCTTCAATTGTAAATGATGGAACAGGTTCTTGACAAGTAATCCTTTTAGGTTCCCTGCCACAAAAGAAAATCTCTTTTAAGAAATACCCACCATTGCTACCTGCTTCCTCTATAGATTTCAAATGAAAAGGGCCACCCCCATTCTTGCCAGCACATCCCCACCTCCAAGATGGCAGCATCACAGAATATGTCTGTGTGGTTGGGAATGTTGGTATCCCAAGGTACAACTCGCCCTGTGCTCTGGCCGGCCAGGAGGGCAGTAGATCCTTCTGTCCCATCTGATGAGAAGCTTGGCTTAGTTTATCCTGAATATTAAGCAAGTCCTGACCCACCTTTCCCGGTTGCTGCCCAGAGCTGCTTTTGTGCAACAGATTCATGCCTACCCGGACTTGATGCTAGTTGCTTGCAGTCATTAGACAGTACACTCCCACTCTCATTTAAAGCCTTGTGCTGCAGGTATCCGTAGATGCTGTGTGTGCTCACTGGTAACCATTTATATGCTTTTCAATGAAATAACTTGGTTCCTTTAAATTGTGCCAACAGTTCGAGGTTGCCCATAGACAACTACTTGGCACTTTAAATTACTTGACTGTTGGCTCCATGATGGCTTTTTAGGAAAAGTTGATGAACACATTTTGCTGGGAGCCCTTTAAGTCTGATTTGTGGCTTAGTATACCACAGTAAACCATGAGTGATTTGTCTGAAGTTCAGAAAATTAATCATCTTAAACAGTTTTTAACAAATTTCTGTGAAATTTGGCACACACCTAGAAATTAGAAGATAGCAGCCATATGGAAGCTTTGTCTTCACCTCCTCGTTTCATCTCATTTTCTTCCTTTTTGCATCTTTTTCACCCCTTTGGAAGGGAGACTTCCTCCAGATTTTACTGCTTCCAACCCTTCTTGGCCAGGGGCAGTCAGTTCACCCTAGAAACTGGTATCTTCTATTTTTCCCCTCTCTTGTTATGATTATTGTTTAAAAAGAAAATAGGGAATTTATCTCTTAAAAGTTCTCTCCCTCCACACCTGCTTTTTTTTTTTTCCCCAAACTTTGCTCAAGTGAACACATAATGCTTTTGTAGCAAGGGGAGGAAAGTCACATAAGTTTAAAAAGAGATCAGGAGAGCAGTGAATTGCCCATCATAGGAATTTTCAGCATCTTTAGTGACTAGTGGGGAGATGGTATCCTAATAAGTGTCGCACTTTTCTCTGCTTACCTGTAGGCTGGCTTTGGTTACAGACTGTAGTGGGTTACACGGATTGAGGTCTCTAGTTGAGGTAGTACCTTCATATGAAAGGACGTCCTTTCTGGTGCTGGCTACTATGAAGAGTGAGTTGGAAGCCAGTCTCTGCCCCCACCCCTCACACCTACGTGAGCAGCAAAGTCCCCTGGTGGATTCAGAAAGATTGAAGTCTAAGATACCTCAAGTGAAGGAAGAATAGGGCCCATGAGTAGGAGGAGCGAGTTCCCTGGCTGTGAGCCCAAAGAAGCCTTTTTTTTTTTTAATTAACATATAATGTATTATTTGTTTCAGGGGTACAGGTCTGTGATTCATCAGTCTTAAACAATTCACAACGCTAACCATAGCACATACCCTCCCCAATGTCTATCACCCAGCCACCCCATCTTCCTCACCCCCCCTCCTCTCCAGCAACCCTCAG
>CM052899.1:67013464-67061700 GCA_028534135.1 Potos flavus | reverse complement strand
AATCACATTTGTATATTTGGGGTAAATACCTAGTGGTGTAATTGCTGGGCCATAGGGTAGCTCTATTTGTAACTTTTTGAGGAACCTCCATACTGTTTTCCAGAGTGGCTGCACCAGCTTGCATTCCCACCAGCAGTGGAGGAGGGTCTCCGTTTCTACACATCCTTGCTAACACCTGTCTTTTCCTGACTTGTTAATTTTAGCCTTTCTCACTGGTGTGAGGTGGTTTCTCACCGTGGTTTTGATTTGTATTTCCCTGGTGCCGAGTGATGTTGAGCACTTTTTCATGTGTCTGTTGGCCATTTGGATGTCTTCTTTGCAGAAATGCCTGTTCATGTTTTCTGCCTATTTCTTGATTGGATTATTTGTTCTTTGGGTGTTGAGTTTGATAAATTCTTTATAGATTTTGAATACTAGCCTTTTGTCTGATATGTTATTTGCAAGTGTCTTCTCCCATTCTGTCGGTTGTCTTTTGGTTTTGACGGTTTCCTTTGCTGTGCAAAAGCTTTTGATCTTGATGAAGTCCCAATAGCTCATTTTTGCCCTTTCTTCTCTTGCCTTTGGCGATGTTTCTAGGAAGAAGTTGCCGTGGCTGAGGTCGAAGAGGTTGCCGCCTGTGTTCTCCTCAAGGATTTTGATGGATTCCTGTCTCACATTTAGGTCTTTCATCCATTTTGAGTCTATTTTTGTGTGTGGTGTAAGGAAATGGTCCGTTTCATTCTTCTGCATGTGGCTGTTTTCCCAACACCACTTGTTGAAGAAACCATCTTTTTTCCATTGGACATTCTTTCCTGCTTTGTTGAAGATTGGTTGCCCATGGAGTGGAGGGTCCATTTCTGGACTCTCTCTTCTTTGTTCCAATTATCTATGATCTATGTGTCTGTTTTTGTGCTGGGTTTTGGGTATAGTTTTTGTCCTGGCTGTTTCCTTGAATCTTTTCTCCAGCTCTGTGAAGAACTGGCTGTTTAGTGTCCTCATGACCTTCCATATTATCCTGTGTGTCTTGCTAGGGCATTTTTGGTATTTGTATTGTGTACTTGGATTCACATGTGGCATAATTCACATGTTCCCTTGTGCTTTAACTACAGGTTCCAAAATTCGAAGGTTTTATTTTCAGTTCAGAATGTTGATGGTTCATGTAACTTTATTTATTTATTTATTTAAAGATTTTATTTATTTATTTATTTGACAGAGAGAGAGAGAGAGAGAGAGAGATCACAAGTAGGCAGAGAAAGAGGGGAAAGCAGGCTCCGTGTCGAGCAGAGAGCCCGAAGCGGGGCTCGATCCCAGGACCCTGAGATCATGACCTGAGCCGAAGGCAGAGGCTTTAACCCACTGAGCCACCCAGGTGCCCCGGTTCATGTAACTTTAAAGCCCCATAATGGAAAGTTGACTTTCTAAAATTAAGACATGCACTGGAATTTTGTCGTAGCTTTTCTCCCGCTTAACTCAAAGAACTAATTATGTCTTCTCATTATTTTATGTTTTGTTGGTTTTTGTTGTTATAATTTATCATTTGCTGTGCATGCATTTGTTGGCAGTGTCTTTATATCAAAATGAAGGCAAGGACCTCCTGAGTTCTCTGTAAAGTGGAAGATCATTTACCCTGGTATAGCATTGAGTGTAGAGTCAAACAGGCTTGGCTTTGTATCCACATTCTGCTTCTGAAAACCTTGGAGGCCTTATATAAATTATCTAAACAAACCAGGGCTTAGCAAGATTGCCTGTGAAAGGGGAATCACCACATCTGCCCTTCTAGATTGTGAGGTTTCAAGGTATCACATCTAATAAAACCCAGCCACTGCTCCCCTGGGAGCGCCAGGTGGCTGCCTGTCTGGATTATTTCACCCTGAGAACCTAATTCGATATTCTTAGTTTAATTTTACCTGACTTCCTGGTTCATCAGTTCCATAATCTCCTTACTATATAGCACAGGGAAATAACCTCTCTGGTCCTGGGGACCAGGAAGCCTAAGAGGTTGGTGCAGGAGGACTCCGCTTGGGGATCCTCTTCTTGCCTCTCTGTGTAGGAACCTCCTTTGTAGAACCCTCTGAAAATAGGGCCTTTGGATATTACATGACAAGGTATTAGGTACCCACTGGCATGAGGCCACTCTGTAAATTATTTTGAGCAGTATGGATAGCTTACCTATTAGAACAGGTAACTCATAAAACCAGCTTAGTAAGTAACTGAGGGTTTTTCTTAACAGAGTAAATACCTCTTTGGGGCACTTAGTAGGCCCTGTGTTATGTGTTCAGGCCTCACACCAGGTGGAAGCTGTTTTCCACATAAGAATTGAGCTAGTAGAAACATTTCTTTCAGTTATCCTGCAAGACCTCAATGCTGAGACCGCTAATGCCCCATCATTTTCTGAAATGAAGCTTCAGTTCCTTTTCTGTTCAGCTAGCAAGCTAAAGTACAACCCTCTTACCTCATTCCAGTGATCATCTGGAAGGAAAAAAATGGGATTCAGGGAACACTCTTTGAGTGAAAGATGGGTCAGAGATATATAATTCTAAGACAATTCTTTTATAGCAAGACCCAAGAAAATGATCAGTTGTGGAGTGAACTTCATAATCCGTAGGATGACGAGGTGGTGGCATCCTTTCTCCTTAAGGAGGGAAACCCCCAGAAGCCTCAGCATCTCATGGCAGGAGGGGAGGACTGCATGTTCACTGTGGCTGGGTCCAACTTGAAAAGGCTTTGTCTTAGCTGTGCTCAAGTGATTTCCTGTGGGGCTCTTTCTCCTCTCTGGGCTCACCCTTTCCTGCAAAAGAATTTTTTTCTCAAGGGTGATCAAGTTATCGCTTTTATGTGCTGACTTGATACATAGTTGTCTCTCCAGGGCATGGGAGGTGCTCATGAGCAGCTGGTGAGGAGCGCTGCTGGGGGCGGGACCTGGGGATTTGCAGATGGGCTTCTGGCACATAGTGGGGGGCCCATGCCCAGGGGAATTTGCCATCATTGTCATTTCCCCCAACGTTCCACTCCGAAATGGATTCTCTTTTGGTCCCTCTGGTGCCGGGGTCACCACACTGTGGCCCACTTCTGCCTGTTTGTATACATAAAGTTTTATTGGCACACAGCCATCTAGTCATTGACATCGTCTCTGGCCCAGCAGTGACAGCAGAGGGGAGGAGCTAGGAGACCAGCTGTATGACCTGCAAACACTAAAGTGTTTAGTATCTTGCCCTTTCTAGACAGAGTTTGCTGACCTCTATCTCATCTATAAAAAAAAACAAATTTTTTTGGAAAAAACACCTTTCTTAAAACCCAGTTTCAACAAGAGAGGCTAATTGCCTTAAGGTGGGTAGTGTAGGTGATTCTTAAACATAACCCTTATGAATCTTTTTCTTGCCATTGAACCAAGCAAAAGGTTTCCTTGTGCTTTTGGATGTCTTCAAGTGGTGTGATCTAATTTCAAAAGGTCTTTAGTGTTTGAGTGAATAAAGAGTTTATATGGGCCTTTTTTTTTTTTTTTTACAACCTATTGTTTAAAATTTTTATTTGAAATAGTTGTAGATTTACAGAAAAATTACAAAGACACTACAAAGGGTTCTTCTAAACCCATCAACCAGCTTCCCCTGCTGTTAGCATCTTACACAGAATCATGGCAGTTTTCTCAAAAATAAGAAATTTGCATTGGTACAATACTGTTAACTATAGACTTGATTTGGATTTCACTAGTTCTTCCACTCATGCCCTTTTCTTCCAGGATCCATTCCAGGATACCATATGGTATTCACGGCGTTCAGCGACTTTTTTTTCTTTTTTTAATGGTGACATCCACTGAATATCTCCAGTTTTTCCTCTTTGGTATAGTTTAGATGTTGTCTTTGGGTAAAGAAAATGACTTGTTCGTGATGACGTAACCCTGGAAGGCAGAGGTGACCTCTGACTCCAAAGTCCCTAACACTTGTAATTGAGGCTTAATTTATCGAGTGTTGAGTGAATGTCTGTCACTGCGAGGTGCTTCATACCTAGCACCCCACTGACGCCATACAGTCACTTCACCTGTTAATGATTTCCTTCATTTTCGTTAAGGTAACTGAGACCAGAGAGTTTATCTTTACCCAGGTTTTGTGTGTGGATGACCCTCAGCCAAGGCTGACAATGCCTTGAGGCTCCAGCCTCCAGCGGGCGCTCTGAGGTCATTCTCTTGCTGCTTGCCATGGACTCTAGCTAGTGAGAAGTCCAATGTGCTTACAAAAAAAAAGAAAAAAGGAAAAAGCACAGGGAGGTTAGCCAGAGCTGGCATGGGAACACAAGTCACTGTTTGGAATGCCGGTGCTTCCTGCACTTGTAATTTGTGTGATTAAAATCCTTCAGTGGCCACACGGTCCTGCCCCCCTGAGTGGGTCTGACGCTCATCCCTCTCCATTCCTCTCCTTGTATTCTGTTCCAGCCGCCCAGAAGGACGTGAGGCTGTGAGCTCTGTGCACTCTGGTCAGAACGGGCTTTAGCACCCACATGACCTTGAGTAAATCGCCTTCAGGTTTCTGAGATGCTCTTCTTGCAGGTCCTGTGAAATGGGAGCATGGCTAGCATGAAGGGCATCGGTGTGTGAGGGCTGTGTCTGGCACAGTGGTGGAGCGTGCGGCTGGGCCTCTCAGGAGCCAGGGTGTAGGGGGGTGACGACAATATTGACACTGGCAGCATTAGCTCAGGGCAGACACCGCCTCATCCAGAAAGCCTTCTCAAGGCCCATGTGACCGTTGGATGCTTCCTCCTCTGTTCTCCCAAAGGACCCTGGGCAACTCTCTACATGGCAGTCATCACACTGTGTTATGATTACCAGCTTGTCATTCTCTCCTCACTTGACTGGGCACTCACGGAGAGCAGATGTCCTGGTCCCTTGGGTGTCCCCAGGGCCTAGCATGGGGCCTGACAGGTAGTTCTCGGACCGTAAATGATGAGAAACAAGGTCCACGTCCAAATCTCCTAATGGGCAGTGAAGGCCTACTCGCCCACCCCTTGATGATGGTGCCTCTCTTGTCACAGGCATTTGCTTAATGCCACTGCTGTCCCCCCTCAGTTTGCTCATTTGGAACCGACACTGCTGGCGGTGGAATTCTCCCTCTCTGGCACTTAAGGAAGAACTGTGGCATTTATTCGAACAGAGATTTCCCATAATATACAGATCTACAATATTTCCTTCTGTCTTTATTAACATTTTCAAACACTTTTGCCCAGGACAGCTGTTCTAGACTTATGCTGTACGTTTCCCAGGCTGGAATGAAAGATCATTTCACTAATGTGTTAGCTTCTGCTCGGAGACCTTGCAAATGAGGTTTTAAAATCTTTCATTCCAACGCAAACTTCTGATGTGGTTCTGACATCATATAATCAGAGTCAAATATCTTGGTTGGGGGGGGGATTTAATCACTTCATATAAGCAGTCATTTCTTTCCTTGATATGTATATCCCTGTTCTATGTCCTTTGAATTTTAAATTATGCTTATTGCTCAAAGAGCCCAGAATCAGGCACTTGTGTCACCAGCACTGCCCATAATCTGACCCGTCTATGTTATTCAAGAAATGTTCACTAGATGCAGAAGTTCTCTAGCGACTGGTGCAGCTGTTGTTGAATTTTAACAGTTAAGGCCCTAACTCCCCTCCCCCACTGCTGAAATGCTTGTGCTCTGCTGCTGCCAAAAAGTTTTTAATATGCATGGAGCGTAGAGTCTGGTATTGGAAAAGATTGGGTCACAGTTTGAATCAGAAGCAGCATATATTGCTGATATGTTACATTTTATAAATATAAACTGTAAAGTATATACATACACAGCTACTGTCATAATTTTGTGTCTGAAGGTTTATTCCTGCTTACCACGAAAGCTACAGGGTCTTTCCCTGAAATACAGGCGCCAAAGCTAGAGTGTGCATTTTTTTATTATTATTTTTTTTATAGAAATCTCTCAGCACTTTCAAAAATGCACATTCTATCCCCCGCTTGTGTGTTCCCAACCCCCACCTGGAGCACGGGAGACTTCTCTGTTGCCTTAGGAATCGCCAGATAGGCTTTCAGTATGTATTTTCAAGAATGAGTTTCCGAGTTAGCAGTATGAAATCTTTATGTGTTTTTAGTGAGACCCTCTTACTGCCATTTGTTCCTTTTCTTTGAGAAGGAAACGTTTCTCCTCAAAGGAAGGTGGTGATACTGGCTCTTCTGCACTAAAAATGGAGAGGGGTCCATTCGGAAGAAGGTTCTTTCAGTTTATTGTGTGAAATTGAGAAAATAGCAAACAAACAGATATTAGTACTCCCCTTTAATTTATTTCTGCTTTGGTAAATGTGGTTTCTGAGCTTTTCAGGAAGAGTCGACTTCTGCCTCCGTTTTGCAAACCACAAGTTGGCTTTCAGGAAATATGTGGTGCTTAGGTACTTCGTTGTAATTGGTTGCAGCTCATCATTAAATAAAATTGGCGGTTTGTGATCATTCCAGTCCTACTCATCAAAAATTTGTAAAGGGGCAGCAGGAAGAAGGATATAAATGTTTTCTGATGCTTAAATTTGGGATGTGGTGGGAAAGAACACTCAAAATTTTTCATTATGTTTTAGCTGGTGATAAGCTTTTTATTCTTAGATTACCCATCAGTTTTGGGTTTTAACCCAAAGACTTTTTTTTTTTAAAACCAGGATTCTCCTCTGAACCACAGCCACAAAAAAAAAAAAAAAAAAAAAAAGCCCGAGTATTTTCTCAATACTCCCAAAGATGTTAATGTCAAGAATTTTGAAGTCTGAAATCTTATTCTGCTTACAAGTCACCAAATTTGTCTGTTGTGGTTTCATGGATACTGGTAGAAGATGCGTGACTCCTGGTCAAAAGACTACTAATCATAACAGGGACAGTAGTAGAATATCAATTTCCTGACTCCTACTTCCCACAGGCTAATGCCCCATGGGCTGGATGATACCTGCATGGGAAGTGTTATGAGAGGAACCCGGAGCTTAGGAAACCCAGATCTTTTATGATGGGCAGTAAAGCCTGCTTTTTTCTCCAGGGGGAGACCCAGTCTCTATCTTCCCAGGCTATTTGCTCTGCAGACATCCTTGAAAAGATAGTCTAGGACAAAGCAGGCAATGCCTCTCCTCAGTAGGAGTGCAGAACACAAGAAGCCCATCAAGAATTGTCTCCCACCACATAGGTAGCTGGAACCATTCTAGATGTATAGGAGAGATGTTAATTTTATGTGCCTGGATGCCTTAGGGCTTAATTCTCTCCGAGGGATCGGGCTGAGAAAAACTGTGAGACCTTTGCTGGGCGCTGCCATTTCCAAAATGCCCAGTGTTTTAAATCAAAGAAGAGAAAGAGAATATCAGAAATAACATTTTCACTCTGCTGCTTTTTGGGAAAACAGAAGTAGTATATTTGAAGCATTAAATACAGTTGACCCTTGAACGCTCAGGTTTGAACTGCGCAGGTTCACTTCGATGTGGATTTTTTCAGTATAGTACAGTAGTGTAAATGTCCTTTCTCTTCATTATGATTTTCTTAAAAGCATCTTTTCTCTAGCTTACTTTATTGTAAGGATACAGTACATGATGCAAATGTAAGATACAAAATACAGGTGAATTGACTCTTATCGGTAAGGCTTCCAAAGGTCAACAGAAAGCAATTAGCCGAGGGTTAAGTTTTTGGGGAGTTAAAAGTTTGTGGATTTTTGACTGCGTGGGGGTCAGTGCCCCTAATTCTCCCATTGTTCAGGTGTCAACTGTAGTTAAAAAAATTTCTGATCTTCATTACAAAAAAAAAACCAAAAACAAACACCCAAAGCAAACAAAGGACCCCACCAAATTCTGTGAAGGAAGAAGTGGTTTATGTAAAGAAGCTTATGCTTACAATTTCTTGCCTTCAAAAAAAACTCAGGCAGTTTGCTTGTGGGAAACACCTATGAAACATGTCGTTATCGAACTTCTGTTGGCTGAGGTGAAAACTCGTTTTAGGACTTTCTGTTTACTTAACTACTTCTTGCCTCCTCCTCAGTCCTTCCCAGTGGAGAAGCCTATGAAAAGTTTCTTGTATCCAACCCAGCAACTGTTCTGTTTGTTTTCCAAACTTTGTTTTGCCACGTAGGTCTCCTCTTTCCAATTCTTCATGTGACTTCTGATGCCTCTTCTCCATAGAGACTGTTTCCAGACTTGGGTTTTGCTACCTCTTTTGAATATTCCACCTCACAGAGTTTTGTGCCTGTGTGGGATTCTGAAATCCAAAGGAGAAGTGACTGGCTCAGGCTTCTGAGATACTGTGGGGGGAACCCAGAAAACCGAATGCAGAAACTTAAGTCTCAGTGGGAAGTCTGAACGGTTATGTGGGTGAACTGGCGAGTGCTGGGTCACATAGCGCATCTGTATATTGAAGGACATCAGAAAGATCACAGCAAACAAACAAAAACGGCTAATGTCGAGAACTTGATCCTGAACAAGGATTGCTGAGTCTGAGTCCCTGTTTTGGGACAGAATGGAGAAGCCCGAGCTAAGGGATAGGCTTAGACCTAGAGCACCTGCTGTGCCAACAGTTCTTTCACTTTCCAAAAGGAGTATCTTTCCTTTACAAAAAAGCAAACCACTTAAAAAAAAAAAAAAGATGTGAGGATTAAGTAGATAATAACTATAAAATTTATGATCTTTATTTTTAAAGAGCCTTATAAATATAGTCACCATTGTTACTTTATCTTCATCCTGTAGCTGTCCTCCCTCTCTGCAGATGGATGGCTGTCATTTAATCACTAGGCTATTTATGACCCGAAAGAGTTGATGGGGGTGTGGTAAAACATCTCATCAGCCGCCACCACCACCCTCCAAGCACCTTGAATAATTGCTGGGAGATGAAATGGCAATTGTTTGGCTAAGTGCAGTCTTAAATTCTCTGTCAGAGCTTCACTCACCCCTTCCTCTCCCTTCCTGATTAGTAATACACCACTTAAGGTTCATTTTCTGATAAGGCAATACAGACCATTTGAGATTTATAGGTTTCTTTGCTTGGTCATGAAATAGGTTTTATGACTTACTCATGAATTGGCTGGATGGGGGGAATTGTAAATAAATTGTTCAAAAAACAACTTTTTTAAAAAATGTGAGCCCCCTCCCCTTTTCTGATCAAAGGATAGGAGACCTTCTAGTGTACTAAGTATCTATCAAGTCAGGAATGCAATATTTCACATACTTGATTTATAAAATCCAATTTTAGTTGTAGAATGGTTCAGGCGTTTGTGGAAGACTGCATGTGCCTAGCACTCTGCCTAGCTCTGTGAGGTCTACAGAAAGAGTTAAAGACTTGATTTTACCTCAAAGGCAAGAGAAATCTCTGAAACCATCACAGAATGACTCCTGCCAACCTGCCATCCCATTTCTTACTGGGCTGAGCCTTCAGAGATCTGTGACTTAGACCAAAGGAGAAGCATTCTGGAAGGCAGGCCTGGAGCTGAGCTGAGGAAGGGACAGATTGGGGCTGGCAGAGGTTTTGGGGAGCCTGAGAGGTGAGGAGAGACCTGAGGCAGAGTGCGGGACCATCAGGGAAGCAGGCAGAGGGCAGTTTGGGGAGTGCACTTCTTCTTGGGGGGATGGATGGGGCAGACTGGGTCTCAGGTGGCTGAGGCTGGCTGGTTGAGCCACTCAAGTTGGAGGAATTGGATTGGGGGCTGAGCCAGGGGACCACAGTGGTGATGCAGGCATGAAGCAACGTGATGAGAAGGTAAAGAAGGGAACAGCATGGGAGCTGCTGGAAGTAAAAATGGACAGAATTTGACGTTAGCTCTGCTCCAGAGGAAAGAAGCAAAGGTAATGCTCAGGAATGTGGAAGGATAAGGAAGCTGCTCATGGAAACTAGTTTTAGCTGAAGAGGGTGAATTTGAGGTGAAGAGCATCTGAGTGTAGCAGCTACTGAAATGCATGTGTGTTGAAAATGTAATTGAAACAAGCAACTTTTGTCACTGTGCTTTTAAAGTAAGCTTCATATGCCACAGTCACAAGCCTCCAGTTTGGAGATAATGAAAGAATAATTTAATTCAGGTCCACACCTATTTATCACATTCTTTTTCATGTTTAGAAGCCTCTCCGTGAGTCTGTTCACTGACCTTTTTACATTATCTTTTATCTTTTTTTTAAATTTGCGAATTTTAGGGAACATTAAGGTCCCCAAAGATTTTTTGCTGTTCATGGGTTTCTCTCTTAGATGCTGTCTTTGGTCTGCTCTAGAGAAATCTTGATTCCTAGCTGCAGTTTTTTCTGAGTTGCCCTGTATATGTGACCAGAGGAAAGGGCTTTAAACATTGAAAGGCCCTGGGTTGAGTTTTTGGAGTGAAAGGTCGTAAGTTGGACTGTAGATTCTGACACTTTCCTTAGAAGCAGGGAACATGAGCACCTCAAAAGTCCAAGTTACTGGTCATGGCAGTTGGAGTCTAGTGTCCTAATTAGTGAACTGATATGGTGCTAGGTTGGACAAGACTCGATCTTCTCCACAAACCTGGAGAAGTACAAGGCATCTCTCCTTTGGACTGTGTTTCTTGGGGCTACAAGACCAGTGAGAACTTGGTCCCGTTCTGGTCATTGGGGGAGATAAGGAAGCTGTCATCTCAGCCATTTAGCAATGGGGTGTCACGTATTTGGTGTTCTGTGGCTTTTATACTATTAATCCCATCCTCTGAACTTCTACCTGCAGCCCCTGCCAGACGCGATCGCCCATGGTCCAGTGGCTTAACACGCAGCCCCCGACCCCACCGAGCTGCAGCCCAGCTGTTACACCTCCTTCCCCCAAGCCCCCACCTTCCCCGCTCTCTCTGCCTGCCGCCATAGTGGACAAGCCACCGGAAAGGTACAGGGTGTGGGAAATGATGTCGAAGACAGGGGCAGCACCCTGGCTCGATCAACCTGAGCAGCTTCTCGTGTTCCCTACATGAAAGAGGTTGCTCAGGTTCTTCTAGCCTCCAGGAGCTCGTGGGCAACATTGACAACCTTGGCTCAGGCTGTGCCTTGGTTCAAGAGCAAGTACATTCTCTGGAGAAATTTGCCTCATATGAGAGCTGCTTGAACCTACTGTCCCCCTCTGTTTTTTT
Organism: Potos flavus; assembly: GCA_028534135.1. Taxonomy (NCBI): domain Eukaryota; kingdom Metazoa; phylum Chordata; class Mammalia; order Carnivora; family Procyonidae; genus Potos; species Potos flavus. The sequence goes on along the minus strand of CM052899.1, from coordinate 67,050,646 downwards.
TTTTTTTTTTTTTGTCCCTGTCATGCATTGATGAAACTATTTATTTTGGAAGAACTTCTTATACATGAATATAGAGCACATGCTTTTTTTTTTTTTTTTTTAAAATGAACGGGGCCCTGGGAACAGGGGTTCACACGGCCATTTAATGGGCCCGTTGTGCAGAAGCCAGAGGAGCTGGCCTAGCAAGTCCTTCATCCTGGGTGGCAGGCTGAAGTTCTTTCTGTCTTCACTGGCTTCCCCCACTCCAGCGAGGTGGGGCACTTTCTTCTGCTTCAGTCTGCATCTGGTTAACGCCATGGGCTCCCTCCTCCCCTGGTGTGCTCTTTCCCCAGAAGGGCACAGAGGGCATTTTGACAAGTGGCGAGAAGCTAAGCCTTGAAATGTCTTTTGGAGGCAGACGCGAGGGGGTGCAAGTAGAGAAGACCCGACTCAGAACAACAAACTCCTTCCGGAGTAATGTGGAAGCAGACTGTGCGTGTGGACAGGTGGATGTCCGCTGCGCACTGCCCAAGCCAGTCGCTGCGCATGCGCCTCTCTGCGCACTGCCCAAGCCAGTCGGTGCGCATGCGCCTCTGTGTGCCCTGCCCAAACCAGTCGGTGCGCATGCGCCTCTGTCCTTTGCCGCCTTGCCTTCTGTCTCAAGATGGGGTGCTTTTTCTGATAAATGAACACAGCGCTTAGGAGTAAACACACCCTGTGGCTCCAGTAATGCTGAAGATAGGAAAGGGCATCCCACCAGGCAGAGAGGAGAATTAGGTGATGAGGTTCAGTGGAAGCTGCTCAGAGAAGCTCCCTGAAGAAAGATTTGAATTTGAAACCCATCATTTACTTGAAAATCAAGTGCTATAGATGCGCCTGGTGTTCACTTTGCTGCTATTTGGTTGATTGGTTTGTTTGTTTTTTTTGGAAGGAGTTGTCCCACTGGTGATATGTAAATGAGATTTGGGAAGGGATATGGTCGGGAGCGGGGGTGGGGGGGGTGGTGGGAGGGCAGTGAGGTTCCCCCTCCCGGTTTCTCACGTTTTACTTTGTGTCTCTCACATTCTCTTCTCAGCGTTGTCAATCGGAAGGCTCGAGCGGTGTATCCGTGCGAAGCAGAACACAGCTCAGAATTATCTTTTGAGATAGGAGCAATTTTTGAGGACGGTAAGTGTTAGTGGGAGCTCTGTGGTAGCATATGCTCTGTGCCCCCTCCGAATGTCTACAATCCAGAGTAAGCAGTCACTGGTTGTGGGGTTGTCAGGGGCACACGTCCGTCCCTTGACTCTTTGGACAGGAGCGAGCTGGCCCAGTTGGCTGCCAGGAACTGGACACTGGTGGGGGGGGAGAAGAGGGGGGAGGGCTATGGAATTCCACATCTTCTTTCATCTTGATGATTCTCCAGCCCCTTGAACTCTTGTGAATCTTCGTTCAGAACATCTTTCTCCTGATGTAAAGAAGCTAGTGCCATTTGGAATTAAGAAATACTTTCAATTTGAGTCCTTTGTTATCCTCTCCCACAGTCCCCAGCCAAGCCTCCTAAATGTGTCAGGTTCACCAAATCTGAGTTACAGAAGAGTACTCCTGTCAGAAAATTTTGGTTTATAGTTCCCTTGCCATTCTTATGCTTTACATGATTTTTGCTCATTTGGATAGCATGTGACTCTCTGGACCTGGGTATTGACTTTGTGTATTGAAACAGGGGTGTGGATTTTATCTGAGTCTTTAATATTCACGCACAAGCATTTAGGAGCTCTACCTGGCTTAATGTTTCACAGATTTCTCCTATGGTTCATTGTTTGCCCCCCCCCCCCCCCCGATTTCTTCCTTAACGGTCTTGCTCATTATGAAATTCACTGATTGCTGTGGAAACAAGTGATGCGTGTGGGTGGAGTTGCCCAAAAGAGTTCTGGGAAGGCAGTGAGGATCTTAGATGCTTGAATGGAATGGTCGGTTAGCCAGAATGTTTGGAATATATGGAATATATCAACACAACATCTTGTGATATATTGTCAGTAATGCAGTGTTTGCTGGTGATTGTTTTTTAGAAAGCAAGTTGCCTATTTATTTATTTAGAGGGGGGAGGGGGAGAGTGGGAGGAGAGAGAGAGAGAGGAGAGAATCTTAAGCAGGTTCCACCCCCCAGTGCGGAACCTGCGTGGGGCTTGATCTCACAACCCTGAGATCATGACCTGAGTCAAAATCAGGAATGAAATTAAGTGTCAGACGATTAGCCAACTGAGCCACCCAGGCGCCCTGCAAGTTGCCTCATTTAGAATACATTTCTATCTATGTGTGATGTGTACTCTTGAGAGCCAGGGACTCTGGATAGTGTCAGAAAACAAACAGCACTCCCACCAGAACCCCACATATGACAGAATTATCCTTTATGGAGGATTTTGTTCTTGGAGTAGAAGCAAGGTCATTCCTCTATCACCATAACACACATACATGTGATTTTGCCAGGAGAGCATGGTAAAATATCTGCCCTACTCCAGGCCTGTCACACATTGGGACACCACATGGCAGGAGGGAACGCTGAGGCAGTAGTGTTGAAACCCACCCATTTGAGAAATGATGGTGAATTTTTACGTCATGTGATTAGACCTGATCGGGAGCTTCTGAAATCCCTTAGGCTGTATTGTTTGTGAGGTAGTTATCTGGGTAGAAGGTATATCTATTAGGATGCCTTTGGCTGCAAGTAACAGTGATAAAACCGGCTATCAGTCATGAAAATGGATTAGCTCTTACAGTGATTAAGTCTGCAAGGTTTGGTTAATTCACGGTCTCAAAGATATCATCAAAATCATAGTAGATGCATCTCTGCTGAGCCATTCACAGCTTGTGGTCAGGGGCCTCTGGCTGGCTTTCCCAGAGGGACGAGATGGCTGCCAATCCAGGCGTCATAGCTATGCTGGGCCCTCGCAGAAGGGCGTGCCTCATTCTTGTGTTCTTTTAAAAATGAGAAAACTTTCCCAGAACTTCTTCTCTAGTTTACCTGCCCTCATATCTCAATAGTCAGAACAAAGTCAGATGTTCACCCTAAACCCATCACTGGCCAGGGCTTAGGGCAATCCGAACCACACAACCTGGACTGTGGGGGACCCTCTTCTGGACACGCAGACACGTGAATGAGGGTCAGGACCTCAACCAAATCTGGTTCCTGCCGGCATGGGAAAGGCTAGCAGATGTCAGACACGAGAGACTGAGCTTCTCTACCTCTAAAGTCTCTAAATGATTTGTAGGAGTCTTACACACACACACACACACACACACACACACACACACACACACACACACCCCACCCCCACCTCCACCACCAGTATCTCACTGTGTTTAGGAAGAGGAGCGTGATGAGAGCAGGTAGCTGTGGATTGTCAACCCTGTGGTTATTTTGCTTAAGATCAGATTGGCTTTTCTACTTTCCCTGTGCCTTTGGACAAGTTCTTTAAACTCTCTCTGGACCTGATTCCCCATCCTCATCTTCAAGGATGCCTACAAGAGTGATGTGGTGTCAGGGCAGCCTTTGGGGCCACGGGTGTAGGTGGGGCTTTGAGAACAGCACAGATGTCCGTGGAGGATGTCACCAAGCAGGGAGCCATGCTTAGCGCACTGTGGTGTGCCGTGGATGGGCTCTGTGCTGAGCCAAGGCCTGCTTCCCTCAGACCCAGTGCCCTGGAGTGCTGGTGTCCAGCTCTGTCTTGGCCACTGGCTCAGTGGTTCCTCAGTCTCTCCCTCAAGGCCAGCTGCTCCACACCGGCCTTGGTGACATGTTGCTACCTTCCCCGACCCGAGTATGTGAGTATCTTATTTTATGTGAGCGCCTTGTCCTGTGCGTGCTCCCTGTGGTCCTCCCACAGGGGCACGGACAAGCATGGCAGACACAGAGGAATGCATTCAGAACCTACACCCTGACACTTGCTGTGTCTTAGGGCTAGTTCATAAAGGCTACAGAAAGTCAAAGGCTCTTAAACAGGATTTATTCTTTTTACTCTGTACCTTCATCTCTGTGCATGATTGATCTCGTAGCAGAAAATGTATAATTCACTGTGTGCTTGCTTAGAATGTCTAGTGAAGCTCTTCCTTGAATGATTTGGGGTCCTCCCTTCCGAGGACTGACACAGAGTAGGACAGACGGGCAGCTCATCTGGCCTCAGCTTCCGTGGAGTGAGGCAGAGCTCCCGGTGGCCACTGTGACAGCACTGGCCACGGGAATGCGGCCAGGACCACCACCTTTCTGCACGCCAGCAATACTCTGGCCTCCAAAATGTCTGAGACCTTTTTCCTGTGTTCGCTTGTCCACTGGAGCCTTAGCAGCTATCATAAAGGCTCTTGCAGTGTAAACCCCTTTTGTACCTCGTATGGGCAACAAAGGAAATTGGTTTATGGCACTCAGTGGCCTTTGGTAAAGACAAAATCCAGGTCAAAGTGGCCCGTGGGCTGCATCATTGGTAGTTCTGCGATTTGTAATATATACAACAGTGAGAAACCCTAAACCAGAGTGTGGAAGAGAGAGGGATCTTTAGTAATGAAGTAGCTTGATAGTTATTCCTTGCTCTTTTGCTCTTACCGTGTGGACCTGGACGTAAGTTATGAGTTTAAATTCTAGGCTGAAGATTGAGCTGTATCGTAGACACATGAATGCTTAGCCATTGTTCCGTGGAAGTGCCTCCCATATCCCCCAGGGAGGGGGCTGTTGGTAAAGTCTCAGGGCAGCCCATATTCCTGGGACCGCCATATGGACCTTCCCTTCTCTCTGGGCCCAGGAACTCCAGAAGCACGTTTGCCTGGTGGCCAGTCAGTCCTGCTCTCTTTCCAGATAGGTGGTTCTTCAGCTGGCAGATGCTCCCATCAGAGTGGGGAGCGGTGTTCCTCCACAGGCTGCCAGGCAGGATTGGGGGGGGCCCTTTAGTGGGAGGGTTTCCGGGAGCTGGCTTTCTCTCAGCTGTGCTTCCCAGACTGTTCATTTCCATGTGGATACATGACTGAGCCGGTGCTTTGGGGAGCAGGTGTGGTCCAGATTAATCTTTTAAGACTCTCGGTGATTCATTTTAAAGATCTCACATATATAAAGAATAATCCTTCAGAACAATTTAGCATAATCTTGGCAGGCTGAATCTGTACAGACCCCACAACCCAACAATTGTACTCCTAGATATATACCTAACCTTTGGGAATCCTTACATGTTAAGTAAAAAAAAAAAAAAAAAAAAAGTGCCAGGAGGCTCTATGTAATGTGGTTCTAGCTAAGCTCAGAAATAAGCAAAATAAATAGCATATTATTTAGAGATCTGTACATGTACGGCGAAACTGTGTTTTAAGCATAGCTGGTGTAAGAGAATGAGAACTACAACCTTTAAGCTACTGATCAGCTCGAGGTGGTGTGGGGGGCGTCAGGTGAGGGGTTGGCAGAGGAACAAACTCCACATCAGTCATGCGCTGTAGCTTCCTGGTATTCACTGTATTATGATGATGCTTCATAACACCTGAACATTCGTCATATATATTGTTTTTATTATGCTAAAAAAATACCCCACCCAAACCAGAACTGAGTCCATATTCTGTTCTAGAGAAAGCTTCTTGCAAATTATTCCTGTCGCTGGCTCCCGTGCCCCTGTTGTTACGGGACGGTAAACAAGGAGGACGTGGGAAAACCACAGTGAGATTTCACCTTGTACCCATTAGAATGACTGTTATCAAAAACACAGAAATGAACAAACATGGACAAGGATGTGGAGAAATCGGAGCCCTTGTGCCTTGTCGGTAGGAATGTAAAATGGTGTACGTAGCTGCTGGAAGACGGCATGGAAATTGCTCTAACAAATGAAGCACAAGGTTACCATCCAGTCCCGCAATTCCACTTCTGGATATGTACACAGAAGACTTGAAAACAGAGACTCAAACAGGTGTTCGGACCCCCGTCCATGTTCACAGCTGCATTTTCACAGTAGCCAAAAGGAGGAACGTTCATTGACGAATGTTCATTGACGGATGAGCAGATAAACAAAATGTGGTAGATATATGTATAACAGAATATTCAGCCATAAAAGGAACGAAATTCTGAGACATGCTCCAACATGGGTGAACCTTGAAGGTATTATGTTAAGGGAAATAAGCCAGTCACAAAAGGCCAAATTGTGTATAATTCCATTTTGTATGAAGTATCTATAATAGGCAAATTCACAGAGACAGAAAGTAACGTGGAGGGTCCCAGGAGCCCAGGGAGGGGATGGGGAGTTAGCGTTTAAGGGACACAGAGTTTCAGTTTGGGAAGGTGGAAAAAAGCTCTGGGAATGGAGATGGTGCTCGTGGTCACAGAACATTGTGACTATTCTTAATACCACCAAACTGCATGCTTCCAAATGATTCAAATGGTAAATTTTATATATATTTTATATCAGTAGAAACAGCTGTACTAGGGAACATTGGTATAATTGTCATCACATACTGATTGGGTTCCTCAGGGTGTGTGACTTACCCAGGGCCATACGGCTCATAAGGGGCAGGACAGGGTGTGGCCTGGGCCCTTTCTCGGCCCCTGGCCCGTGGTTAGCACCCCCTGGTGCTTGCTGAGTGAGGGCCGTGCTGTGTACCTTGGTGGCATGGGAAGTTGCAGCCAAGTTTGATCAGCCAAGTATAGCGTGAAGCCTTGGATGGCTTTTCTGGGATCTGATGCTCCCAGGAGGGGCTGGGTCTTCCTAAAGGTGGTGAGACCCTCACAGGCCTCATCTATAATCTCTGAGCTACCTTCCCTGTACCTGAGGAGGCCCAGCTATGGGTGCTTTGCCCTCTTCCATCCCCTTTCCAGCCCTTGGCCACTTCCAAGCTCTTGGGTACTGCAAGAGTCTCCTCAGTCCCCTCTCTGCATTGGTGACCTTTCTCTCCTGCCCTTTGGGGAGATGAGGGCTGCAGAGGAAGCAGATGAGCTATGGAGAAGCCTCCTGGTCTGTGAGAGGATTGGTGCAGGATTCCCAGCCTCGCCCGGTTTCCCACATTTAGGCTTCCTTCACCCCCAGCTTTATGGGAAATTACCTTTCTTTCTCTTCTGTTCAGCCCGTGTCTATTAATACCTACTCTGTGGGAGAAGGGGCGTTCGTGGTGTATAGGAGAAGAAACAATGAGCACCGCCAAGGCGTTCTTCCATAAGCTATTTTGTGAACTCCGTGTAGCAGTCCTCCAGGCTAAGTGCTGGTGACCCCATCTTGCAGGGGAGGAGGCTGGGTGGGGCCCCGAGGGTTCAGGAGTTCCCCAGATGCACCTGGCTGGCCTGCGTCAGCTGGGAGTCTCCCCTCCAGGCTCTCTGTCCTGAGTCCGGGGCCCCTTTCCATGGAGGCCCCCCAGGTTGCTGTTCTAATGACATTGCCAGCTTGGAGGGTGGTAGTGGAATAAGTGAGAGCCTTTCAAAATCCTGCTCTGAGGGCCAGTTCCAGGCTAGAAATCAGTGAGCGAGCAAAGAAGGTGACTGGCTGCCGGACTGCCCGGAAAGCACGTACCTCACTCGTTTATTCATTCTTTAAACAAATCCTCCTGTGCTGGGCATGGTGTTGGGGGTGCGGGGTCCCAGTGTCATGTTAGAACCTAGACTAGCAGAGGGAGACTCACAGTCAACCTCCCGCCCTCCCTCTCTCTCTCTCGCTCATCCGCACCCCCGTCTCCCCCATCCCTCGGAACATGTCCGGTGTGTTCCTGGGGCCCTGACCTAGTCTGGAGCGCTAGGCTGGCCTCGGAGGGAGGGACGTCCCAGCTGCCCTCTGCAGGCTGAGGAGGCGTCGTCCAGGCCTGGGTGGGGAGAGGAGCATCCGAGCCAAGGGAGCAGCCGTGCGGAGGTCACACGGTGGCTGCCACACACGAGTGGGCAATGAGCTCCATTGGCTGAGCCGCAGTCAACATTTCAGAAGAGAATCAACAGTGCGTGGTGCACGGTGAGGGAAATACTCTTTCGTGAAGCTTTTGTGTGGTGGGCCCGTGGCTGGGTGTACCGGTTTCTGACACCTGGTAGTAGTTCTTGCGGGGGGCGATCCCAGCTGCCCGGCTCGGCCAGCTCCGGGCCGGCCGTGTCCTCCCCTCTCCATGCACGGCTGCCACTTGGCTCCTGGCCCTGGCCGAAGCCTGAGTGGCGGCTTGCCCACAGATGGGGGTCATTAAATGCTTCTGTATTTTACATCCAAACCCTGGTGACAAGTGCCTGGACCCTGTGCCCTTTGCTGTCCAGCCTGCAGTCCTTCTCTTCTGTGTCTGTCATGGATACTTCGGGATGCCTGCAGTTTGCCAGGCACTGCGCCCAGGTGTGTGGGGCCTAGGCCCTGCCTGCAGGAGCACCCCATCCTGTGTGGCAGTCAGACAGGTGCCCAGGCGATGTCGGTGAGGCCTGAGGAGTGCTGGAAATGGTCGAGGTAGTCTCCCCAGAGGACAGGGCATTTAGAAGTCTCTAAGAGGAAGACCATCTGGTGAAGAGGTGGAGGGCAGGGAAGGCAGTCGAGGTGGAAGGCACCGTGCTGCGGGGGAGTGGGAGGGGAGGCTGGGGATTTGGGCAGGATTTGGGTGTCTGTGCACCCAGCCAGTAGAGGCTGGGGTCTGTTCCTGTCCATGCCAGCCTTTAAGTGGGGGAATGTGATCAGCTCTGTGTTCTAGAGTTCACTGAGCTCCTTTGTGTATGGTGGATTGGAAGGAGCCAGACGAGAAGCTGGGGGACTGGTTAGGAGGCTGCTGCAGGAGGAATGATGGGGACTGTGGTGGCTGAGGGGCAGATCCTATAAATACCGCTTATACAGATTTATAACCAGACAGCCCGGCCGGGGGCCCCCTTCTCTTCTGGTTGAGCCTTTAAGGTACACAGCGGTGCAGTGAATTCCACAGGAATCGAGGACTTCGGGGCATTTTGGTAAAAAGTGATTTCTCTTACTTTTCAGTGCAAACCTCGAGGGAACCCGGCTGGCTAGAAGGGACCCTGAATGGCAAGAGGGGGCTGATCCCACAGAATTACGTCAAACTTCTCTAGTGCCTGGCCAGTGAGGCCCCACGTGGACCTTGGCACCTGGGAACCGGCCTTCTCCCTCCAGGGTGGAACCCACAGCCACCTGGACACAGGAACTCCACATCACTGATGGGCACTCCAGGGGCAGGGAGGGGGACCTACCGCCAGAGGCGGGGGCAGAGGACGCACCGCACGGAACTGCGTCGGCCTGTGGAGCGGGAGAAAGTCGTCAGGATTGACAGGATGGACTTTTCACGTGTCAAGCCTCGGGACTTTGGACTGTGAGTTTTAATTACCCTGTCCCCGGCCTGCCCAGCCTCCCCGTGGGTGACGGCACCACTGGGCAGCCCCCTGCACACCTGCTGCCGAGATCTGAAAGGGAACTGTACTTACTCACGGTGGTGTTTGCGGGCTGTGCTCTTGGCTGTGGTGGATGGGGTGTGGAGGGGGCTGCTGCTGAAAGGCGGGGGATGGGTCCAAGCCCAGAGGGCAGTGGAGAGACGCTCCTTCCTAGACACCACCCGGGGCCCCACACTCACTCTACTTAGAGCACACTGGCGTATTTATAACAGGCTTCTCGTTGGTGCTTTTCACCTGTGTGCTGTTTTCCAAACACCACCTTTTTGCCCCAAGGTCTCTGTACATGAAATAAAATGTAATTTACTATTTGATTTGTGTGTCACAATGTGGGGAAGAGATTGTGGAATTCATTCCCTCTGTAATGTTTTATGATTTGGCACCCAGTGTGTGGAAATTCATTTTCTTCTGATGTTGGCACACGCCCACAGGTAGAGTTTATCAACAAGGAGCCTTGCTTTTTCACAGCAGGCCATGTTCCTGAGGGCAGCAGCCTTCTCTGGTGTGTGAAATCCTGGTGGGCCACCTCCAGCCCCCCGAACAGGCCTTCCCCCATGGCGTGCGTGACTCCTGAGCAGGAGTGGGGCTGGGGCTGTGTCCCCCAGTGGTTTGTGCGTGAGCTGTGTCAGTGCCAGACCTCCTGACTCGCTTCACTGGACAGCTCCTCCCCCACCCCACCCCGTGTTCCCTCTGTTTGCCAGGTCTCGGCGCTAATCTCTCCATCTACATTAAGCTGGGCAGCAGAGTGGCCGGTCAGGCATCCAGACCGTTCCTGGAGGAGTCTTGGCCATGACCCTGCCCATGATGACACCCCAGCTGTGTGTGTGGGGGGCGGGGGGAGTGGGCACTGGGATGCTTCCTTCTTCCTCCTAGGCACAGACTAAACCAACTTCTCCCCTGTCCCCTGATCTGGAGTCCTTGGGAGTGTGGAGCTCGTTTTTAGGGGCCTCGTGATTCTGAAGCCTGCCCTACTACAGGGCCTGCTGTGGAGGCCTGGGAGGTCTCTCTTCCCCACAGGAGGGAGGCTCCTCAGCCTGTCAGACTTCGCTCCTAAGAATTTGCCGCAGGAAGGATGTGTCTGCCGCCTCTTCTCCAGATGAGCTGATTCGAGAGCTTGCTGGTTATCAGGTTTGAAGTCACCTATGTGGACCGTGTAGGGTGTCAAGTTTGGGGTGACAGGTATACAAGGGGAATGGGCCTGTTGAAAGGCATCCATGTTTTACATAAAAATAAAGACAGTCTGAGTGTGATCTAATTGAGAATACCTACCTGTGGGCCCAGGGAGAGAACTGGGACTTCCCAGGAGCCCAGGGCCACACGACAACAGCCAGCCCCAGTGTCCTGTTTTCTGAGTTCTTACTTCCTGCTCACGCACGCTGCTTGGGGATGTAGAAGGGGAACTTGGCTAATGAGAAGGACTTTCTGATGTGTCCCACTTTAAGAAAGTCCTCTGCGGGACAACGCAAAGGTCCGGGCACTCAGAATGGGCTCAGTATAGCGCTGGGGGTGATCTGGCAGTCTTCCTAATTGCTAGATCCCTGTGGGGCATTACACACAAACCCCACTGCACCAAGACCTGATTGATTTGTTTGCATATCAATTTCCATCCTTGACAGTGAGGTGCACCCTACTTGCTGTTCCCACCCAACGGCTGTCAACCCCCAAAGTGTGTTTGCTGCCCCTTACTTGGTCAAGGAAATTGCTACTCAGTGCGACTACCTGTGTGATTTTGGGTCAGTTAAATTGACTCTCTGATTCTGTTTCTGCCTCCTATAAAAAGAACGATAGCCAGAGGTTTGGCTTGAAATGATGTACCCCAAGGAGCATGCCCAGCGTAGAGTATATGTTTAGTTAGTGGGACCTGCTGTCCCCTGTATTGTTACCACTATGACTCACTCGACCTTCGGCGTCAGGGCCGTTTGTGTTCTGTAGGGTGACCATGGGGTGGTTACGAAGCCCCAGAACATGCTGGGTGTGAGGGCCCCCACAGCCCCAGGCTCTGCAGACCCCTCCTGTGGCAAGCCAGGGAGGAGCACCAGGTGGCAGCCAGGGATGTCTGCCTCTGCCAACAGGACCGGTTGGCCAACTTGCCAGGACCTCCAGGTAGGGAGCTCCCCTCTGGGTCTGGCCCAGAGTATACTTAGTAATGGGATCGTGAGGTGTTCGCTTACACGGCAGATCATCTTCATTCCCCCAGATGAGAAATAGGGTGGATTTATTTCTGCGTTTCTGCTGCATGGGCGTGGCCAGTCCCCTGAGCATCTGCAGGGCTCTGGCCTCTCAGCCCACCACATTCCCACCGGACTGCCAGCCTGTGTTCATTGAAAGTCACCAAGGGAGCTTTGGGCAAAAGCAGACTCTCAGATTTTGTGTTTCTGCTTGCCATGGGACTGTCTATGGGCTTTCTGATTGCATCAACCAAGGGCCTGTTTTGGAAACTTCCGTGCCTGTAAAGAAGATGCCATGTGAGATTAGAGCCAAAGAGTTTGTGGGGTTTCCCCCCTTTCCTTTGTGGTAGCAGAAGCATCTTGGGGGTATGGGGTAGGGGTGGGGAATCAGTGGATTTCTGTGCCAGCGACGGATGTTTTTAACTCATTCTTTCAATATAGAGACTGAATGACCCAGAAGACTTTATCCCATTTTATAGATAGGGAAATGGAGGCCCTCAAGGACAAAGAGCCTTGCTCAGGTTCAGTCAGCTACTCATGTTCTTTCTGCTGTACCATCTTGCCTCTGGGGGCCAGCCAGTAGGGGAGAATGGCTGGTTTGGGTTGACTTGCACTCCCCCTCCCAAATTCATGGGTTGATTTGCATTCCGCCTCCCAAATTCATATGCTGAATTCCTAACTCCCAGTACGTCAGAATGTGACCTCATTTGGAAATAAGATTGTTACAGGTGTAATTAGTTAAGATGAGGTTAGTACAGTTGGACCCTGATCCGATATGACTGGTATCCTTATAAAAAGGGGAAATTTGGACACAGAGACAGATGCATGTAGAGGGAAGACAATGTGAAGAGACACACAGGGAGAAGACAGCCATCCACCAGGCAAGAAGGGAAGTCTGGAGAAGATCCCTCCCTCACGGCCCTCAGAAGGAACCAACTCTTCCAATACCTTGATCTCAGACTTGAAGCCAACGGTTTGTGGTACCTTATACAGCATTCCTAGGGGACTAATACAGTGACTACCTGTATGAGTTTTGAGTTAAAAATAACCTATTTTGAGCCTTTGTTCACTATTTTATACCCTGGTGACCTTGGGCTAGTGAACTTGACCTCTTTTTGCTTCTGTGGAGAGAGTACTACTGACCTCATTGGGATGGTGTGACCAGTGGTGACGTTAAGTGCGTGAGGGGTGTGCAGCCAGAAACACAGTTTGGTAAATGGAGCTGGGAAAGGGTACCCTGGTGGTGGGAATTAGTCTCTGCCCCCCGCCCCCCTTCTTGTCTCTTGGCTACCTGCTGCTTTTCTCTAGGTTCCTCTCCAAAGGCCAGTTCTTGGTCTTTCCCTCTACATCGTCCAGCCTTTCCCTGCCTTCCCAAGAACATGCTCTGCCTCTGCCATCTTGGCCTTGTCTTTGTTCCCTGTTCACCTCGGTGCTGAGCCCCTTCTCACTTTCTTATGTTTCCCCTCCAATCTCTCCAAGCCAGTCTTGCTGACTCCTTTTCTCAGCCAGATGTTTTCCGTGACTTTCTGAATCTTCCTGAGCCACACAACTTGCCTTCCTTCCTCTTGCCCCTTTAAAGATGTTATTCCAGGAGCGTGTGGCTCTGCAAATGTCTTCTCAGAAGCTTGTCAGCACTCTTTCTCCTTCACTGGCCTGGGCGGTAATTTATTGTTACTGCCCTCGGGTAACCTGACATAGCCTCCTAATGCTCATGTCTGCAAAAAGTCTCAGTCTACTAGTTGGGGAGTTACTTGGGGAATTCCTTGCTATCAGACCATCAACTCGATTGGAAAGCAGACTTCTGCATTTTGCCCAACAAGAGACCCGCACTTTGGACTCGGAGAGTTAACACACCAGATTCATTTAGGCAGCTCGGTGCCATGTGCTGGTGTTGTGAAGTTCTCCTTCCTTGGAGGATTTAGCAAATGAGGCAACACTGCAGACAGAGCAACTCAGAGAGTGGGAGGAGCATGGCCCGACCCAGCTCAGGCAGCCTTCACAGGAGCTGTGACCCTCTCTGGACCAGGCTGGCCCAGGGCATGAAGAGCCAAAGAAATGGTTTTTTCAGACCATGAATAAACTGGAAAGTGCTGTCCTGGCAACATCAATTCTATGAAAAAGCATCAGTAATTGCCAGTGGTAGATTGATTTAATGATGCCAAATTGCACCCCTCTCTGAATCGATGTCCCTTTTGTCGAGCCCTCCTGTGCTGACTCGAGACTTGACCTTGTAACCGATTTTGGCCAATGGAACAGGAGCAAACTTGATGTAATCGGAGGCATGAAAAGTGTTGAATCTTTCCACCATCCTCCTTGCCTTGCCTTTCCCATGAACATATGCCCAGGCTGGCACGCTGGAGGCTGAGAAGCCATACGAAGCAAAACCATCCTAGACCAGTCGACTGCTGGTTAACTACAGAAGCACGATTAGGGCTGATTCAGTCAAGCCTGGTCCAGATCAGCAGGACCCTCCAAGCTGATTCGTAAACTTATGAGACATAATAAGAAAAGATGGTTGTTAAAACACTATATTTTGGGGTGCTTTGCAGCTAACTACCTGCTACTCTGCTCGGTGGCTCACTCTGCTTTGGGTACGGTCTTGGATATAGTCTTGGTCCATGCTGACCATTCAGATCATGTTCTACTCTTCTCTACTCCAGTGTTGTTTGGGAAGCCACTGTTTGATTTCCAAGAAAACTGCTGCACTAACAATTGGATGACTTGAAATTAAAGTGTCAGAGATACTCGTAATCAAGTCATTTTAGTCTGTGTACACTTGCAGTTTATAAAAAGTATGTTAGCGCTGGCTTTAACATAAAGGGACAATGTTTTCTATTTGCTTGAGGGGCATTCAACACACAGAGGCAAACAAACCCCTAATTATATATGCATCACCATGCATAATTTCTACTGCTCTTGCGTACAGTGGCTGGCTGGCTCAGTGGCAGAGACTTTTTCCTCCGTGTGCAGCTGGATTTTTTGCATCTGAGAGCACTTTTAGAAATTCTTAGAAACAGAGTCACCCTTGTCCCAAGAATGAGTCTGCTCTAGTCAGAAAGGACATCCACTTTAATTAAGGGTGCACACTGGTGTGGCCTCCTGCTGGTCTCACCCTTGCCCCTTAATAGGTCAAATTCCATAAACTTTGAGAAAAACACTAACTGCATTTATAGATGTTTTACAAACAAATATGTGCACCCGACTCTAAAGCTTAAGACATTTTTCTCCTGTTCTGTGTTTAATGGCCATATTGTGTTCCTGAAATCTTTCTATCATGTTAAAATGACGTTGAATTTGTTTAATGCTCAACTGGTCGTCTCTTTCTGAAAGCAAATAGTTTGAATGATCACCAGTGAAATGACATGTTAAAAATGTACTTGAGTTTATCTTTACATGTTTTCTAGTTTTAAGATGAGCCGATAATTGTTTCCTGCTCTTCTGTGCTCCATATTAATGAGTGAAATCAAGGGGAGCAGCCTGTGAGGAGTGTGAGAAGCATTATAGCCAGTGGGGAACAGAGTCTCTCGGCCCAAGAGGACCCGGGGTGAAGGAGCAAGAGAGGACTGCGTGGAGGAAGAACTCTGGAGTCAGACGGGACGTCTGGTCTACTCAGGTCAGTCTCAACGCCTAACAGATGATCAAGCTTCCCTGTGGCGGTAGAGAGAAAGGAGGCAATGTGTGCGGAGTATTTAGCAGCTACGTGGCAGGCAGTTCTTGTTGTTAAAGTGTTACAGGTTGTTTTAGTGACCCATATGTTATCAGCAGTAAGAAACAAGGCATTGAATTAGTCCCAAAAGAGTATAATTAACATGTGTCTAACGGGGGCTCTAACATGGGGGAACGGTCTTGGATGTAGGCAGAAGCGCACGTTCTCCAGATGTAGAGGGGCACAAAGTCCAGGTGTTCCTACAGACATCCAAATGAAATGTTTCCAAAACAACAGGTGATTAAAGTAAAGGATTTATTGTAATCTGCTTACAGTCCTTTGCAAAGACAGACATATGTTTTTGCATAAAGATATAAATTGCTTCATTTTAAACTAATTTAGTGTTTTTTAATTATATGAAGAACTTTTGGTGAAATATGAATTGTACCAAACCAAGATTTTTAAGAGCAATATGGTACAAAAATAAGAGCAGACAGACAATTTGGACTGGGACAGGCATTCAACAGTGAATTTAGAATATGGCTTTGCTGTTTAATCAAGCAAAGTTACCTGGAGACACATAAAGAGCCAGTAACTTTGTTAATACAAAAAGCTGATGCAGACTGTCTCCATCCCAAACCTGGTTACACTGAAATTCCAATTTCATAAAATGTGAGTCTGAGCTAAAAGCTGCTCTTATAAGCCATTTCTTTTCTCGAAACTCCCAGTCTGCATGCTGTGTATTTATCACCTTCCAAGTGTGGCTTTCATATTGCTGTGCATGTAAGTTGACTGTATTTAAAGATCTGCCTATAAATTAAATTACTGAAATTGCAAATTATGTTAAGAAAAACTCCTCCCTCTGAATGCAGCTTTCACAGGTTCCCCCTTGCATAAGGCAGGTGTCTTCTGAAAGACAAGGTAATGTTGCCTGCATGGTGAACCCTGGAGAAAAGTGTGGATCCCAACGCTGCCTTCTCCTGGCCTTGGGCTTCTCCAGCGACAGCTTTTAGGTTCTGGAAAATAATGCGATTTCACTGAGTACCTGATGATTATCATCACTTTTAAAAGATTAATTTGGCCTCTAGTCAAAGTCGTTTATTTAGTGCAATCGTATTGTTAAGTTTCCCCAAAGATAGACAGGTTTGTGATTTGGGGCAAGAGAAAAGCCATAAATTGCATCAGTGCCAAACAGATTAATGAATTAAAAATTTTAGTGCCACTGTCTTGCTTATATGATCTGTATTTTTTTTTCCAAAACTGTTTACGTATAAAATGTTTAAAACCTACCTTTTAAAAATCTAAAAACCCTCTAATTATCATGCGGTCTCCACGCCATTCTGACTGAACCGTGCCAAAATGCATCTTTCCTGGTGCATCCTGCGATGGCCTATGTGTCCCCATGACCAGTTCTGGGAGCACAAAACCCCTTTCCCAGACCAGAAGTGAACATGTCACCTTCTACAGATGGAGAGAGTGCCTGGAATTTCCTTCCTGAAGGAGAAAATGCCATTTTCTAAAACAGGATGAGACTATGCTCTCTGGGCCATCGCACTTCCAGCCTCGTGCTCCTAGAGCAGATTGTGCCTCATGAGGAAAGCAGAAGAGGCTGCTCGCTCTCCTAGAGCCGCAGCTCTCCCAGGACCTTCACTCACATGTGTTGTCAAATGACCCCTTCGAAGAGCTGCAGACACCACAGCCCTTCCTTCCCCGACAGACGCGGGACGAAGCAGAGGCCAGAGAACGTGCTCAAGTCCCAGGAACACCCCCAGCGGGAGACCAAAGACAAAACAAAAGTACAGAAAAAGTAGAAAGGCTTAAAGACAACCAAAGAGGTTTAAGTGTGGTTATTTACAACAGAGACTGTAAAATGGTAAATTAGATATGAAGCTAAAAAAGGCACAGCTTTCCCTTTCTTAAATACACTGTAAACGGTTCATTATGCATGCAGAACATTTCACTTTACAAAAAAAATTTTTACCTTGTTTAGACAAAGATAGTACTTAAATAGTCTCCAGCAAAATAGAATTCTTTCAAAAATACTTTCCCCTTCATCCTATCAACCATTAAAGTTTTTTTTTTTTGTTTTTGTTGTTTTTTTTGTATGTGTCTCATTTACAAAAGTTCCTTACACCTTAGTTCAGGTCCTTCACAATTTATACATACAGTAATGTACAGCACAGCAAAAGACTGCAAAAAATTATTTGTAAAGCCAACACAATAGATACTAGAAATTGAAACCAAGGCATTTGTTTAACATCTTATCTGTTCTAATTAAATAATAAATGGACGCTAAGGGTGTGTATACCAGTGATGCAGAAGACCGTGGGTGGACAGGAACCCCCGAGGGGGCTGCTGTTCCCCTCCACGTGCTATTACACAACAGGAATCTGTATATATTTTTTCTTTTTTTGTGTTTTTAAATAACAAAAGAATATTAATGCCCCATATTGACTATACGTTTTATGTGCAACCGAGGGTAAGCTCTAAAAAGTTCGTTAGTCCTTGAACCCTTTTAAAACGAGCGAACAATACCAGAAACTACATGGCATAGTTAAAACTTCCATCTGTTAAAATATCAAAATCAGAGAGTTATTGACTAGATATGGCTTTTCATCCAGAGGAACAGGAACATGTTTCTAAGCGCTGGGGATCGGAGAGGGAAGAATCCTTCTGAATGCTCAGGTCTTGCCAAATCCATGTCACACTGCTTTCCCGGCTCCAAACCCTTGATGTGATTTTAAACTTGAGAAACTGCTGAACAAGTAGGAATCAATCAACCATCACATGTGAAAAATCGGATTTCTTGGGCCCTTTGTGGGTATAGAACAGCATGGGGAAACTTAAGGCAAAGCTCTCCTGGTGAGACGTCCTCCGTCACTTCCTGTGAAAGTAAAGGGGCTTGGCGTTCCCGGACTCCACCTTTGGCAGCTGGTCGCTGATGATCTCCACCAGCATGGCGGGGAACTCCACCTTCAGGGCCTGGGACTCTCGGAAGGTGTAGAAGCAGAATTCCAGCAAGTCGCTCACCAGCTGCAACACACGGGACAGGACATTGAGGCCTCGGTTCCATCCCTGTACCCCGCCAGGTCCTAACTCCGGGGTAAGCTCGAGCAGCCTTCAGAAATCCGGCCAGGGAAGCGCGTCTGTGACGCTGCCTGATTTGGCTAAGTCGTCTGTATTGGGGGAGGAAGGGTGCTGACCTCACTTGTCACGGAAGTTGCCTTTCATGCAAAACATTCAGCCAAGAGCTGAGTATCGAATACTGTCTCTACCCGTGGCCACGGGGTCAGGTAGAGTTCAGAGTGGCTGGGATGCTGAATTGCTCTCACCAAATTCTCGTTTGTCAATGTGTGAATTTGGTGGGGCAGGCACGTACGTGTATCTCTGGGTGCTGGCGATGGGCCTGCCCCAGGCTCTGGGGTGGGCTGGGGTGGGGGGACAGGTGCTGGCTCAGGGCCTGCCCGGCAGAGGCCCAGGACAGTGAGGGGCAGGACACAAACCTTTGCTGGCATGTGTCCCGCTCCCTTTAGTCCCGGGTGAGCCCCGCCACCTTCTTCCCTCCTCCAGCTTCTCACCCTGAGCTGCGGGCAGGGTTGAGGTTTTCAGTACCCACCCTGAGCTCTATTAAGGTATAATTGATACATAACGTTGTGCGAGATTAAGGTGTCCAACGGGTTGATTTGATACTTATACATTGCAAAATGATTAACACCTTCATCGTGTCACATAATTCCCGTTTCTTTTTCTGTGGCGAGGATATTTAAAGTCTACTTAGCCACTTTCAAGTACATAATACAGTATTAACTAAGTTATTCTCAGCATGGAAGTTTGGGTCCTTGACCAGCATCTCCTCGTCTCCCCCTGTCCCCTGGTTACCACCACGTGAGTTTGGGCTTTTTTAGATTTCATGTATGAGTGATACCGTACAGTATTATAATCTTTCCCTGACTTCACTTAGCATCTGCCCTCAAGTTCCATCCACGTTATCGCCAACGGCAGGACTTCCATGTTTCTCATGGCTCAGTAACATTCCTGTGTGTATTTCTTATCCATTCTCAACTGCTTTCTATTTCAGCCTGATGGTGAGACGGACTGCAAGCAGCAAGGACAGCCTCTCGGTCTACTTGCCTGTCCAGCTACTTCCCCTCCTTGTTTGGCCCAAGGATCTTTTCCATCCTCCTGGACCTGAACCATTCCCATTTCTGTAAGTTAACAAAACAACCACCTACAAATGCAGTTTACTATTAATTCCACATCCCTTTGCAGGAAAAATGAGTTTTGGTCATTTCCCACTGTATTAAAGCAGACAATATTACATGCCATAAAAATCATCTTAATAAAATGATTCTGGTGAAAATACTTATGTAACTTTCCCTCAGAGCTTTTTTTTTTTTTTTAACTTAATTAGCAACCTTAAGGACAGTAATTAACTGCATGGTAAAGGCCTTTAACACGAACCAGAAATCAAAAGAAATATTTTGGTGAGAAATATTTGGTGAAATATTTGGTGCTTCTGTTTGTGCCTGTGTGTGCCCTCGGTCTGAAGAGGGACACTTCCCTAAGTAGGTTCCAAGGCCTGAGAACTTTAATAAGTGTTCCTTACGCACAGAATGTTGGGGCCAAACAAACTGGAAAACAGCACAAGCCACTGTCCACTCTGGGCACGTTCACATTCTTTCCTTGCCTTGTAAAGGCTGAGTCTCACTTTCTACATCTGTAAAATGGGGTATATCTGCCTCACAGGGTTAAGAGGACTGAAAGAGTGAACTGGGTCAGAGGAGGCCAGTTCTCAGTCAAGGTGTGATAAAGGTGTGGTAAAACCCCTCTAATTAGTTCCATCCTCCTGACTGGTTGTCCCAAACTCCTTCAAACATAAAACATCATTTTTCTCTGTGGGACATGGTTTGCAAAATTTACTCGGGGTTGTCTTTGGGTAATTTGTTGACCTTGGGTCCCCCTTCTATAAATTGAGGCACAGGAGGATTTTGTACTTCACTTTCCAGGAGAGATTTTCTTAGAACTGAGATAGTAAATTTCTTAAATTTCTTTTAAAGATTTTATTTATTTGAAAGAGACAGCAAAAGCAGGAATACGAGCAGGGAGCCCAGTGAGGGGCTCAATCCCAGGACCCTGGGATCATGACCTGAGCCGAAGGCAGATGCTTAACGACTGGGCCACCTAGCCACCCCCATATTTTATTTTAAGAAAGGGAGTGGCAGGGGCAGAGAGAGAGCGGGAGAGATATTTTTTTTTTTTTTTTTTTTTGGGAGAGAGAATTTTAAGCAGGTTTCAATCTCACAACCCTGAGATCATAACTAGAGCCAAAATCAAGAGTCCAACACTTAACCAATCGAGCCACCCAGGCACCCCCTAATTTTTTTTTTTTTTTTTTAGACGGCAGGCTAGTGGCTGTGAAAGCTAAAAGCCATTCTGGACCCACTCTCCGGATGTGGTGTCACAAATGAGTTGGTAGTTTCGACTGCAGGGCACACCTTTCAGTGGGTGATTGCAGAGCTCTGGGCACCAGGTGTAGGCACGGAGAGCCAAGTTTAAGTTCACTCCGATCTTTCTTTCCCCCTCCCTGTCCCCAAGGGCTCTCCGTGTGGAGTGCCTGCAGGGCTGTGGAAGAGGATGGCTTTTCCTTTTAAAAAAATGTTAACCTCCATATAAAATTGTACCAAAAAAAATAAAGTACCTAGGAATCAACTTAACCAAGGAGGTAGAAAACCTATACTCTGAAAACTATAAAATACTGATGAAAAAAAAAAAAAATGAAGACAATACAAATAAATGGGAAGATGGTTCACAGTCGTGGATTGGAAGAACAAATACTTTAAAAATGTCTATACTACCCAAAGCGATCTACAGATTTAATGCAATCCCTATCAAAATACCAACAGCATTTTTCACAGAACTATAATAATCCTAAAATTTGTATGGAACCACAAAAGACCTCTAGTACCCAAAGCAATCTTGAAAAAGAACAAAGCTGGAGGCATCACAATTCTGAATTTCAAGATATACTACAAAGTTCTAATAATCAAAACAGTATGCTACTGGCACAAAAACAGACACATAGCTCAGTGGAAGAAAGAGCCCAGAAATAAACCATGCTTATATGGTCAATTAACCTGTAAAAAGGAGGCAAGAATATACAACAGGGAACCACAGGCTGTTTCAGTAGGTGGTGCTGAGAAGACTGGACCACCTTCATATACGATACACAAAAATGAACTCAAAATGGATTTAAGACCTAAATGTAGGACCTGAAAACATAAAATTCCTAGAAGAAGACATAGGCAGTAATCTCTTTGACACTGGCCTTCACAACATTTTTCTAGATATGTCTCCTGAGGCAAGGGCAACAAAAAGGAAAAATTAACTATTAGGACTACATCAAAACAAAAACGCTTTTTTTGCACAGAGAAGGAAACTATCAACAAAACTAAAAGACAACCTATTGAATATTTGCAAATGATAGAGTGGATAAGGGGTTAATATCCAAAATATATAAGGAACTCCTACAATATGCCCCCCGCCAAAACCAAATAACCCAATTTAAAAAGGGGCACAAGACCTGAGTAAACATTTCTCCAAAGAAGACATCCAGATGGCCAACAGACACATAAGATGCTCAACATCAGTAATCATCAGGGAAATGCAAATCAAAACCACAGCGAGGTATTACATTACACCTGTCAGAATGGCTAGAATTTAAAAGACAAGAAATAACAAGTATTGTCAAGGATGTGGCGAAAAAGGAACCCTCGTGCACTGTTTGTGGGAATGCAAACTGGTGCAGCCACTGTGTAAAACAGTATGGAGGTTCCTCAAAAAAATTTAAAAATAGAAATGCCATATGATCCAGTAATTCCATTATTGGGTATTTACCTCCCCCAAATGAAAGCACTAATTCGAAAAGATATATGCACCCCTATGTTTATTGCAGCATTATTTATGATAGCTAAGATATGGAAACAGCCCAAGTGTCTACTGACTGCTGAATGGATAAAGATGTGGTCTCTGTGTGTGTATATGTACGTACGTACACACACACACACACACACACACACACACACACACACACAGGAATAGCAGTCATAAAAAAAGGATTAAAATCTGGCCATTTGCAACAACATGGATGCAACTACAGAATATTAGGCTAAGTAAGTCAATAAGCCAGTCAAAGAGAGACAAATACCATAAGACTTCACTCCCATGTGGAACCTAAAAAACAAAACAAATGAATAAAGAGCAGAAACAGAACCATAAATACAGAGAACTGATGGCTGCCAGAGGGCAGGTGGGTGGAGAGATGGGCAAAACGAAGAGGGGTGGGCTACAGGCTTCCAGCTATGGAATGAAGTCCCAGGGATGAAAGGTGCAGCACGGAGCATCTTACTATGGATAATATTATGGATAATATTCCATACAGTCCATACAGCATGGTATGGTGACAGACGGCAGCTGTCTGGACTTCTGGAGTCACTATGCTGCACGCCGGAAACTAATGTTAGTATTGTGTGTCAACTATACTTCAGTAAAATTTTAACCTGAGGGGAGACCTCTCAGTTTCTAGGCAATATCAGCCCACACTAGGCCAAGTCTGCTTGTGACTTGTGCTCCGTCTTGCACTTCTCTGGGGGTTGGCCCTAGTTCAGGTCCAGAGACAAAGGCTCCCTGTCCGTGGGCTGCAGGTGCTGAGGGGAGGGCAGAGGTCTTTCTCCGTGTCCATCCACCCAATTCCGGGAGCACCTGCTCTGGGCCAGGAGCTGGGAAACCGTGACAAACACAACAAAGCCTTGTTCTCAGGGCACCTGTGCTCTGCTCTACCGAGAGGAAACAACACGGTGAGGTGCCGAGAGCACGAGAAGGGACAGCGGAGGTGCTGTTTGCGGAAGGGTGGCCAGAGCGACAAAGCGGCTCCGGCTTACGAGCTGGAGGAGACGGAGCAGAGCTCTACAGCCGTCGGGGCAGGTGCGGGCTCACTCAGACGGTTCAGACAGGCACCTGTCAACTGACCCGCTGACGTCTGAAACAAGTCACCTGCAGGGCCACTTAGGGTCTATGTTTGTAAACATGCCAGTTCATGCCCGTGAGGAGAGAGAAGGAGCACAGTAAATCAGGTCCTGAGCGTGAGGCGGCACACGCAGGAGCACCGATGGGAGCCTGTTCGTGGGGACAGGTCCCGGGCCTGCTCATGGCCTCTGCATAGACCTTGAACACCTCCATGAGCATCACCTAGGAGATGCTGAGCAGAGACCAGAGCCAAGGGCTCAGCTGTTTTCCCCTACGGGGTGGCCGAGGACAGCTGTCCCAGACCGTACTCACTAACGATGCATATTAGCCTGGGGCCGGCGCTGCACACCCACCTCTGTTCCATGTTCCGCAGACTGAGAAAGCAGTTCCCTTCCGGTCCTGAGCAGACACCCAGGGCTTCTGTTTACAGTAAATGCCTTGGCTGGCTGCAGAGGCACGAGGCCTTTCCTGGGGCATGTGCGGTAGACCTGGCAGCCTGGGACTGGACATTTGGCCCTGTGAACACCTGGGGGTTAGGGGACTCCATCGCCACCAACCACTCTCAGGAAAGGGGGTCCCCCGCCGTTGAGGTGGCCAAGGTGCCGGCAGGCTGGGAGCCCAAGGGGCCTCAGCAGCTGCCGGAAAGTGCTGGCTGCTACAGGTGTCTTCCTGGCCCACCCTGCCCCAGGACAAGACTGAAAACCTCTGCTGGCCTCAACCCTGTGGCTGGTGGGGTGAAGGATTATTTGGGAGAATCAAAGCCAGGTACCCCTGGTCACTGGGCATAGAGAATAGGGGCCACTCTGGTCCAGGCTGCAGGTTCTGCCTGCCGAGAGCCCTCCCACTGCGCTCACCAGCCTTGGCTTGCTGCGGCCAGTGGGTCAGGGCCTTCGGGACCAGACCCATGGACCGCTGGCCCTTAGCACATGTCTGAGGTGGGCTGCGGCCGCACAAGGGCGCCACATGGGTTGGAAAACACCAGGCACAGGAAGGGCGAAGCTGCAGGTGGTGAGGGCATGAGGAAGCGGGGACCAAGCTCTGGCAGCTGAGCAAGAGTCGCACAGAACAGGGATGTTGAGCAGTCAGAATGGACACCGGTTCATGAGCCAGACTGCTGTGTGGCAGCAAAGCGTCTAGCGGTCTTGCTGCTCACAGGCCCAGGCATCTCCTAAGGCGTCACTCGGGTGCAATGCAGGGGTGTGCGCCGAGGAGGACAGTGGGTGAGGGCCCTGCCTGAGCCCAGAGGGGCCAGGAAACAAGGGTTTAGACAAGTACCATGCCTGTGTCCTCCCCGGACACTGCCCACTGTCCCAGGTAGAGCGTGGTGGTGGGTGAGGGGCAGACCACTGTCATTCCCTGGAAGGCGGCACTGGGTGGTGGTTATGCATCACTAAATGAACACAGTTTCCAGTCTGAACCCCAAACCACTATTCTCACTACGAAGCCAGAGAGCACTAGGGAAGAGCTCAGCTCATGACGGCCTGCCAGCACTCTGGTGCCCCGGGTGGGGTGCGCCAGACCTCCTCCAAAGCCACCTGTACAACGAAGTCACTTCAGGACAGCTCTGCCTGGATGCATCGCCCTTCAGAGATACTTCAGCAGTTCTCTTGGCCATTCCCTGGCATGGAATGATTCCTCAGAAGTGTCACTCTCTCTTTTCCAGTGAGGCGAGTACTGACTGCTTGTGCTTGCTTCCCGGGCCCCCCACTCCCTACAGTCACCCCTGCCCCACCCTACCTGGAGCCTCAGCCTGAAGGAACCTTCCTCTGTTCCCAACTCACAGATGCTACCTTTTGTCTAAGTTGATAATTAGCCATGGAGCCAGGGAGCACCGTCTTCTTTTTTCCGGTGGTTTGCATCTCTTCTTGATGTAATTTTTCACACTTGCAGGTCCCTGAGCAGCCTGCAATCTCCTTGGTGGCAGGAACCACCTACCTACTCAGCTCCACAGCGTCCAGGAGAGGCCCCCTTCCCATTCCTTCTTGCAGCCCGCTGAGAGCTGCAGGGACCAGAGCTCCCGTTGCTGGGGCCTTGCTCCTGTGTTCCTTGACTTCTTCCAAACTCTTAAGTGCTCAGAATTAACTAATTTCAACAGTATTTCCTTACGGCAGTGTGTTGCTAGTTTTAATCAATGAACCCAAACAAAAACTGGGTAATTTAGATGGGCATCTTCATTTTAGTGGCACTAGGTAGATAAAGCAGAACTCAATACATAAAGCTAACCTCTTTCCATCAGTACTCAAAGCTATCCCCTTTCATTCTGCCCTGTGATTCTGGGCAACTCATTTATGCTGGGTTTTACAATGTGACTTCATACATATGCCACGCCACGGGTGCCATGAACCCCAATCACTGCTCACTGGGGTTGGAGGGACAGGTGTGGGGAGGGGAGTCACAGCTAAAGAGATAGGAGCCCCACTACTCCGTTGGCTCATCAGCATGAATGCGTTAACTGCAATGAGACAAAAGGCCGGACGCCTTAATATTGATCCCTACCAGACTTTCCTGGTAAATACCAGGCTAGAGGGAGAGGCAAGAACCCTCCTTGTAATCAGAAATGAGTCTCACATTATTAGGATTCAGAGAAAGTCCTGATTTTGTACCAAGTTTATCTGCTGGATCACAGGAGTTTAGCTAGTTGCCTGGAATGATTTATCCCGCCTGAAGGGCCACGAAGATCAGGGTGGTAGAGGAGCCTGAAGAGGTCTCAAAGCAACCAATGGTACTTTACTTGCACTGAACACTAAGCCGTCAGGCCCCATGAGTGCCCCCTCCCCCACCGAATCATCCCCAGCGGCTGCGCTCAGGCCACTCCTACCCTGAGCTACAAATGGCCTCTTGGGGGCACCGTGCAGGGAGAGTCTGGCACCGCTGTTCTAAGGTTACACAGTCACCACGTGGTGACGGAACACCTGAATGGTTAACAGCCTCTCTGAAATAGGGTCCCACATATTTTCAACAGCACGTTCCCTTCTTGTAAGTTATCTGCTGACTCCAGAACTTCCCCCCAATTAGGATCAAGCTTTTAGCCTGAAATGAGCATGGGGTGGGGGAGGGTGGCAGTTAAAGGTTTATTTTCAAAGATCAGATTTTTAACAGGGTTATCTGCAAAAGATAAACACATTCAATTCTAAATACTATGCAACTAATAGAAACAGCCAGCAACCATTTACTCCAGGTATTCCTGCAACAGCTTTGCAAATACTGGAAAATGCTACTCAGTGATTGTATAAGCAGTCTGGCCTTCATTCCAAACCCCAAGCTCCACCCAGTGCAAATCAGTGTGGAAGATGGCTACATGTGCACAGGTGGGCCCTGCAGGGCTGTTTCTCTCTGGCTGGTGATGCCTCAGTGAAACATGATGGTAACATGGTACGAGAGTAACAACAGCAACCCAAATTTAGTAGCATTAGCTTCTGTACCCCAAAGACAATATAACCTGTAACAATGCAGTTATACTACTATTTACTTGTGGATTCCCTTTGAAAACCCAAGCCACACAATGCCACTACTCTGCTGAGTGCTCTTGGCGGGCCTGCCTACAGGTTGCATTTGAGAGCAGTCCTGAAGGGTTCACAGATGTGACTGAGAGAGAGAGAGGGTCGGGAAGATGCCATCAGGGAGTGATGTTAGCACACAGCAGTGGAAGGCATTCCTCCTTTTTGTCCCTCTTTTTCAGTGAAGAATTAGTCATCTATCCATGAACAAAAGTACCTTCATGGGAGCTGCATGATCTGGCACCATATGCCAGGGAACCCGGGAGGTTCCTGGCTCACCTGTGCATCTGGTTATGGGCACAGGCTGTGAAACCGGTGGGGCAGTGAGTCTGCCCCAACCTCTCTTGCCATAGTCTGGAAAAAACCTAGAGTGCTGACCTGGGCTGATACCCACAAACAACAGAGAAACTGCCCAAACTTAGTCCCTACAGAGAGAGATTCCAGCATTCCAACGGAGCATCTGGACACAGCAGAGATGGTAAGAAGAACTTTACCAACACTGTCCTCACCCCCACCAAGGCAACATTGTATTGGGCTGAACTAGCAGTGGCAGTGATGTCTCTCACAGAGGAAAAGAAGAGCAGTGAGTGTCTAGCTATCCCAGTGATACGGAATGCTGCTGGAGAAACCTGTTTCTCTCCAGCAGCACCTAGAGTACTTACTTAGGCAGGATTTCCATGACTGGGGGGAAAGACGTGGTAAGAATACCAAAGGACATTAAAGGGACTCAGGGCGTGCTGATTGTCCTCAGTGGGAAGTCCAAGCATGAGAGCATGAGCCCCTGGGAGTACTACACCTGAGGATCTCCCTATGGGGCCTGTGGGCAATTCTAATGCCCCAAGGGCTAAATCTATACCTCCCTGCACTCTGTGAGTGGTTACTTGTGCACACTCCCAGGTGTGGTGTCAAGAGCAAGCTCCTTAGGAGTGTGCTCAGAAAACAAGCCAGAGTCTATGGACAAGGGGGGAAACCACGATCTTGAGCTATAGCACCGTCTTCTGGAAAATGAAAGAAAGGTTTCCAATAGTCAGCCTGGTGAGTTTTAAGCAAGATGTAAAGAGCTTAAGAATTTTGCCACAAGAGGGAGCAAGAAGGGTGGAACAGGTGTACCCATACAAAGGCAGAGAAAATCCTAGATGGAAATAGTACTAATGAACCAAATACCCAACCTGAAGGCAACAATCAAAGATTTAAGGAGGTAGCTGCTACTCAAGTGTGAAAATAGCAATGCAAAACTACAAAGAACATGAAAAATCAAGGAAACATGTCATTACCAAAAAATAATAATTCTCCAATAACAGAGATCAAAGGCAAGGGGTTTTGGATAAAGAATTAAAAATCAGTGTTAGAGAAACTCAATGAGCTACCAGAAAACTCGAAAGACAGTTGAAATCACATGCACATACACAAATGTCTAAGATGAGATATTACACCAAAAAGACAGAAGTCATAAAAAGGAACCAAGCAGAAATTCTGGAGCTGAAGAACTCAATAAATGGAATGAAAAATGTAACAGAGTAGAGCAAATGGAAGACAGAATAAGTGAGTTAGAAGACAGAATTTTGAAATAACCAAGTTAGAAGAAAACAAAGACAAAAGAATGAAAAACTGTGAAGAAAAACTACATGATCTAATCTATGGGATTTCATCAAAAGAACATATATTAGAATAATCCAGATTCTAAAAAGAAAAAAAGAAAAGAAGGGGACAGCAAGTTTACTGGAAGAATAATAGCTGAGAAGTTCCCAAATGTGCAGAGAGAATTGGACATCTAAGTTCACAGAGCTATAGAAGATCACCGTATTATCTCATGCAAAAAGACCTTCTCCAAGACACATTATAATGAAATTATAGAAAAAATTAAAGATTAAAGAATTCTAAAAGTATCCAGGTGAAAAATATTGTAACCTACAAAGGAACCACCATTAGGCTGTCAGCAGATTTCTCAATAGTAACACCACAGGCCAGGTGAGAGGGGAATGACATATTTGGAGTACTGAAAGAAAAAAACTGTCAGCCAACAGTACTATATCCAGCATAGTTATCCTTCAGATATGAAGGAGAAATACTTTCCTAGACAAACAAAAGCTGAAGGAGTTCTTCACCACTAAACCTGCTTTGTAAGAAATGCTGAAAGTTCTTTAGGCTAAAATAAACTGATACTAATCAGCAACATGAAAATACACAAAAGTATACAACACACTGGTAAA
This sequence comes from Potos flavus, assembly GCA_028534135.1. Lineage (NCBI taxonomy): Eukaryota > Metazoa > Chordata > Mammalia > Carnivora > Procyonidae > Potos > Potos flavus. Next base: position 67,021,794 of record CM052899.1, on the reverse strand, counting down.
GGTAAATAGACTGGATGGATGTTATAGTATAAATGTCAAAGGCAAAAACTACTAAAAATAATTAGAGCTACTATAACTATAGCTACTATAATTTTGTTATATGAATATACAACATAAAAAGAGGTAAATAATCACATCAGAAATATATAAGGGGGGAGTTAAGGGTGAAGCATTTATCGACAATTGAAGTTAAGTTGCTGTTAGCTTAAAATGGCCTGTTTTATTTATCATATGTCTTATGTAAGCCTCACGGTAACCACAAAGCAAAAACCTAGAAAGGTGCACAAAAGATAGAAAAATGGGGAGCAGAGCATACGAGCACAGAAAATCATTAATTTACCAAGTTAGGCAGAAATAGAAGGAGACTATGCAAATACAAAATAATCAGAAAACAGTAAGATGGCATTATAAGATCTTAATAATAATAAGCTGTTATACCCAAACAATAAATCATGGAACACTACATCAAAACTAATGAAGTACTGTATGGTGACTAACATAACATGATAAAAACTAGAAAATAAAAATATTTAAAATAAAAAAATAAGAATTCTAAATGTAAATGGATTGAATTAACCAATCAGAAGGCATAGTGGCTGGATGACTAAAAAATGACACAACTATATGCTGCCTACAAGATACTCACTTCAGCTTTACAGAGGATACACATAGGCACAGACTGAAGAGATAGAAAAAGATATTCCGTGCCTGTGAAAATCAAAAGAAAGTAAGGGTAGCTATAGTTAAATTGGACAAAACAGACTTGAAGCCAAAATGGTAACAAGAGACAAAGATCAATATATAATGATAAAGGAGTCAATTCACCAAAAAGATATAATAATAATACATACATACACACCCAATATTGGAACACCTAAATATATTAAGCAAATATTAATAGATCCCAAGGAAGAAACAGACAACAATACAAGAATAGTAGGGGACTTCTAATACTCCAATTTCAGCAACAGACTGATCATCCAGACAGAAAACCAACGAGTCAATGTTGGGCTTGAGCCACACATTAGGCCAAATGGATCTAACGAAGAGTTGTAGGACATTCCATCTAACAGAAGAATACACATTCTTCTCATATGCACATGGAATATTCTTCAGGATAGGCCACATGATAGAACACAAGTCAAGTCTTATGAATTTAAGATGACTGAAATCATACCAAGTATTCTTTCTGACTACAATGATATGAAACCAGAATAACAAGAGGAAAGCTAAATATCTGAAAAGCTACAAATACATCAAAATTAAATAACATACTCTTGAACAACCAATGGGTCAAAGAAGAAATCAAAAGGAAATAAAATATTTTAAAACAAATGAAAACGCAATGCAATATATCAAAACCTATGGTATGCTGCCAAAACAGTTCTGAGAGGGAAGTTTATAGTAATAAATGCATATATTAAAATAAAAGGATCTCAAATAACCTCACTTTATATTTTATTTTTCTAGAAAATGAAGAACTAAGCCCCAAGTCAGCAAAAGGAAATAAGTAACAAAGATTAGAGTGGAAATAAGTGAAATAGAGACAAGAAAAATAACAGAAAAAAAATCAGTGAAACTAAGAGCTGGTTTTTTGAAAAGATTAAACTGGTAAATCTATAGCTAGACTAAAAGGACAAAAAGAGGACTCAAATAAAATCAGAAGTGGAAGAGGTGACAATTACAAGTGATACTACAGAAATACAAAGGATCGTAAGAAACTGATATGAACAAATTATATGCTAGCAAATTGGATAATCTGGAAGAAATGATAAATTCTTGGAAACCTACAACCTGCCAATGAATGAATGAGGAAGAAATAGAAAATATGAACAGACCAATAGTACATAAGGTGATTTAATCGGTAATTAAAAAGCTCCAAACACTGAAGACTCCAGAACCATTACCATGATACCAAAGCCAGATAAGGACACAAGAAAACTATAGACTAATATCCCTGATGTATACAGATACAAAATTCTCAACAAAATAAACACAAGCCAAACTCAGCAATGCATTAAAAGGATTGCACACCATGACCAGTGGGATTTATTCTAGGAATGCAACGATGGTTCAATATACATACATCAATAAATGGGATATACTACATTAATAGATAAAAATCATGGTCATTTAAATAGCTGCAGAATAAACATCTGACAAAATATAACATACTTTCATGATAAAAACTCTCAATAAATTGGTTATATAAAGAATATACCTTAACATAGTAAAGGCCACATATGACAAACCCACAGCTAACATACTCAATAGTGAAAAATTGAAAGCTTTTCCTCTAAGATGAGGAATAAGGCAAGAGTGCCCTCTTTTATTCAACATAGTACTGAAAGTCCTGACTATAGCAATTAGGAAAGACAAATAAAAGGCATCCAAATCTGAGAGAAAGAAGTAAAGTTGTGGGGCGCCTGGGTGGCTCAGTGGGTTAGAGCCTCTGCCTTTGGCCCTGCGGAGCAGAGAGCCTGCTTCCCCCTCTCTCTGCCTGCCTCTCTGCCTACTTGTGATCTCTCTGTCAAATAAATAAATAAAATATTAAAAAAAAAAAAAAGAAGTAAAGTTGTTATTTGCAGATGATATGATCTAATATAGAGAAACCTTCAAAGACTCAACCCAAACTGAATCAATGAATTCAGTAAAGTTGCAGGAGATAAAATCAACATATAGAAATTAGTTACATTTCTATACACTAACAGCAAAACATTTGAAAAAAATAAAACTATCCCATATCCACAATAGTATTCAAACAATAAAATAATTAGGACTAAATTTAACCAAGGAAATGAAAGATCTGTATAATGAAAACTATAAGACATTGATGAAAGTAACTGAAGAAGATACAAAGAAATGGAAAATCTCCTGTGTCCGTGGATCAGAAGACTTAACATTATTAAAATGTCCTTACTGCTCAAAGCCATTTTTAGATTCAACACAATTGCTATCAAAACCTGAACAGCATTTTTCACAGAAATTAAAAAAAAAAAATCCCCAAATTTGTATAAACCATAAAAGACTCTGAAAAGCAGAGCAATCATGAGGAAGAAGAAACCTGGAAGTATTATCTTTCCTTATTTTAAACTATACTACAGAGCTACACAGTAATTTTAAATATACGGTTATTATAAAAATAGACACAGAGCAATGGAACAGGGAGCCAGAAGTAAACCCCAACATTAACAGTCAACTAATATTTGACAAGGGAGCCAAAGACACTCAATAGGGAAAGGATGGTCTCCATAAGAAATGGTGTTGAGAGGGGCGCCTGGGTGGCTCAGTAGGTTAAAGCCTCTGCCTTTGGCTCAGGTCATGATCTCAGGGTCCTGGGATCGAGCCCCGCATCGGGCTCTCTGCTCAGCGGGGAGCCTTCTTCCCCCTCTCTCTCTGCCTTCGTCTCTGCCTACTTGTGATCTCTCTTTCTAAAAAAAAAAAAAAAAAAAAAAAAAAATGGTGTTGAGAAAACTGGACCCCTATCCTACACCATACACAAAAGTTAACTTGAAATGGATTGAAGACTTAAACATATAGCCGGATACCATAAAACTCCTAGGAAAAAAAAAAACATAGGAAAGAAGGTCCCTGACATTAGTCTTGGCAATGGGTTTTTAGATATGACACCAAAAGTACAAACAACAAAAGCAAAATTCAACAAGTGGGACTACATAAAACTGAAAAGCTTCTGCAGAGCAAAGGAAACAATCAAAAAAAGAGAAAAGGCAACCTAATGAATGAGAGAAAAATATTAACAAACCATATACCAGTGAAGGGGTTACTATCCAAAATATATAAAGAAGTCATCCATCTCAACAACAACAACAAGAACCCAAAACCCAATTAAAACAAAACTAAAAACAAAAACCAAAAACACACACACACAAAAAAAACACGAGCAGAGGAACTAAACAGACATTTTTCCAAAGAAGACAGCCAAATGGTCAACAGGTATGTGAAAAGATGCTCAGCATCACTGAATATCAAGAAAATGCATATCAAAGCCACGATGAAGTAACGCCACATACCTGTAAGAATGGTGTCATCAAGAAGACTAGAGATAACAAGTGTTGGCAAGGATGTGGAGAAAAGGGAACACTCGCACCTATTGGTGGGAATGCAAAGTTGTTCAGCCACTATGGTAGGCAGTATGGAGGCTCCTCATAACATTAAATAAGTAACTACCATATGATCCAACAACTCTGCTCGTGGGTATATAATCCAAAGGAAATGAAAATAGGATATGGAAGAGATATGTGCACTCCCATGTGCATTGCAGCATTATTCACAATAGCCAATATATGGAAACAACCTGTGCCTGTCAATGGATAGATAGATAAAGAAGATGTGCGATATATATATCCATATATATATACACACAAAGACACACACACACACAGAGGGGTATTATTCAGCAATGAGAAAGAAGGAGATCTTGTCACTGGTAATAACAGATGGCCCATAAGGGCATTATTCTCAGTGAAACAAGGCAGACAGAGAAAGACGAATGCCATATTACCTCACTTAGATGGTAAAATCTGAAAAAGCCAAACTTGATGGCAACTTAGGAAGATCCCGAATTTACCTCTCATGGACACACCAAAGTCTACACCTATAAAGCAATTCCTACACTCTACACATATAAAGCAATTCCTCCTGAAGAATTGTGCACTGACTTAACAGCTTTTGCACAATAAAGCATTGTGGGGCCACACAGAGAATGGCAGGAGAGACAGACACATGGTACTCATGGGAATCCCACCCCCAACGTTGTAACCTGCAGTAGGGAGGGACGTCACAGATGGGCCACTTACAGATTCACCTGACCTGGGGCACTGCAAAAAACCATCAGTTTAAAGGGCAACTAGACTGCAAGTGAAGGAAACCTGTTTACTAACTCTGTTTGCCAAATGGTGGGGGAATTTCTATAACTCTCCCTAGGGTCAATGGTGCTGGCAAGAGCCTCTCCACTTTCATAGCACAGACAGGAACAGGGAGCAGGTGCTCTAGCCAGCCTGCTGCCTCAGCAAGCCCTAAGCCTCTGGCCCACACCAGCTCAGCCACTCCATCAAGGCTGCCCCAGCAAGGCACACCCTGGGAAACCTGTGGCCTACATTTGATTCAGCCCCAGCCATCCCACCAGGGCAGCTCTGGCACCCTGCCAAAATGCCCTGGTCCATGCCTGTCCCAGCTCAAGCCATCCAACAGGGTGACCCTGGCATGGAGCAACCTGGGACCTCCTGGTCCATGTCCACTTCATCTACACCCCAGTTGTCCGGTGCCAGCCCCAGCTTGAAGCACCCACTGCATCTCCATCTATTCCTCCGGGGTGCCCCCTGTGCAGAGCACCCTGGCCCATACCTGGCCCATACCTGCTTCAGCTCCAGCCATCCTGCTAGCATGGCTCTGGTGTGGAGTACCCCAGGGTCCCCTGGCCTGCACTGACTACAGTTCCAGCTGTCTCACCAAGCTGGCCCAGGCACAGAGCAGCTTGGGACACGCCACAGAACCCTGGGATCTCCTGGCCTGTGCCACCTACAGCTCCAGCCAGTCAGCCTAAGCCACCAGGCACACACGGTCTACACAGGGGACCTTCCTATTCAATGCCACTCCTTCAAGACTGGGAGAGACAGCTGTTTCACCTAATAAACACATGAAGTCAAACAAAATGAGACAGAGGAATATGCCTTAAATTAAATGAAAAAGAGATAAGCCATCTACCTGATGAACAGTTCAAAGTAATGGTCATAAAGATGCTCACTGGACTTGAAGAAAGAGTGGATGAACGTAGTGAGAACTTCAACACAGACAGAAAATTAAAAAAAAAAAACAAAACAACCAACTAGAGTTGAAGAATAACTTAAATGAAAAATACACTACACGGAATCAACAACAGATTAGCCAACACAGAAGAACAGATCAGCATATGGAGGACAGGGTAACAGAGAACACCCAAGTTGAAAAGAAAAAAAAAAGTGAGGATAGGTTACAGGACCTCTGAACAACATCAAGCATACTAACATTTGCATAACAGAGATCCCAGAAGGAAGAAAGAGAGAGAAATGGGCAGAAAGCTTATTTGAAGAAATAACAGCTGAGAAATTCCCTAACCTGGAGAAAGAAACAGATATCCAGGTCTAGGAAGCCCAGAGAGCACCAAACAAGATGAACCAAAAGAAGTCCACCAAGATACATAATTAAAATGGCAAAAATTGGGGCACCTGGGTGGTTCAGTTGGTTGAGCATCCAACTCTTGATTTCAGCTCAGGTCATGATCTCAACGTCCTAGGATCAAGCTTCGTGTTGGGCTCTGTGCTCAGTAAGGAATCCGCTTGAGGATTCTCTCTCTTCCTTCCTCTGCTCTTCCCCCTGCTCTCTCTCTCTCTCTCTCAAATAAATAAATAAATAAATAAGCAAATCTTTTAAAAATAGCAAAAATTAAAGATAAAGAGGGAATATTAAAGGAGCAAGAGAAAATCAACTAGTTACATACCAGGGATATCTCATAAGGCCTTTAGCAAATTTTGTAGCAGAAACTTTACAGGTCAGAAGGGAGTGGTCTGATATATTCCAATTACTGAAAGGAAAATACCAAAAGTACTCTACCCAGCAAGATTATCATTCACAGTTGATGAAGAGAAAAAGAATTTCTCAGACAAGCAATGTTAAAGGAGTTCTTCAACCACTAAACCAATGTTAAAGGGACTTCTTAAAGCAAAAAGGAAAGACTGTAAGAAGAAAATTATGAAAGGAAAAAATTTCATTGGTAAAAGCAAACATATAGTAAAGGTAGTAGTACAATCACTTATAAAGATAGTATGAAGGTTAAAAGAAAAATGTAGTAAATCAATTATATCTAAAAATTCAGTTAAGGGACTCACAAGATAAAAAGATGTAAAATATGACATCTGATACATAAAACATAGAGGGGAGGAGTAAAAATGTAGTGATTTTAGAATGTGTTCAAACTAAAGAAACCATCGACTTAACACAAACTGCTATATAATTGGGATGTTATATACGAACCTCATGGTAACCACAAACCTGTAATAGATACACAAAAAGAAAAAGAAAGGAATATAAACTTAACACTAAGGCAAGAGAGCAAGAGAAGAAAAAAAGAAATAGAGAACTACAAAAACAAAAATAAAACAAGAAAAGCCCAACTCATAAAAACAGAGAATCAAATGGTGGTTACCAGAGGGTGAGAGAATAGAGATGTTTGAGGCTACAAAATTGCAACCAGTAAGTCAGTCCTAGAGATCTAATGCACTGGATTCACGTGTCCCTGAAGCACGAGACACGGCTCAGTGGGGCTGCTTGCTCCCATGTGAGCTCTGCCTGCAAATTCTAGATAAGGGGACACCCCCCACCATGAGGGTGGCCAAAGCCAGGGCTTCAGGCCAGGACAGGCACCTCTGGCTCTGCCTCCAGGGAGGCCTGGCTGCCTGAAGAAGTGAGGGAGACAGGGTTGTCCTGTGTGGCCTCACAGGGATAGTTCCAGAGTCTAGGCTGGTGTAGGCGTGGGCATTCTGGGCCACCCCAGGTGCCCAGGAGGAAGGGGTTGGCTTCTGGGATGGGAAGTAGAAGCTGCTCCACATGTTATGAAAAACCAAGAGCATTTCTGAAACTCTGTTATCTGAGGCTACTTTTTAATTTGTCTTCATTACCATTTTTATATTAAATTCAGTAGTAATCCTTGATCTCTGGTCAGTGATGAATATTAAATCTTCCAAATACATTTTTGGATGCTGTGCTAAGCAAGATGGGTTCAATTTCCTTCCAATTTTTTTTGTACTTAAATTTATTTAATTTCCAGCCTCTTTAAGTTCCCTTGTGTTACAAGCCTCGTTCTGGATCACAGCTCCGCCTTCTTGTGAATAAGGTCTATTGTACATGTGAAAAACACAAAGAAAAATGACACAATGGAAACAGAAAGTAGAGCTTAAAGATAAAGGGATAATTAGAACATTGCCGAACAAAAGGAATCTAAGGGAAGGGTTGTGTTTGAATGCACTGGCATGTTACTGTATATAGAAGTATGAACTTTTCTTAATTTTGTTTTCAATATTTCCTAGATCCTTCTTGCCGAGGTACACTGTACTGAGCAATGTAAAAATCTAAACCAATTCCTGTTGGTAAGTTACCAACTTTAATATCAGGTTAACTCAATATTAAGCAGTTAAAATTCTTATTTCAATTTCTGAAGGAAAAGGAACACTAAACAAGGGGCAGACCTCACTGGGCAGGTGCAGCCTCTTTTGATCCAACTAAGGACACTTGAAACCAAGGGGTCTCATCTATTCCCCTGTTCCACTGAATGAATC
>CM052899.1:66920536-67013364 GCA_028534135.1 Potos flavus | reverse complement strand
CTTTTGCAACATTTCCTTAGTGATTTGGGTTCTTTTCTGGTTCCATACAAATTTTAGGATTGTTTGTTCTAGCACTTTGAAAAATGCACAAAAATAGACACATAGACCAATGGAACAGAGTAGAGAGCCCAGATATGGACCCTCAACTCTATGGTCAAATAATCTTCGACAAAGCAGGAAAAAATATCCAATGGAAAAAAGTCTCTTCAATAAATGGTGCTGGGAAAATTGGACAGCTATGTATAGAAGAATGAAACTCGACCATTCTCTTACACCATACACAAAGATAAATTCAAAATGGATGAAAGACCTCAGTGTGAGACAGGAATCTATCAAAATCCTAGAGGAGAACATAGGCGGTTCTCCTTCTCTTAACCTCTTCGACATCAGCCATAGCAACTTCTTTCAAGACATGTCTCCAAAGGCAAAGGAAACAAAAGCAAAAATGAACTTTTGGGACTTCATCAAGATAAAAAGCTGCTGCGCAACAAAGGAAACAGTCAACAAAACAAACAGGCAACCCATGGAATGGCAGAAGATATTCGCAAATGACACTACAGACAAAGGGCTGATATCCAAGATCTATAAAGAACTCCTCAAACTCAACACCCAAAAATCAGATAATCATGTCAAAAAAAGGGCAGAAGACATGAAAGACACTTCTCCAAAGAAGACATACAAATGGCTAACAGACATATGAAAAAATGTTCATCATCATTAGCCATCAGGGAAATTCAAATCAAAACCACATTAAGATACCACCTTACACCAGTTAGAATGGCCAAAATTAACAGGACAGGAAACAACGAGTGTTGGAGAAGATGTGGAGAAGAAGATGTGGAGAAGGAACCCTCTTACACTATTGGTGGGAATGCAAGTTGGTGCAGCCACTTTGGAAAACAGTGTGGAGGTTCCTCAAAAAATTAAAAATAGAGTTACCCTACGACATAGCAATTGCACTACTGGGTATTTACCCCAAAGATACAGATGAAATGAAAAGAAGGGCCATATGTACCCCAATGTTCATAGTGGCAATGTCCATAATCGCCAAACTGTGGAAAGAGCCAAGATGCCCTTCAACAGACAAATGGATAAAGAAGATATGGTCCATATATACAATGGAATATTATGCCTCCATCAGAAAGGATGAATACCCAACTTTTGTATCAACATGGACGGGACTGGAAGAGATTATGCTGAGTGAAATAAGTCAAGCAGAGAAAGTCAATTATCATATGGTTTCACTTACATGTGGAACATAAGGAATAACATGGAGGACATTGGGAGAAGGAAAGGAAGGGTGAACTGTGGGAAATCGGAGTGGGAGACGAACCATGAGAGACTGTGGACTCTGAGAAACAAACTGAGGGTTTTGGGGGGGGGGTTGGGTGAGCCTGGTGGTGGGTATTGAGGAGAGCACGTATTGCATGGAGCACTGGGTGTGGTGCATGAACAATGAATCTTGGAACACTGAAAAAATAAAATAAAAAAAAAAGAGTATTTTGTGAAATGCGAAAATTATATAGATAGCCATTTCAGGATTTTTACTAGAACACAGCCAGGCTTACTAGCTGACATAGTCTCTATGGCTGCTCTCCTGCTACGACGGCAGAGCCAGGTAGCTGCAGCAAGACTGTGGGGCCCACAAAGCCTACAGTATTTACCATCTGGCCCTTTACAGAAAAAGCTTGCCGGCCCTGGCTGGAAGGCATGCCAGGGATTTAGTAACAGTTTATGGGAGAACTGGTTTTGGTTGGCTGTTAAAATATATAAATCAAGTCTAAAATGTCTCCTGATTTCGGAAATACTGAAATGTGAAAAAAAAAGTCTGTGAACCAAGCAATATGGTTGGTAGCTAGAGCTTGCTTTCTAAGTATCAATGGATTCTCTGAGCCTTTATGAAACACTTTCCAAAGAATCCTTGTACATCATGGTCAAGCATAAAGGCTCCAGAATTTGTCATTTGGATGGAGAACCACTGTCATCCTTGTCTTCCATTTCTGGCTGCTCTTTCAGGAGTCATTTCCCTTCGAGCTGGAGTCCCTGTAGGTTACATACATTTACAGTTGTCATTATGCATGGTAGTTCCATTCTGTTATGTCACGGAAAACGGAATGAGCGGATACTGAACCCTTGTTCCTAGGGAAAATACAGGGTTAGGTTTCCATAAATTGCTGGTCACATTGTCAGCAATCAATACACAACCTTGTTTTATGTGTTTCTGTTTCAAGATACCTTACTTAATGTATATTGCTGATCCTTTAACATTGAACTCATGGCCAACAGCACTAGAACTCATGCCTGAATGAAGTTTACTGAAACACAATTATTTTCTCCATCAGGCACACCACAGCCTTCTTCCTGCTTGGGAACATGAGACAGTGAATGAGCACTACATTTGGGGACCACAGTGAACGGCAGAATCAACAACAATGCAAAAACTATGTCACTAAACAGATCCTGAAAAGGACACTTATTTACTCTATGACAGCTGAAACAAGAAGGCAGAGCATCACCTCGTTTGACCTTAGTTGGGAACACATACATTTTTACTGCTCGGCGCGCATCTGTGAATGACTCTAAAAGGGCCATATCGATTCTGGGGTTACAGACACATTTTAGCCAGTAGGAGAATTTGTAAATACAGAATCTGAAGATAATGACAATCAACTGTGTTTGAAACCATAGTCACTTTCTAGTTCCTTTAACCATGAACTTGATAAACAAAATTGATCAACGGGCATCTTCTGGGTCTTGGCAATCGCGGTCATTTAAAAAGATCTGCCCCAGTCTAAAACAGCCCCGGTTATAACATTCCTCTTTTCTACTGCTTAACGACGTCTTTTTCTCTTCTGAAATTTCTCCACTCTTTCTTTTTGTATCAACTTAGGCCTGAGTTGTTCAAGGCTCCTTTTCAGTGTATGGGTGAGTCTCTTATTTCCTTCAATTCTCCTACCCTGCTTCACTTAGCTTTCTGCCTTTCATATCCTCCACTGCCTCCTTTCAAATACACATCTGTGCGGTGCCCTGTGAGCTGCGAAGTGCCCCCCACACCCTTCATCACCTCCGACCAAAACCATCTTAGATGGTGATATTGTGCCCAGGACCAGTGGCATTAGCTGTGGGGCTCCTCATTCAGTTTGCTACAGATTTCAAGATGGTGAGAGCAAAACATGAAGCCAAGACTGGGAGCCTTCTACGTGTGGGTCCCTGAAGGACCCCTAGCGCACCAGGGGCAACAGAGCTAACCAGAGGCAGGGCTGTCTCTGCGCTGATGTGTTTCACACGTGCTCCCTTTCCTCCTGCGCCCCTGCCTTCTGATCCTGCCTCACACATGAACCTGGGAAAGTGTACTTAATCAGTCTCTGTTTCAATTTTTTTTCTTTGTAAAAAGGTAAAAAAATGAGTAAATATTACTTTTATTCCCTTTTTATAGAGGAAGGAATTACGATGAGGTGATTAAGTGTAAACAGTAGTATTTACTCATCCTTGCCTCATGGAGTTATTAGGAGGATTTAATGACAGGACTTAAGAAAGAAAGGCACTAGGTAAATCCCAGGTATTATATAGTTATTTTATATTGTAAGAAAAGGGATTTAGGCTGCATAAGAGGGGGGTTTTTATTGACACAGGTGTTAGATAATGAGATAGTTTTCCAAAATCTTCCCTAGATATATTTTAGATCAAGAAAAGATTCCTATGTGTCTGGTTAGATTTTGATATGATCTTCTATGAGCATGGCTTCCAGGATCCTCAGTGGTCCTTTCTACCTGATACTTTGTTTTTGTTTTTATTTTTTCAGAAAGCTCACCTTATAGCATCATAAGTCTTATAGAATCAGGTGGGAATGGAATGCACAGTTCTTTTATACCTCCCCAAACAAGGCGCATTCCCAGTTTCCCCCCAGCATTCTTTCAAAGCTAGCTGTGAACAGTGGCACATGTTCTGTGGGTATGCAACTTTTAAAATGTTAATTAATGAACGCAAAGAAGTACTTATTACAAGAAAATATGCCTTTCCCCCTCTTCTTTAAATAAATTAGGATCAGACGTAACTTTTAATTTTTCCAGTTAAGGATTAATAGAAACAAACTACTGTCTGTTATCATTGTCAGTTCACAAGGGAAAGATTCTGACACCAAAACAGATAATCGAAACCCATGGAATGAGAGAAAATACTTACAAGTCATGTATCTGAAACAGGGTTAATATCTGGAATATATAAAGAACTTGTTAACAACTACAACAAAAAACTGGTTAAAAAATGAGCAAAGGGGGCTGTCTGGGTGGCTCAGTCAGTTTGAGCGTCCGACTCTTGATTTCAGCTCAGGTCATAACCTCAGGGTTGTCGGACTGAGCCCCGCGTTGGGGCTCTGCACTCACTGGGGAGTCTACTTGGGATTCTCTCTCTTCTTCTCCCTCTGTCCCCTCTCCCCACTCACAGTCTTTCTCTTTCTCTCTCTAAAATAAATGAATAAATCTTTTAAAAAATGGGTGAAGGACTCAAATAGACAATTCTCTGGGGAAGAAATACAAATGACCAATAAATGCATGGAAGATGCTCAACATCACTGATCATCAGGGAAATGCAAATCAAGACCACAAGATACCACCCTCACACCAGTTAGAATGGCCATCATCCAAAACAAAACAAAACAAAACAAAACAAAACAAAACAAAAACTCAATAACAGCAAATAACAAGTGCTGGTGAGGTTGTAGAAAAATTGGAACCCTTGTGCTCTGTTGGTGGGAATGTAAAAAACGGTGAAAAATAGTTTGGGGGTTCCTCAATAAATTACACTTGGAATTATCATATGACCTAGCAATTCTACTTCTAGGAACACACCCAAAGAATTGAAAGTAGGGTCTTGAAGAGAGATCTGCATACTCATGTTCATGTTGCATTATTTACAACAGCCAAGAGGTGGAGGCAACTCAAGTGTCCGTCAGCAGATGAACGGACACACAAAGTGTGCTATACACATACAATGGAATATTACTCAGCCTTAAAATGGAAGAACATTCTGACATTTGCTGCAATATGGATGGACCTGGAGGATAATATGCTAAGTGAAATCCATCAGTCATGAAAAGACAAACACTGTATGAATCCATATATTTGAGGCACCTGGAGTATTCAAATGCAGAGACAGAAAGAAGAACGGTGGTTGCCAGGGCTGGGGGAGGGGGAATGAGAAGTTGTTTAATAGTATATATAGAGTGTTGGTTTTACAAGGTGAAGAGTTCTGGAGATTGTAGGACAAGGTGAATGTACTTAACACTAGTGAACTGTACATTTTACAAATGGTGGAAGTGGCAACTTTTACGTTTGCATATTTTACTGCAATTAAATTAAAGGAATGACAAAATCCTAAAGTTCTTTCCTTGTTTCTCTAAAATCTACTACAACTGTGTGTAGGTCAGAATGTGACCTAGCTACTGACCAGCAGTTGGTAAGCACTGTCACAGTCTAAACATTAGCCACTGAAAACATTCAATGTTTCAGATCAACCTTTTCCAAAGAGGTAAGGAAGTAACCAGATTTGGCATTAAGTCAGCCACAGAAAACCATGACTGACCATGAATGACTGAAGGACATAAAAGTTCTCGGCTGCATGTGGAAATTAACTGTCATTGTCATTAAGGTTTCATATGAACGTGATGGGTGAGAAAGGACTCAGGACCAGTATTATTGATAAAATCGGGACTTAAAATGCAAGATCAGCCCCAACACACCACGGCTTGCCTTTTGACGCCCGCCTTCCATCTCCTTCTCTATCTAGATAGATAGATGTATGCGGTACGTACATGTGTAGTGTATGGAATACATATATTTGTATAGAGTATATAATAAAGCTTTCACTAATTCAAAATCACTCATGTGTGACTGGATCGAGTTCTGTAATAGTTTGTTTTGGGGTTATTCACAAAGACCAAGTTTGCTAAGCCACTGTGATTTCTTAGCTATACTCAAACACAAAAACTGCATGTTCTTTCATCCACATATAAAATACTCATTTATATACATGCCCTCACATGACAGAAAGATTCATGCTTCTATTTATTAAAGCAACTTTTCTAAGGAGCTTTACTGGAATACACCTTGAGTGTTCTTTTTTTTTTTTTTTTTAAATCTTGTCCCAGTTTGCTTTGTGGCTTCTGATACAGTTATTGGAAACTACTGAACATTAACACAAGTTGAATCAGTCAGTGATTTTTCACAATAACCTTCCTGTTGCTATGGCTATTAAAGTTTTCAGACTGTTTGATGACTGACCTTTCTGCAGCTTCTGTCCCTCTGACCCCTCATTTGCACAGTGGGAGACACATTCTCTTCTGGCTTGTCCCCTATGTCCCTCCTTTTTTTTTTTTTTCTTTAGCTCAGCAGCAGCTCCTCTGCAGCCTCTCCAGAATCTTCTCATTTGGAATCCACTGGCCATTTCTCCCTCTGGGTTTGGTTCTAGGCCCTCTGCTCCACACCAATGCCTGGGCCCATCTGACCCCAGGCTTCGTGACCACCATGTGCCGCCAACTCCTCTATCTGCATCAGCATTCCATGTTCCTCGTCTTCTTCTCCACAGAGCCTAGTATCTACCTGACATTTGTCCTGAGTTTTCCTAAGGATACCTCAAATCAGGACATCCAAAACCTACTCATCATATCCCTTCCCAAAGCTCTTTCCCTCATCCCCTTGTCAGTGCTGGTTCCAGCCCATTCAGCCATCTATGTCTAAATCCAGGGTCATCTTTGACCTCCTCCCTCCTCTCTCAATCTCCATGTCCTATTCATCACACCAAGAGCCATCCATTCCACCACATGAATGTCTCCTCAGTCCCCCTTTCCCCTAGTGCTGACTTAGTCCTCCATCTCTTACCTGGATCACCTCACCAGCATCCCAACTGGCCCTTTGTTTCTCTTACTCCTCCCCTATCTCTAGATCAGCCCTGTCCAATAATGGACAACGGTCAGACTTTCTGCATTGCCCCCAATGGTGGCAACTAGCTACATGTGGCCACTGAGCACTTGAAATGTGGCTACTATGACTGAAGAACTCAACTTAAAATTTCACGTAATTTTAATGAACTTCCATGTAAATAGCTGCATGTGGCTAATGGTTACTGTACTACACAGAGCAGGTCTAGATTCTCCACAGATGTGCTCAAAATCCCTCAATAGCTCCCTTGTGGTGGTTCACAGATCCTTTCATCATCTCCATTCTCATTTCTCTCAGTTCCTCTCCGACACCCTTGGATGCAAACCATGCTTTCTCTCTTGGGATATTAACTCCTTTGGCTTGGAACAGCTTCCCTCCATCTGTCTGGCAAACTCCTACTTTGCCTTTGAGGCTCAGCTTAGCAATCACTTCCCTCACCTCAGGCCATGGGCCATCTCCGCCCTGTCTCTTCCTCTTCCAGATATGCCACCTATGGGCCTTATGGCCCACACTGAGCACCTGTCATGCTGGATTTTAGTCCTCGGTTTGTCTGTCTACATTTCCCATCAGACTGCACTCTGAGGTCAAGGACCCAGGCTCCTTTGCTGCTGTTGTATCCTCAGCACCATCACGGTACCTGGCCTGGTGGAGGCTGCTGTACATGGGCCTACTCCGCCAGGAGCTCGGGTCCCAAAAGCAGAGCCCCTAGGCAGCACTTCCTCTGCGCACCCCGGTGGAGACGGTCAACAGGAAGTGTAACTGACATACGGATGTCTCATTCCACAGAGTCTAAAACAAGGAGTCACTGAAAGATATCTTCACTTACATAACCTGGCTTTTCAGATCCTCTTTCCAACAGGTTTAGGAAGACAGTAATTCAGCTATTCTGCTGCCTCTCACAATATGAACTGATTACAAACCCTAGGGGAGCTTTGAGAGTCACAATCCTGACCACTGACTGATGGTGCCCTTATTCACATGAGAACAAAGAAGGAACAGGTAAGGACGTCCTTTGTATATGTGGGGAGTTACGTCTTCTACTGGGCTTCATGGCCAATCCTAGACCTTTCCAAACCACACCCAAAGTCATGAATCCCTATTTACCCACGATATCAAAATACTAAAACATTCTGACTTATTTTTTTCCATTTTCCCCATTCCTATTTTTTTAAAAATCTGATGCATTTGTTTCAACTATACAAACATAATAATGGTCTAAATGAAAATAAGCACTCATTGGCACAATTCATCCAGGACAATGCATTCTAAACTATGCTATACTCTTGAAATTAGAAATCTGTAAAGGCAAATGCCAGTCTTTAGGTATTATATCGAAATGCAGAAACAGATGCTGCAAACCATTAATAATTGTTCCACTGGTTTCAACAACTAGACAAAGAATAAGATCCACCATGTCAATTATTCATTTAATTTGAAATCTTTACCTATGAAGATTTCTTTTTCAAAAGGAGAGGGTCTTTGCATAATTTGTGTCCTCCCCCCCCGCCCCCCCCCATGCCTTGGAAGATAAGGCTTTGCTTTCTTAGCTGACTCTGGAATAAACATCTCTTCCTTTATTTAGAATCTTTCTTAGTCATGGTCTTGTCAGAAAAGAAGGCAGTATGATGCTGCTAACAACTATATTAAATAGTTGTTTCGCTCAGTGAAATAGAATGTGGCTTTGAACTTGATCTATCTTACACACACACACGCACACAGGTGTGCTACCGCCAGTACTGTATTACAAATAATCAAATAATGTTATTTCCTTGTCACCTGAGCAACGGGAAGAGAGGGAAATTTCTCTCCTCGTGCTGAAGAAGCATGGCCTTTATTCATTGCTCGCAGTGTTCTGATAATACCTGAGGCAAGGGCTTATGTTCGCCAGCCTCAATCCTCCTGATGGTCACCTGATGGTCACAGCAATCTGCCATCATTCCATCATTGAACACCTTTAATCCTTTGAGCAAATTAGAAAGTGGCTCAAGCTCACCCCAACATGTTTGTAACAATACCGATCTCCCCTGGTAAATGTCTAGCTGACGTGGTGTTGCCCCGGGACCTGAAGGACCGTGGAAATGCTTGAGGACTGAATGAATTCGAGCGACTCACTACCAGACAACGTACGTGCTTCCTGCCCTGCTCTGTGGAATGGTCCTTACTGCCTATCTTGCCAACTGTAGCCTGTCATTTCCTTGAAGGTCCATGTTATGCCTCAAAGGTTTGGGTGTCGCTGTATTTAAAAGCAAATGAAAACTGCCTGATGCAGTTTTTTGGTGGTGCGGGGACATGGTTTTGGGGAAACTCTAACTTAGTCTGGGAAAAGGGGATGCAGAGGGGTGTTTCTTGTCCGCTCTGCGGTGGATGCCCCACTCAGGACCTGTGTTATTTCATTCACTCCTGAAAGTTCCCTGGAAGATGGACATTTTCCCATTTTATAGTTGAAGAGACTAGGGGTGGAAAATTTAAGTGAAGTGCCAACGTTTACTGCGAGAGATGGTGGTACAGCACCACAGGCCATCCCCTGGGGTAACATTTCTGCGGTGGGCTCCTATTTTGGTCTCAGAACGTTTCCTGAGGAGAAGCTGACTGGGAAGACATAAACCAGAATCAAATGTGAAAGAAAGCGGGCTGCCCAAATGGTGGACTGAGCCAAACTCGTGGCTTGCATTCTTCGGCGTGGGGTGAGAAAGGCTGAAAATAGGTTTGCGTCGATCTCAAAACCACCTATAGTGTAATCATGATGGAAATTACCGCTACCACAGCCCGGATGCAAA
This sequence comes from Potos flavus, assembly GCA_028534135.1. Classification (NCBI taxonomy): domain Eukaryota; kingdom Metazoa; phylum Chordata; class Mammalia; order Carnivora; family Procyonidae; genus Potos; species Potos flavus. Next base: position 67,003,652 of record CM052899.1, on the reverse strand, counting down.
AGCACCCACTAATTAAATGAGCAATGAGAATCTCAAAATAATTTGCTAATAGTCTCGACTGCTTGCAGCAATATCTCTTTTGTTGGTGATCGTGTCACTGAAACTTAACGCCCTCTTCACGTACAGAATGAAGTTTCCCCAGTGCGCACGTGGAGCATTTACTGTACCGCCAGATGTTCTGCTCCTCACGCCCCCCCCCGCCCCGCGGAAGGGAGACCTTGGCTCTGAGAGAAGAGCCACTTCATTTGTGGAGCATTCCCTCTGGAATCACAGAAAGCAATTCTTTAGCAACATGACCCTCAGAGTGTTTCCTTTTGTCACGCAGAGAACAGCATCTAAGGGAGACACCAGTGCCTGCCCAGGCAACGGACAGGTTCTTACCCGGGCTTACTGATCAGACGCAGAGACAAAAGCCTCCACCCCAAATCTGGCTCAGCTTACACTGAGGCCGACCTAACGTTTTGTTTTGGGAACTGCTAAACATGCATGACATTTTAATACAACGCCAGGTTCACTGCCTTCAAGATGTAACCCCGTGCCTCACAAAAACAACACATTCCAGAAGATGCCAGGGAAGATCCAAATGAGTCTGGAAAGCTGGAGAGCAATGCAGCTGTTTTTAATGTTCCTAGATGCTAGTTTTCTGATCTGCAAAGATGCAGACCAGCCTTAAACTGAACAGCTGCTATTAGCCTGAAGCTCTCCCTCATGGTGATAGTGGTGTCAGGAACACGAGACAGTGAGTCAAGAGGGTTCAGCGGCCACCGGCTACATATGGACCCTGTAAAGTCACTCTCTGGGCCTCTCTTCTATTAAATAAAGATTCTCTGAATCCTTCCTGGAAGCCTTCCAGGACCCCTGCCCAGCACAGCTGGCTCCTATGCCTTTTCAATCAGGCTTTCTATCAACTCAGAATAAACATCAGTGAGCCCGCAACTCACGGACTGCTCACCTCCTCAGAACTCCCAAGCACACTGCCTGTACAGTGCTGTCTGGGGCCCCTGAGCCGACTGCAAGCTCCTGGAGGCCAGGCTTTGGGTTTCTTCTCCCTCGTACACTGACTGCCTTGCACTTTCAGACATTAAAGCACTTGCTGCGTAAGATGAACATCTCCCTGCATTAGACAAGCGGGATTCTGAAGGACAGGCCTTCTATTCACACTTGCACTGTTCGTCCTAGAACATGGTGGGGGCTCACTGGCTCACGAAAGAAAGAGACCCGTGTGTTCTCAAAGGTTGTACTGCTCCAGCGGCCAGTTTTGGTACCCGATTCCCTTTTGCTGTTCATTGTTCTCCAGCCACCTGTATAGAATCTAAGCTATTTGAAGGTTGGGTTGGTGTCATGAATTTATTTTGTATCCTTTGTAGCCTTGTCAATAGGACTATGCATGAGGCACGTCTTTGCTAGTGTGTATACTGATATAAAGATGATTATAATAGTATGACCTTGAAACTAATTAATAGAAAAAGGGCAATTTTTTCTTCTAAAAAGTACTATTAATATCATCATTTAACATTTACTAGCAGTTCTACACAATGATCATAACACAGTTCTTGATCTCTATGAATGAAGAGAAGTTACCAATAACTTCGTTAGAAATGTGCTTCTTGGGTCGCCTAGGTGGATCAGTGGGTTGAACACCTGCCTTCGGCTCAGGTCATGATCCCAGGGTGCTGGGATCGAGCTCCATGTCCGGCTCCCTGCTCAGTGGGGAGCCTGCTTCTTCCTCTCCCTCTTCCCCTTCCCCTGCTCATGCTCACTCTATCATTCTTGCTCGCTCTTGCTCTATCTCAAATAAATAAATAAAATCTTAAAAAAAAGAAATGTGCTTCTTACATGTGGAAAATTAGTTGCCTATCTTAGCAATAGCTAAAAAATGACTATTAATTATCAATTTTCTTTAGAAGAATAAGAAATCTATACCTCTTGCATGTAACACTCAAAACATTTACAATGTTAAAATACATCTATTCCTAGCAGCCTGACCACAGCTGCTTTCTTTGAAACATTCTTTGGGGAAAGATTGATGTTCAGGGGGATTATGATTCATTAAAGTTGCTGACCGATTCAAATACTTAACTGGCCAACCTATTTTTTCAGAGAATGTTCTGTTCACACACCTTGGCACCGTTCTGCCAACACATGTGTGCACCATGTGGGAGAAATCCACATGTCCTGAGATCTTTGGACATGTGTCCTGAGGGGTGGCATACTATGCACGCTATTTAAGCAGAGCTTGGATTTGACTCATAGGGTTCATATTTGTGTGACCCTTAGGCACAAATGCTCTTTTTCCACAAGGTGACCAAAACTAGACTTGAGTACAGAGCCAGTCATTGTTAGCTCTTTGTTCCCTGGAAGAAAATTCCACAAATGTTGATTCACTAATTTACTTTAATGAAAAAGCTGTAGGCAGTCTCAAGTCTGAGTAAGCGTGAATGTTAGAAAGGTCCCTCTAGACTTACAATGCATTTTTCAATGTTCTGTCTGGAATAGGAATATAAATAGAGCATTCAAGATGCTTCTGTTAGGCTACTTCTAAGTGCAAACATTTTTGATAATTTAAAACAAGGGTTTCAGAATTAAAATGACTGCAGTCATTCCCCAAAGAATGTTCTCCTTCCAACCATGGTGGAGTAAGGTGGATTGGATTTATCCTTCCATATGGAAAAACCAAAAAGGCTCTCAAAAACCAAAATATTAAAAAAAAATAGTTTTTAAGACACTACATATCGGTCAATAAAGGATAGTGATCTCTAGAAGAAAACAAGAAAAAAGCTTTGTGACATTGGCTTGGGCAAGGATTTCTTGGTTATAACACTAAAAACAGAATTCATAAAGGAAACAATTAATTGGACTTTATAAAAAATGAAAAACTACGGCTCTTCAAAAGACATTGTTAAGAAAATGGAAGATAACCCACAGACTGGGAGGAAATACCTGCAAGTCATAAATCTGATAGAGGATCTGTATCTAGAAAATCTGAAGAACTTTTAAAATTCAACAAACAGATGATCCAACTTTTCAGAATGAGTCAAATAGTTGAACAGATACTTCATAGAAGACGACATAAAGATGGCAAATAAGCACACAAAAAAATCACTGGTCATTAGGGAGATGCACATGAAAACTACAGTGAGACACCAGCACGGCTGGTTAAAACTAGATGGTTAAAACTGGAAAGACTAGCCATACCAACTGCTAGCAAGTGTGTAGAGCAATCTGAATGCACACATACTTCTCAAGGGAAGGTACAACTGGACAACCACTTTGGAAAAGAGTTTGGCAGTATCATAAAAAAGGAAAACACCTCTACCATGTGACCTAGGCTTTCCACTACTAGCTAGCTATTCACCCAAGAAAAAGAAAGCAATGTCCATACAAAGACTTGTATACAAATTTTAGGGCAGCTTTATCTGTAGTTTCACCAGTGTGTGAGAAACTTCCCAAAGGCATGCTTTAAGAATGTTCATTGTGTATCAATTATACCTTGACAAAAAAAAAATACTAAGAAGACACTGATTTGCCTTGGGGAATTTTGCAGAATATCATCATTTACGATCTAGCCCTTTGGGTCAAGGATTCATTGAGTTCCAATCTTGTGCCACGCATGGCTCTAAAAAACCAGCGGGGTGAGGACAGCCTGACACACGGACCACTGGTGTGGACTCTGAGTGTTTCCCTAGTGCCACTCTGCTTAAGGCACAGAGATTCTGAGAGGCTGTGGAAAAACCAGTTTTAACTTCTGTTGTCAGTTTCATTACATACAAATTGCCTCAAAGTGTATCATCTACTATTGTACGTTGCAGTGATGACAATCACATCCTAATTCTGATTTTGCACTTGAGCCTGTCCATACATTTGATTCCAAATAAGAGAATTCATCAAGAACCGAAGAACCCATCTGAGTCCACCATAAAGGGCTTTCCACAAAGCTGACAAGAGAAAGGAAAATCTGCTGCCTGTTGTCATATAGCTGACCTGTGCTCCAGGCTCTAGTTTCTTTTGTTCTCTGTGTGAGTTGTGGAAAGCAAAGTGAGTTGTGATCACTCTAAAGCTGCATTTGCCATCATCTTGTAGTCCTATGATTTTCCATTAAACCACGCTCTTTAGGCCACTGATAATTAGCCAAATGATCGCTGAATTCATCTCGTGGGAATTGGACTTAATACCATATGAAAAGTTGGGAGAAAACAAAATCAATGTGATATGTATCGAGTGTTCAGTGTAAAACACTGGCGAGTGACATTCCTTATCTATCAAACCACAGAGACATCATCACATTCCACTGGCATAAACAAAATCTTAAAGGATGATTCATGATTTCAATACAAATACTAGTATAATACTAGTCATGGAGCCTGGCAACATTTTTCTGAACAAAAGAGAAATATGTGAAAGAGGATTTCTTATACAAATCATATGGGCTAAACTAGGGCAATAAATTTTTCAAAAGAAAGTATGAAAACCTCACAAACATAAAAAATGAAATTAGCATGACTGTGCACAACTTTTTCTTTGAGCTAGAGCTACAGAAAACTGCTCGCAAAGTGAAACAAGAAGCATATTTCAAATGACATAACAAAGCAAGTTATCCAAATCGGTATTCTGTAGAAACTGCTAACACCTCAGCTACATCTATAATTGATTCATTTAGAAACAAGCTCAGAATTTACTTTCTCTATTTACATAAGACAAGAAAGGTGACTCCTGTGAAGAATGAATATAGGATTCAAAATTTGGCAAAGACTGAGATGATCCAAGTTGGCCCTGGACCACTAATAATGTTTTGGAAAGATTGGGTTATTAGATTAACAGTTGTAGAAGATGGACACTATTTATGCAATGTTAAAGCAAACATTTTTATTAACCAAACATTTCCTAAATTGTAAGCAGGAATGTGAAACTTGATCTGACACCTGTAGCAAATCTGAGGGCCTTCCCTAGCCCAAGACACAGGGGTTTCGCCATGATGATCCACGCTGCTCTCATCCTGCTCAGAATGGAAGACGGCCACACCCTTTACTTTACACGGGTTTGTTTCAGATGTGATCTGAAGAAAATTTCCTTCCTAATCAATTCCCAACACTTGCTGCCTCCCACTGAATAATTTATTCCTATTCTTCCCAAAGCCCTGAGAATGCTTCCTCACCTCTCCAGTTTTGTTGGGTCAACAGGGTGTGATTGTTGATCCCTCATTTAACAGGCACCAAGAGGCTCTACTCACGTCATGCATGGAGTCCAGAAGCTTGGTCAGTTGGTAGAACCTTTGCCAGCTCTGCCCAGAATTGTTGGGACACTTGGTTACCATCTTCCTCAGTTCTTTGATGTAATTTGTCCTCATTTCTTCAAATGCAGCCTGGCTTTTGAGGCCATCCTTTGGAACTGTGTTTAAGGAATATGGACATGTAAATCCCCAGGATGGTAAACAGCATTCACATTGTAACAATTAAATAACCTAGGATATTTTGAGGTCTTAGGCTCACACTTTCAGATTGATACTGAATCTCAACTAATTGCATTTATGAACAAATTTGACAGTTATCTATTGGTAAATTCTTGTTCACATTCTATATGCAAAGAATAACTGCTATTTATTGGGTGTATGTTAATATACATTTTGCATATATTAACGTGAGCTTGACCTCAGTTTTATGACATAATCATTATTCCCATTTTATAGATGACAAAACTGAAGACTGAAAGTTTAATTCTGCCCAAGGACACGATAAATAAATAGCAGAGAAGGGGTAGAAACCTAGGTCTGTTTCCAAAGCCTGCCTCTTAACCACAATGCTACATTGCCTTGTGGCCTGTCATCTAAGTGTTTTAGGAATTCTAACTTGCCAATACTTCAGAGGTAGGAAAATATACTTTGATTTTCCAGGACAACTGGAAGAGCCACAGACAATCTAAGCTGGGGCTGCAATTAGAAAGCGACATCTCTATATTCAAATTCAAATATCAAAGACACTTGGGGAGACTGGCCATCTACAGGGTGGGGGAGGGCAGGCATGCTGGGAAGCACTTTGCATCTTCTTTGCGCCAGGATCACATGACCAGTGGGGCCCTGTCATGTGGTCTCCCAGGCAACCAGGCTGTGGGTCTGTGCACTGGTTTTTGTGTGCAAAAAAGTAACACCACAGTGGCTCTGCATGTAAGGCAAAATCTATAACTTTCAAAGAGAATAAACCATGTTCCCCTTTTTCTTTGAGCAAGTAAAAAATTAAGGATCATGTCTTCTTTTATGTAGTGGCTGGCTTTTAATTTTAAATTAAAAAATCTCACTTAGAAACAATATTTTGGGATTCAGGGCTTGGAAGCATATCAAGCATTTCTGCGGCCTGCTGAAAGGAGATGCTTTGTCCCAGGATACATGTGAAAGCCCTTATGGAGGAAAGGCACTCCTGTGCTGGGAATGTTCTGGAAGGAGGTATAGGGCAGATTGTAAACTAAAGTATCCCCTCTGAAAATCTACCTACATGTTTGCTTTTTTTCACCATAGCCAATAAATAGTTATGTGTCTGCTTTAACTTTGAAAAATAAAATCACTTAGAACTTTATTTTTAGGAGATGGAGACCTAAAGAAAATTCATCTTGTGAAATTAATGTTCTGAGTTTGAAACTGCCTTTACTTTCACTTCTTAATTACACAGCATGTTTGCTAATTTGTCATAACTGGGATAAATAATAATTTGCTCGGGTCATCAGCCCTTTGGAATAGTAGCTAAGTACATTTTTGACTATTATGAGAATCCTGGAAGCTGGGAATACTGCTGTTTCCAAATTAAACCCTGTTGTCCTGTACAAAAATTATCTTACAAATTACATTCACATCTTATGTTAATAGTCTCTTTGAATTTAATAGTTGAGGCTTTTGATTTGTGGTTTACCTAAGTCTATTTTTGTGGGGGAAAAATAGACCCCTAATAGCAATTGCATGCATTTCCTGAGACTGCCACAATATTAGCTGTGGTTTCAAATATTTGACATTCACATTAAAAGTTAAATGCCATCCATTATATAACAAATAGTTTGTTTTCTTTAAAAATACCTTGTTTTAAAAGTATAAAAAATATGAAGAATGGTAATAGAACTATAGATCTACTTTCTACCAAAATTTTAATATTAACTTAAAACTTTCTGAAAGAAATGGCAAGTTTGCAAATCCTTTCCAAATAGTGCCGACACACAGGTTAACAATTATTTTTTTAAGTTATAAAATATTATGGAGTAAACATTTTGTTTTTTAATATAAATGTTTATGGAGATCATCCAATACATTAACAAATTACCTAAAATTAGAATGGAGTGAATAAATTTCACTACCATATTTCACTATTATTTGGTATATCTGCTAAGATTAAGCAAAGACCTTCTTATGGATAGTACTGTATCAGAATTTCTCAAGATTCCACATGATTTGTGTCAAATATTACTTATATATTGTTGCTGTAACTCAAATATACTGTACCAATTTCCCAGCCAGATTTTTTAGAAGTTGAAACAAACCCACAAATAAAGAGAACTTAAGCAAAACCTCAAATTTTGGAGGTTTGCCCAGATTTTCTGAATTTACTTATTAAATGCAGCGGGGCTGCTGGAAACCATCCAAAATCTATGGCTGGAGAAGAGCAAAGAGACAACTGCGGTAGAGGTTCGTCTGTTTTCCTCCATAAGCATTAAGAACACAAGATTCTCTCAATGTCATTGCTAAAAACTTTCTTGATACACTGGACATCAGGTGTGCAACTTAACATCCTAAAGAAGAAAAATTCTAACACATTCTATCACAGGTTAGCAAAATAAACTTACTAAAGCCTGCAGCTCTATGACTCATACAATTCTTTACTTATGTTTTCCTGCCTTTTTATTCTACTTTTCCTGCATCTACACAAACCAGAATTCAAAGTACTGAGCTACTTGGAAGCTAATAAATTAATCTGGGTAGCTTCAAAATGATATCAGGATTGATTATAGGCTGACTGATTAAATGGTCTAATAGGATAAGACACCAATTAAGACGGAGTAGTCAAAATTTATAAAGAATTAGTATCACATGCATTTTTCATTTAAATTCTATCACCCATCTGATCTATCTACATCTAAATCTATACTTGCCACATTTTTCAAGCCAGTAATGGTTAATGACATAGCTTGGAAAGGGGAATAGAATCACTGTCGCTGAATTTAAAGATTCTATTTCCAAAGTTATATTCCAAAAAGGCTAAACCGGGGACGTCAGAAACCTGGAGGGAGAGCAGAGCAGGGAGAGAGTCCGGTTCTGCGGACCCTGCAGATGAGGGGTTGCGCACACGACCCTACAGGAGATTGGCTGAGTGTAATTAGTGAGGAATGGTAGGGCCTGTGGCAAACTGGAGAGAACACGCCCTGCCTTGGGCAATCAAATTCAATGAAAATAAAACAAGACAAAAGGCCAAGAGCAACCTAAAATACCTGTGCCGGCCAAACAAAACACATCTGTGAGGTGCTGGCCCCACCTCTCCACCAGGGCTGTGGGCCCGCCCCCTCGGCTGGAGTCTAGGTGCTGCCTGCTAAGCACTCCACGCCCCCCCTCCGCTGCGGTCACGTGCCGCTCCCCGCCTCCCGCTGCGGTCACGTGCCATGGGACTGCCTTTCCACCCCTGGCTCCCCGCTCTGGGAAGAGCAGGAACACCACTGGACGTGAAGGCCAAGGCTTTGAGTTCTACTGCACAGAGGATACTGGATAAAAACACTTGTGTGCCTCCTTTTTGTTAGCTTTAGAACGGGGTTATCAATTCACAGAGTTCTTGTAAGCATTAAATTAGACGATGTATGGCAAACCCTTCAAAAGCCGGGAGCTGCTACACGCAGGGAAGCAGACGCTTTATCCAGAGTCGCTATGGCATCTCCTCTTCCTGCTCTTGTCACTACTTGATCCAGGCTAACTCTTCCTCAGACCCAGTCCCTCTCCGGGGGAAATAACGTCTTTTGGCCCCTCCTATTCTCATTACCTTGCCGAGTGACGCCACTCTCTCCCTAATGACTACTGAAAACTCCTTCCGCCATGCCCGATTCATGAAACAAGGGGAGGGCTGAGCATGGGCTGGATTCTCTTTTCTGCTTCCGGGTGGTCAGTCAACAATCTCTCCTCCTTTGAGGTCCGTGCCACTCGCCCTAGCATCCCTGGCACCCAGAACATGTCCCAGTTTCCTCAGTGGCCAGAGCACTTCGCTTGGAGATTTCTTCTCCATGCTGCCTCCTGCCATCATTCTCGTCTTCCTCTCATCGGATGTGAACTTTCTCAGATTCTTTCCCCTCAGTTTGAAAATGTCTGTGCCGTTGCCCCAGGAAGAAGTAATCAACATCCTTGCCAAGGCTAATCCTGTTCTGTCTTGTCTCTCTGGCACTTTATGTCATCAACTTCTATACTCTCATACTTGGTTCCAGAAGCCTAAAAAAGCTTCCCATCAATCTGCAAGTCCCTGGCCATCGGGCACCTGCCTGAGTCCTAATGGTCAACTCTAGTAGGCCTCTGTGCTCTCAACTTTCTCTGTGGAGGCTCTAGTGTTAGTCATGCTCCTTCTGGAAACTAGTTCTCGGCTCCCAGTTTCTCTGCCTCACTGACAGTCCCATCTCTGCCTCTTCAGCCCTGCCATCCTCCTTTCGTGTAGCTCAACTGGACCATTCCTCTTCTTTCTGTGCCCTGGCAGCCCCACTCACCATTTTAGCTTAGATGATAATTTTCTATGAGGATAATTTCATGTTTATGTCTCAATACCCAAACCTGTCTTCTGAGTGCTAGACCCAGATTCTCCCCATCTTTTGGCCTATTAGGATATATCTGAAAATTAACCCATCTGAAATAGAACTCATTTTATAAAACCCCCACCAAATCTTTTCCAAGTCCTAATATTAACATATTCCTCTTTATGGTATCAACTGCCATCCTGGCCATTTCTCTGTGAGTAAAACCTATGTCACTTCTGACCCATACCATTTTGTTTCCCCTTCTAGTCCATTGCCAGTTCGGCTGTGTTCCTTGAATGCATTTGCTCCTATCCATGATGCCACCCACCTCTGTCATTCAGGCCATTGTTTCAACAGCCTCACAGCAAGTCTCTGTGCTTTCAATCTGGCTAAGTTCTCTGTCTTTGCCTCTCTGCTTCCCCCTCTCTCTCCCCTTTAATCCAGTCTACTACCAGATGTATTTTCATAAAGGCACAGAATATAGCTTGGCTCATGTCACCCCACTGCTCAAAGCCTGTGGTGCTGCACTCCTCTGCCCACCCAGTGAAGGTCAGGTGTCTTCAACAGACACTGAATATCCTGGTCCAACCTCCATCCCAACCTTATTCCCCACTCCTCTTCAACCCAACATCACCTTATGCACCTTGAAAACTTAAATGAATAAAGAAATAAGAAAAAAATTTAAAAATTAATGGGCCAAACCCCTCACTCAGAAGTAAGTTCTAATGCCTGGATATGCTTTCCCACATTTCCATACTCCCTCACATCATCCCCTGACTGGAATGCCATCTCAGATCTCATATCCAATTCATAACCCTTGCAAAGCTCGCCAAGATTCAGCTTCACCATGAATCCCTCCCCGACACCCAGAACGAAATATGCTCCTCCCTTTTTTGGCCACTGTGACACTCTATCTTCTATCTTGATTTGATAATCCCTTTCCACAACATATTAAAAGTATCTTTGAATTTATCTTATAGTAAAACTCGCTGAGGGCAGAAACTGCACCTCATTTGCCCTGTAGTAGCTGAATTGCCTAATCCTACTATGCGTATAACAGACACTTAGTCAATATTTAGTGGTTGGATGGATGAGGAAATGAAAGAATATGCTATTTCTTCACCCAAAGCCTCATACTCTCCAAGTAACTCAGTTCACCGAAGACCAAAGGCCTTCTCTCACCTTCTTTTTTTTTTTTTTTTTAATACCAACTACCCGACACTGAAAACAGGCTCATCTCCTTAGAGGTCAGATCATCTGACAATGTAGAAAAAGTGCACAAGTGGACATCAACTTACTTGTGCTTAGCAGCAGCAAAACTTTCATTATGGTGTACTCTTCGAAGGTGAGCTGCAGTCGAACAAACTGTAGACTGATCTGGTGCATCCCCTGGCATAGCTCATACATGGCAGACTGATGCATCTTTTCTCTGCAAAGGAAATGAAAAAAAAAAAAAAAAAAAGTTCTGAGACTACACGGTTCGGTATCAAGCCCAGACTGGTGGCCCAAGGCAGTTTAGTAAGAGATCTGAATCAGAGTTTCCCTCTGGCTTCGACATGGAGCAGATACGTATGCAAAGACAAGTTAGATGCCTTTCACCCTGATGGCTAAATTGCTTCTAGACCCACTGCCATGCCATTTCCTAGGACCCTGTAACGATGTGCCAAAGCATGAATGCCGAACTTTTTCAAAGCGTGCTATTTCATTTTATGTCAAGAGTCATGACTGGTCGTGTTGTGTTATGTAGTGAGATCATCCATAGAGCAGAGGGGCCACTGTGATGTGGGGTGAGGCCCACAGGCTTCTGTTCCTTTTCAGCTAGAGACACCAGGCACTTTACCATTTTGACAAACTGTACTAGATGCTGTGAACACGGGACAGTGATGAGCAGTCTTATTTCCACGTGGGCCTCCCTTACAGAGGTCATAAAACATGAGTGTTAACTGTTGGAAGCAGTACATTTAAAAAGGAAATTGAACAAAATTTTGAAATGTGAGAACCTTGAATAGAATCTTTCCGATAAAGGGAAAAAGCAATGTGGCAAAAAAAAGGCAAAAGAAAAAATTAAATTTCCTTACTATTTATAGCCCATTGACAAGTTCTTGAAACAGGCAGAGTGACTTTCCTCTAGGAACTCAGCTGCCTTGATGTTAATACTTTGCTAAGGGCAAAAGGTAATCTTAGCTTAACATTATCCTGCACCCCCACTCCTCCCAGGATCCTGTAAGTCTACTTTAATATATAAAAATTCCTTTGGAAACTTCCTTTATCACTACCCACCCCAAGATATAGGTTGGCAATCGTCCTTCAAGCATATGGCCCACTGATATACATCTGAAGGGTCTCATGACTAAGGTTATATTAGACAGTAATAAATGACCTTTTCGTAATAGTTAGCCAGTGCAAGGTCCTGGAACCTTGCTTCCAAAATTCCTTAGAGACTTACACTATCCCTAACCCCCTCCCAACTTGACAAGTATATAATAGGTCACTCCTCATGACCCCAGTGCAGCTTTTTCTGCCTATAGGTCCTGTCCCCATGCTTTAATAAAACCACCTTTTTGCACCAAAGATGTCTCAAGAATTATTTCTTGGCTATTTGCTCTGAGCCCCAACATTTCCTGTGTCAGGAGTTTGGAGCAATATATGCATGTTTCCATTTGGACAACCAACCAATCCTCTCCCTCCACCAAGTGTAAATGTTTCTTCTTCTTTTTTTTTTTTTAAGATTTTATTTATTTATCTGAGAGAACGAGTGAGAGAGCGAGCAAGCATGAACCACGGAGGAGCAGAGGGAGAAGCAGACTCTCCCCGCTGAGCAGGGAGCCCGATGTGGGGCTTGATCCTGGGACTCCAGGATCATGACCTGAGCAGAAGGCAGATGCTTAACTGACTGAGCCATCCAGGTGCCCCACTTTTTTTTTTTTTTTTAAAGATTTAGGGGAGGGGACGCACACAGGAGCACGTATGCTAGTAAGGGGAAAGGCAGAGGGAGAGAATCTTCAAGCAGCCTCCCCACTAAGCACAGAGCCTGATGAAGCACTCAATCCCATGACCCATGAGATCATGACCTGAGCCCAAACCAAGAGTCAGATGCTCAACTGATTGAGCCACCCAGATGGCCCCAAATGTTTCCATAAAAATCCACATTATATAACAACAGAAGTCATCATTGTCTCTTTTCATGAGAAGTAAACAAAGCATCAGTTAGTTTTTAAGATTTTCCTTCTCAAAGTAACAAATCTTTTGGGAGGTCCTCGTTAACTATTGCTTTATGATGAGTCGAATCTAATAAATGAAAAAGAGACTATTAGTAAAAAATGGGAATGGACTTGATAAAGGCCAAAGAAACAGAGAAAGACGTCCTGGTGGCTGATAATATTTCCACGGGTGATGGACAGCAGGCTGTAGGACAGCAACAATGCAGTCCCTCTCCCAGGATGCATTCTTGGGTTCCCCTCGTTGGCAGAAATCCCTTTCATCTCAACTCTGAAAGCCACCTGTATAGAACCCATAATGGAACACAGAACGTTTTCTCTGCATTATTATTGTATGTCTTTTGTCTCCCATAATCTGGAAGATATTTTTAATTATGTAAATGTTTTAAACACACACACACACACACACACACACACACACACACACACACACAGGAGCCTCTTACATCTGCCATCTAGAACTAACAATGTAAATAAATGCTAATATTTTTGTCATATTTACTTCAGATCTTTAAAAATTAAACATGGCAGAGTTACGCCCTGCGCTCTCTTCCTCCCGCTTCCCATTCATCTTCATTCAAGAAGGGAACTGCCCACTTTGGGGGACTACCACCTCCTCTCAGATGTGTATATTTTACTTCCACATGTATGTATCTACAAAAACAGCATACGCTACCTGCTTTGTTTTATGTAAATTTGAAATTAGATATGCACATCCTTCTGCAACTTATTTTTTATTCAATGTTATAACTCTGAGATGTATCCATTTTAATACAGGTAACCCTAAGTTAATTCATTTCCACTGATGCAAGTTTCATTTGTTTGAATATGTCACAATTTACTTATCCATTCCATTACTGATGGTCACTTGGACTGTTTCCTCTTTATTGCTATTATGAATGACGCCCAAGGAACATCCTAGGGCATTAATCTAGGATACAGAATGAAAGCAGAATTGCTGAGTCACACATCAGTGCACATCTGCTGCTTTCATTCCAACCAGTAAGAGATAAGAATTTCCTTTTATTCCACGCCCCCACCAAATTTGTTGCCAGCTGACAGGTGTTGAAAGGATAGCCCCATTGGTGCTTTTATTTGCATTTCCATTAACACCAGTAGGCTGAACATTTTTCAAATGTTTTCTGACCATTTGGGTTTCTTTGGTGATTTGTCTCTTCATATCTTTACCTACTTTATTGTAAGCTTTTCCTCTTCTAGCACTAAGTAACATCATCTTTAATTCTAGTATTTTTTTGCCTTAAAAATTTTGTCGGATAATAATTTTGTTTCTTTTCTCTCTCCCTTCCTTCCTTCCTCTTACTTTCTTCGGCTCTCTCTTTAGAATTTGCCTGGTATGCTTTTTTTTTTTTTAAATCCCTTATTTTCAAATGTCCCAAATAATTATATTTCACATGTCTCTTACATAAGCAGCAAAAAACTGGATTTAAAAAATCTGAGTCTCTGTATTTTAACCACTCAGTTTAATCTGTTCTTTATCATGATTACTGATAGTTTTGGATTTTTTTTCTACCATTTTAACTTTCTCTCCTCTTTTCGGTCTCTCTTTCCACTTTCCTTCCTGTTACTGGGTTGATCCAGCTTTTAAAAAATCTCCCTCTTTGCTCTAGTATTGGATTTAGAAAGTACACTTTTATTTTTACTCTTTAAACAATTATCAGGTTGTGAATTTGTATTCTTAAAAGTCAAAAGTTAATCAATAGCTTTTTCATGAGCAACAAGCAAACAAACAAAGTAAAATGTCTTTGGTCTACTGCTTCCAGTTCTCCTTGTTACAGGTCTTCAGAATTTAAATTATACCTGTTTCCACATCTCCCCTGAAATCAGCCCTTCTCACACTCACATGCCCTGAAATGTCTCATTAGTGATGAGTTTCTTTGATCACCACTGTTTCTTGTACTTTACTCCATACTTCAGGGTTTGGTTTCTTACATATTAAAGAATATTTTTTCATAATTCTTTCAACAGTGGTCAGCCACTGAAAATTTAAGTCTATCTTGATTTGTCTGAAAATCTCTTTATTTCACCTTCATTCTCTACAAAATTATAGATTTTCAGCTTCACAAGTAATTGCCCTTAGTACTTTGAAGCTAGTACTCCACTATAGTTGTGCCTTAAGACCTGCTTTTGTGGAAATTTGTTAGTCTAGTTGTCATTCTTTCACAGGTAACCTGCATTTTCTCTTTGGTAGCTTATCCTAAATTCTCTGTTTATTTGATGTCTGCAGTTTCATTCCAAAGTACCTGAGTGTATATAAACCATATCTTCTTAATCCATTCGTCTGTTGAAGGGCATCTTGGCTCTTTCCAAAGTTTGGCGATTGTGGCCATTGCTGCTATGAACATTGGGGTACATGTGGCCCTTCTTTGTACTACATCTGTATCTCTGGGGTAAATACGCAGTAGTACAATTGATATGGTTTATATATACAATGGAATATTATGCCTCCATCAGAAAGGATGACTATCCAACTTTTATATGAACATGGACAGGACTGGAAGAGATTATGTTGAGTGAAATAAGTCAAGCAGAGAGAGTGAATTATCATATGGTTTTACTTATGTGTGGAGCATAAGGAAAAATATGGAGGACGTTGGGAGAAGGAAAGGAAGGGTGAATTGGGAGAAAACGGAGGGGGAGACGAACCATGAGAGACTGTGGACTCTGAGAAACAAACTGAGGGTTTTGGAGGGGAAGGGAGTGGGGAGTTGGGTGAGCATGGTGGTGGGTATTGAGGAGGGCACATATTGCATGGAGCACTGGGTGTGGTGCATGAACAATTAATCTTGGAACACTGAAAAAATAAAATAAAAATTAAAAACAAAAACAAAAACAAAGTACCTGAGTGCAGAGTAGTATTTCTCCTGCTCGGGACTCAATATCCCTATTTTGATTTGAAGGTGTAGGTATTTCTTCAGTTCTGAAATGTCCTTAGACATTGTTTCTTCAAGTATCACCCGTATCCCATCCCTGTTACTTTTTCTTTTTGAACTCCTATTAGCAGTGCATTGGACCTTCTCACTGTGTCCTCCACATCAACCTTCCTCTCATATTCTAGGTGATTTTCTCAGATCTATTTTCTAACTATATATTTTTCTGTGTCTAATATGTTTAATGTCTACAGTGTTTTAGTGACAATATTTTTTTCATGTCTAGGTGCCTAGAAATATTCTGTTTAGTTCTTTCTCAGACATCGGTTATTTTCCATAAGGTACTTCTTATTTTCTGGCTATTATATCTTCTTTCTCTAAATTATACCTTTACCCATTATATCTCTAAATACTTTTAACATTATATCTCATAGTTTCTTTCAGATTTTTTTTTGTCCACAACTTTTTTGGGATGCTCATATGCATACCTACCATGTACGGTTTGGGCCTGGGTGAACCCCGGGGGCACTGTCTGTGGAAGGGACTCTGCAGGAAGTTTCAGCATTTATAACTGTCAGGGGTAGAAGCATTTCACTTGTTTTGGACCAGTTTTTATGCTAATTTCTTAGCTTAAATGCTTTTTGCAAGACTTGTGTAGTTTAAATTTAGATTCTGCATTTGATGTGATACAGGCTTGTGTTTCTTATTTCTTTCGGCTTCCCTGCCATGTCCCTGGGCTGGCTGGCATGTTGAGTTTTACTATCCTTGTTAGGAGACAGTGAAATCGCTGCAGAGCCATGGCTGTATGCAAGAGGCTCCATTTCTGGCCCCAGCCTTGCTTGAGTCTACATTCTTGTCTCCCGTTCCTGTTTGTGTTCTAATATGCACCCCTCTAAGGCCTTTATCTACATCCACAAGTCTGTGGACCAACTATAGCTTAGGCTCCAAGTTAAACCACTCCGGCTGTGAATTCCCTCTTTTTGCACCTGTTTTTTTTTTCCCCCTCTTTTTAAGCTTGCCTATATATTTAAGACTTTCTTTTTTAAATACAGAATTTCTATGTGCTTAGAGAAAAAAAAAAGGCTCAGTTCAGTTCCACCATTCTGATTGCTAACTACAAGCTTCTTAAAGGCAGGATCCATGTCTGGCTCACCTTTTTGAATGTCAAGTAGAATATGATAGCCAAGTGTCATGGGTCAATCTTTGCTCAATAAATATTTCATGAATGAATGAGAAAGAAGAAAAAAGTGAAGACGACAAAATGACGATTTGCATATGATGATGATGATTAGAGCAAGAAAATACTGAAAATTTACACAAAGGTCAAACATCTAATAAAATAGATAAGGCATTTGGGAAGTTCTTCAATACTTTCTCAAAAAAAGGAGAGATTTCGGTTGTAAGATGGGGTGGAATGAATCACAAATCAGGATATCCATGGATTACAGCACAACACGCATTTGATGCTAGACAAGTTAAAAAGCGAACTCCTGCACATTTGATTCCTTAGGTCCCCTGGTGCTGGAGAAAGCTCAGGCACCCCTGGATTCACCCCAGCAGGGTCTGCAGATGTGCAGCCCATCTGCCCTTCAGGGTGCTGGCTTTGTCACTCTGCAACCGCGCCGCTTCTGAGACCCAGACTTACTGCATGTCAAACTGGGATACTAATAATAATTCCGACCTTGCAGAAATGTAGAAACCAATTATATGCAAATTCTTAAATTATAAAGTACTATTAACTTTTTTTTTTTTTGGTATAAAAAAGAAAATAAGATTCTTCTTGAGAGACCAATGATCATTTCGGTTGAAACAAAACAAGGAATAATCAAATTCTTGAGACAACTTTACACGAAAACAATATTATATTGCCATCATTATTTCTATATGTAGGGTAAAGCAGGAGAAAAACCAGAGAGCACGTAGGTTTTCAGGGAGGTGAAAGGAACTTGCCTGGAGTAGAACGTGAGGGCTCAGCACCTCAGTGTCAAAGCGTTTCTGTTCTCGGATGTGTTGACAAAACATCCACGCACAGACTAAAGGTGACTTAAAGAGAGACCTTAGATTCTACTTGAAGACAGATGAGAACGTGAGTGACAACATGCCTAAAGGAAGCTCTTTTTGCCACTTCGGTACGAACAGCATCTCTTTACCTCTTTCTTGAGGTCTTATTCCCTGAGTAATCTCCATGGTCTTCACAGCTATCACTTATGGGGTGCCTACCATCCACCAATGCTAAATTTAGTCTTGCTAATTCTCACAGTGCCTTGTGAAGAATTATCCCCATGTTCACGATAAGGAAATGAAGATACAAAATGCAGCCAGGAGCCGACCCCAGGCTCTCCACTTCGTACCTCATGTTATCTCTCTCCACACTTGCCAATAGCCCAGCGCTGTTTAGCTGTTTTCTCCAGAGTATCTCTTTCCAACTATGAAGAGATGTTTAGTACCTCATATGTTTTGTTATTACATTCACTCATTTGTTTATCCTTTGCTCCTCATTACGTGGTAAGATTTTGTGTTTTCAAACTCCACTGCTGTTTCCACTGCATGAAATTGAGTTCTCTAAATGAAGAGCACTGGGTACTCAATATAGCTTGAAATCTCAGGAAAATAGGCCATCTTAAAAACACATTTTACATCACGTAGTTTTTGCACAATTAGATTAAATGCATGGAAATGTACATCCATAGAAGTTGAAACAAGGACAATCTTTTTGGCATAATACTGGTATTAATTTTGCAATATTACTTCACAGAAATACTCTTTGCTATATGCTTTTATTCATTTTATAATCTTACCTCATTTTCAGTAGAATAATGTAAAAATACATGAGTGACTTTGGGTAAAAGATGAAATTTGTATAATGCTTCTAAAAAATAAAAGTACAGAAGTTATCCCTGAATGCTGAACTAATATGGAGGCAGCAGGAGATTACTGAAGTAGGAAATAGCCCTGTATTCAAGTGAACATCAGACCCGAATAACTGACAGCCTTCTGAACAGGGGGCACATGTTATCCATTTCTAAACATCTCATTTGCAGGAACAGAATGAACTCTATTTTTGGATAAATAAATAACAACAACCAAAATGGGCATAGAGACCCAGTTCTCATTCCAAAGGCCTTGGGATAAAATCTACAAGAATGGTAGTCCTAAAATATTTTTTAAAACACACACACACAAAAAAAAAAAGAAAAAGAAAAAAATATTTCAATAGTTTTGCAAACCTGTCATTTTCTCAAACTAAGAAACTAATTTTATTCATAGCTATAACTTCATCTGGTTCTCTCTGAGAACACCCATTACACTAAACTACAATCATAGGGTCATTTGGAAATAGCTTTAAAATATTAAAATAATCTAACATCTCCAAACCTGATTAACTTGGAACAAAAGTGAATAATTGAAGAGTTGGAAAATATATTTTTCCTGGCTTTCAGAGAATTTGGGGTTGAAAATGGAGTTCACTTTCATGATAACAGTGGAAATGAGAAAATGAGAAAAAGCCTTATTATAATAGGCTAATAGGAATAGGAAGGATGTTCACAATTTATTTTTTGTTAAAGATTTTATTTATTTATTTGGAGGGGGAGAGGGAAAGAGAGAGAGCAAGAGAGAGCAAGGGAGCAGGGGGAGGGAAAGAGGCAGAAGGAGAGAGACAGAATCTCAAGCAGACTCCCCACTGAATGTGGGGCTCCATCTCACAAGCCTGAGATCATGACCTGAGCCAAAATCAAGAATTGGAAGCTTACCTGACTGAGCCACCCAGATGCTCCAGGATGTTCACAATTTAAATGATCTGTATGCTAATTAGCCATTAAAGCTAATTAAATGGCTTTAATTTAGCTGAAGAATTGAACAACTTTTGTATCTATAGGGCCCATGCCATCTTGCCATTATTATGTTACCAGTGTTGTCCTACTTTATGAGGCTAGTCCTTTGAACCTATGGGTCAATGGCTGTTAGAAGGAACACTTCTGTTTTGGTATTCAAGCACTGGCTTACCAAGACAGTGCTAAAAATGTATTTGAAAGGCTTAGTCATTCGGCTATCTGGAGGCTCCTCTGGAAGCAGTTGATTTGGGAAATTACTGACCCAAACTAAATGGGATCCTGGAATCATATTTATGTTCTGTTCTATTAGAAGTAAATATCTGATAAGCCCAAATGACAAACCATTCCAAACTATGGGTATCTGCAGAACTCAGGAGCTCTCAGTATTAACCTGAACACCTACTGTGGTCCTCATGCTCTGGCCTCCACAGTGAGGATGCAAACTAACTTGTTAAAAGAGACTTTGCAAAAATTTAAAGCAGGGTCTCAGAGAGACATCGGTACATACATGTTCATAGCAACATTACTCACAATATCCAAAATGTGGAAGCAATTCAAGTGTCCTTCGATGGGTGAATGGGTAAACAAAATGTGGTATATACATTTGATGGAATATTGTTTAGCCTTAAAAAGGATATTCTGATACATGCGCCAACATAAATGAACAGAATGATATTCTGTTAAGTAAATAAGCCAGTTACAAAAAGTCAAATACTGTAAGATTCCACTTAAATGAGGTGCCTGGAGTAGTCAAACTCCTAGAGACAGAAAGTGGAATGGCTACCCCCAGAGGCTGGGGGAAGGGAGGAAGGAGCACTTCTTTACATAACATTGTGAATGCACACAGCATCATTGAGCTGCATAATTAGAAATGGTCAAGTTGGTACATTTTACGTTATGGGTATTTTATCACAGCTGAAAAAAAAAATTAATTAGAAACAAAAAAGAATCTCTGCAACCCATGAGCCTACCTGCTATACTCTGATAGATTAAGAGACTAGGATTTGTGTTTAATTAAGTAACTTAGAGTTCAGGCTTCTCATTCATTCTTCTTCTTTTAATAATATATAAAATACCTCTTTTCTTCACTGTTTTTACTACTTGCTTTTTGCCTTTTTGTGTCTTGATGGATTTTTAGTCTTCCTGTATGTGCTTTTACTGCAGGCTGTGCTAAACGCTTTTTAATAGCAGGAAGAGTAAAAATTCTTTAATAAACCATAATTTCACAAAGTCAGTCACAGAAACACTTCCTAAAAGGCCTGTCTGTCGTAATTTTGGTACCCTAAGGGAGAAGGGAAAATAGAACTACCTTTATCACTCTTTTCTCTTTCCAAGAATTCACATTTAATAAACATAATCTTTTCACATTGGCTGATTTTATAAATGCCAAAGCACAAAAGGTTCTCAGCTCTTCCACCTACGGGAGCCTATGAAAGGTACAGTGACATTTCTTAACTGAAGATCCTTTAGCAATATTGCTCTATACTCTACCATGGTCACCCACCTGCCTTTTATGAAAGGAAAGCATCACTTTAGTGAGGAACTACAAAAATAAACTTCTGAAACATTTCTCATTAGCCCACAGATTAAACAATCGGCAACTCTCATCACTCTGAAGGTCCATGTCCTCCTTCTGGATAATCATCTCTGATTGATTTTTGTATGTGCACAGGTCCCAAATTACACCAGTACTAAATAAATATCTGGTAGCCACTGAGATTAGGTAAATCCAATGGATTTCACAGACCTTGAGTTGCTCTTAAAATATACATATATTGGGGCACCTGGACGGCTCAGTCGGTGGAACGTGTGACTCTTGATTTCAGGGTTTTGCGTTCGAGCCCCACCTTTGGTGTAGAGATGACTTAAAAATAAAATCTTAAAAAATATATAAATTTTATATAAACATATAATTTTATTATAAAATACATATATGTATTTTATATATAAATATATAATATATATTACTTATATATAAATATGTTATATATATTATATACTTTATATATATAAATAAAACATAGCAAAGCTCATTCAGGGCTGGACTCCTTGAAGTCCCTGGCATCTCAGGAAGATCCTTCGAAAACAGTTTGCTAACATGCTACTACTTCCATAAATTGCTCCTAGGAATGCGTGCATGTATTATATTGTTGGAATGCATACAGCAGCCGTGTCAATCTTACAACACAGAGTAAAATAACTTGAGTGTTACGGAGCACGCACAATCACAGCCAATCTGAGAGACCAGACCTTACATCTGATGGTGCAAGTGACACCATTATGTCTGAATCAATGTCACATCTTGTTAAGTGGTCAGTATAACAGATGGTCCCTGTCTTAGGCGTGTTATTTTTCTAAAAAAAATAACATGCAGAAACAGGTTTTTTTTCAAATCTTAATTAGAATAAAAATGACCCCGATTTGAACATTCAAATTATTCCAGTTTATGGTATACATTTTTTTTCATAATCTTGCCACATTTTCCTCTCACTGACAAACAAGATCTATCTGTAAAAGGCTCCTCATGCTAGCCGCAGTTCTGATATGTGTTACAGCACCTACGTCACTTATTTACAGCTGGGGCAGAACTCAGCCGCTTTGGTCTAGGAATTGCTGGACAATGTTTTTTGTGGTTGCTTTACTGGACTGCCATAACAGAGAGTGGGATCCCAATGGTCTCCCTGACAACCATCGATTCTCTGATAATTTTACGTGGTCAACTCTAGTAAGAGTTAAAAGCTAATTCAGTGTTTTGTCACCTTAATTGATGTTCCAAAATGGACGTGTTTTCGTGGAAGTGCCCTTGAACCCAAGCAAGACAGTTGTCACTGACTTTAGTAGACGTTACACAGATCAAAATAGTATTTGACAACCTAAAAATTTAGAAGGGGCTTGGTTACATGGCAACCATAATTTACCACTGACAGTCCTAGAAATCATCAAAAAAATTCTTTTAACCATATATTTTAGATATAGTTTTTTTGTTAAAAAAAAGTCTTTTGTACCTTAGATTTTTAAATACTTATATAGTTAGCACAATTTCTTTTGGATACAAGGACACATGTTTCTGGTAGAGGAAAGAAAACATGAAGTCATAACCCACTGTGAAAATTTCCTCTTAATTGCTATATTAAGGTTAAAATACCCAACAGCATGCTTAGAACCTTATGAGCATTTCATAAAATGCAAACCATGTTAAGACTTAACACCTGAATTGCTCTCCACACAGAAAGGACACAAAAAACCAATATTCTCTAGTGAAAGAATTTTTAAAAAATTATCAAAGCCTCATTTTTTGTAGGATATAGACCCTAATACTATCTTTCTGCAGATTTAATGGTATGCAGACCACAGATGTTTCAGTAGAAGACAGAAAACCTTCAGTGACCTATTATCACTTCAACCAGGGACATTTGGGTATATACTTAAAGACACTGCTTAATTTCAATAAACGACCACAGTTTCCTCACTTGTAAAAAAAAGGAGCCATAAAATAGTAAGATTCCAACCTGATAACTACTAAACTTCAAGAATGTGAACAAACTTAATTGCTGAATTCAGGAGTGTGGCTAGACTATCGTGTGTGTAAAGGGTGACAGCAAATCACTTTTCCAAGTACAGTAAAAGATTTGTATTAAATTGCAACTTATGGAGTTGTATTCTGCGTGAAGCAAAAGGCACATTACTCTAGCAACAGACCTGGAATAGGTTATAAGGAAGGACATTTACTCTGATAAAACCCAGGTGTGTGGTTATGCTTCCGAGGCAAGAGCAGAGCACGGCTCACCCTTGCAGAGGTCTTTCCCAGTGTGTGCATGGGTGGGAGTAGAGATGTGGAAGGTAGAGAGCAGTTGTGCTCTCTTTCCAGGATCACAGACTCCTTCTTTCTGCAGTGTCTTCCTTTTTTTTAAAGATTTATTTATGTATTTGAGAGAGAGAGATCACAAGTAGGCAGAGAGGCAGGCAGAGAGAAGGGGAAGCAGGCTCCCCGCTGAGCAGAGAGCCCGATGCGGGGCTCGATTCCAGGACCCTGAGATCATGACCTGAGCTGAAGGCAGAGGCTTCAACCCACTGAGCCACCCAGGCGCCCCTGCAGTGTCTTCCTTTGGAAGAAGAAAATAGCTAAACCTCTAGAGACTGTTATCACAGACACTATTCTGTTCATTAATCGAACTGGGTCCTAGAAAACATTCTCAGTTGCCATCGTTTTGTGTGAAAGGTAGTTTATTTTGTTTGTGTGAATCCTTCTAAAAGCTGACAAATCATCGGCCTGAATAATAATTAAAAAAAGATGATGTTCAACTCAATTAATCTATTAGAGATGAGCCACGTTGTCCTTTCTTATTATTCTGAACATCTGTCACAAAGCAGATTTTGTTCAGGACACGATGAACAACTGCATCATTCATGACTGGGTGAAGTAAGTATGATAGTACCAGGTCACTACACCAGCAGTGACATCTGTTTCCCGTAAAACATCACCGGTCAGACATACTACACATGCACACGAGGTGACGTGAACACCATGCTTATTCAAAGTGTAGCCTAACTGCTTCTTATCTTCTTTATCCACGTGTAGAAAATCGCTAGTCAACACAGCCGAGGAGGATGGCCGATGTTCCTAACCTTCTCTTCTACTTGGAAATTCTGTGAACTTCTGAGGGTCTCTAATCAGAACAGAATGGCCATGCGGTCTTTAAGGACAAACAAGTGATTCTTTGGGTTTCTGTTTTCATCCACTAGAAGCACACACAGTTGAAGGCCAATGCTTTGAAAAGCATTAGCCCCTGGGCACCTGGGTGGCTCAGTCGGTTAAGTATCTGACTTTTGATATCGGCTCAGGTCATGATCGAGGGCTCTTAGGATTGAGCCCTGCATCTGTCTGGCTCTGTGCTCAGTGTGGAGTCTGCTTGTCTCTCCCCTCTGCTCCTCCCCTAGCTCACATGCTCTCCCTCTCTCTCTCTCAAACAAAACAAAACAAAACAAAACATTTTTAAAGAAGTGTAGCTCGCTGTAATCTCTTGAGCAGGCAGGACCCTAGTCCCTAGCCAGCACTGGGTCCCACACCCTGGTAAGAGAGTGGGATTCGAGCCCCTCCCTCACAGTACCGCTGGGCACAAAGAACTGGGGGGGTGAGTTCAGCAGCCAGTTGACAGCAGTGTTTTTCTGCAACGAGTACAAAGAACAGCAGTCAGGAAAGATATAAAAATATAATAAAAATTAGAAAAGCAAAATCACTCCTCTGAGTAGCTTCTGGAACAGAATTTCAATGATTTTAAGACCAAGACTGGTGGACCGTGAGTGAAAAAGTTTCCCACTTTGGGTTACAACTCCAAAGAAAAGAGCACAAAAGGTCATACTGAAGCCAAAAAGTAACTTTTTGTGTTTACTGTTTTTCTTCCCCTGCAAAGGTGTAGGACAGCCTTAACACACCTAATTTCAAAACTAAGACAATAGTGTACAGCATGGCAACTGGTTAATGACACTGTATTGCCTATTTGAAAGTTGCTCAGAAAGCAGATCTTAAAACTTCTCATAAGAAGAAAAACAATTCGTAACTATGGTGACAGACGTTAACTAGACTTACTGTGGCAATCATTTTGCAATATGTGCAAATATCCACTCATCATGTTGTACACCTGAAACTGATACAATGTTACATGTCAGTTATGTCTCAATTTAAAAGCTGGGCTGACAATGGGATGTAACATTTTTATTTGATAAATGAGAGATAGTGAAGGGCTGTCGAGTCACAGGGGGAAGAGGACAGAGGAGAGAAGGAGGAAAAGAGAAGGCCAGAAAATGGAAGGAAGGAGAGTCAAGCAGAAGTGGAGGGCTGAGACAAGAAAGAAAAAATAAATATCAGTTATGGTGGGCAGGAAGTTAGGGAAAGCAGAACTAGCGAGAAGGAAAGGAGAGTGGGAAAGAAACAGCCCCTTCCATTCTGAAGTGTGAGCCCACAGTTCTGCATGCCCAATGCACAGTTCGATAGCTTCAACGCTGAATTTCAGAGATTCGTCTCCTGTCCCGCTCAGGTACAATTCCTCATGCCTGGACCGTAGAGCATCGTGTTCACTGTGCCCATCCAAATTCTAACACTCCTTTGGAGGCTAACACAAGTTTTAAAGCCAGATAATTCGGCCAGACAGCTTTCTTTGCTCACTTCAGCCCAGGGGAATCACCTTCTCTTTAAACTCCTGGAGCCCCCATCTTAAATAAAACTAATTTGTCACACTTGTCATGTGGACTCCATCCTGTTGGGCCACTACTTCCGTGTCTAGATCTTAATTCACCAACTGCCCAACAGAATTCTGGAGGATGGAAACTGTGTCTGTCACTTTGGGTTCCTTACAAAAGCCACCATGCTGCTTTGCACATTGTAAATATTCTCAACATTTATCAATAACCAGTGAAATGGAGCCATTGTTCATAATTTTTTTTTAGCTAAACAATAGAAAGACATAAATTTCACATTAGGGGGAGCAATTAGGATATTCACTGATAA
Organism: Potos flavus; assembly: GCA_028534135.1. Classification (NCBI taxonomy): domain Eukaryota; kingdom Metazoa; phylum Chordata; class Mammalia; order Carnivora; family Procyonidae; genus Potos; species Potos flavus. The sequence continues at coordinate 66,977,476 of CM052899.1, read as the reverse complement.
TACTGTCCTCCTCCCTTTTAATTGGCCTCATTTTAGTCACAAGTTCTCGTAGCTATAAGAATAGGTTATCTTGTTGGTAAAGCAGAATCATAAACTATAGGAGGTTGGAAGGGACCCTGAAGACCCTTCCATTTCCATTACTTTGTAGATGCGTGGAGACATGTGGCATAATGAGAATGGCATGAACTTCCACGGAGATCCTGAGCTCAAACCTGAGAGCCACCTCTCAGCAGCTATGTGATCTTGGATAACCCTACTGAACTTCTCTCTGCCTGAGGGAGTTGAATTATTTATAAATCAGTGATAATAGTATCTGCTGGAAAACATGACTGTCTATACACAAGACAGTTCATATAAAAGCATCAAGTACAGAAAATGGCACATAGTAGGCTCCGTAAGTGTTCTGCTACTGGACTGAGGGCACGAGGACCACGTTCTGTTCAGTGTGAATCTCTGATACCTAGGGTAGAGATTAAGTCCTTCCTGAACGAGAAAACAGAGATCCAGACCACAAGTGAGGCTTCCCCAAAGCCAAGCAGAATGACAAGTCTGGGCTGGGTTTTATCGATCACATCGTCTAGCGTTACTCAGTGTGGTCTCGGGACTCTGGGATATCCCCAAGACCCTTTCCAGGAGTCTGCAAGGTACTCCTTTTTCCAACTAACTACCCAGTGAAATGGAATTTCTTTTCATATACTTCAACCAAAACAACCTATCACCACAGACTGAATATGAGAAGCAGACAAGGGAATGCAACTGTCTCCACTGAAGTCAGATTGAAAGGATTTACAAAAAAGCAAGAGTGCCATTCTTTTAATACTTTTGTTAAAAAAGTTATTTTTCATAAAATATTTATGCTATGCTATTTACGTTATTTATATAATATGTACTTGCTATTTTAAAGAGAATGATAAAACCATATTCTAAAAATGTTTTAATTTCTAATATGGGTAAATACGAATAATATAAGCAAAAGCTCTAAAAGCACAGCTCATCATCCTTCAAATTCCCCCTCTAAAGCATTTGATTTTACCCTATCATCCATGTAAGTGGAGATGATATAGACTGAATGTTTGCGTTCCCCAAAATTCATATGTAGAAATCCTAACCCCCAAGGTGATAACAGTGGGAGGTAAGGCTTTGGGGAGTAAATAGGTTTACATGAGCACAGCCCCCTGATGGGATTAAAAAAAGCAGCAGCAGCAGCAGCAGAGACACCAGAGTTTTCTGTCTTCCCCATATGAGGACACAGTGAGAAGGCAGCTGTCTGTAAGCCAGGAAGGGGGCCCTCCTGGAACACAACCATACGGGCACCTTGATCTCAGATTTTCAGCCTCCAGAACTGTGAGGAATGAGTGTCTGCTGTCTATGCCACCCAGCCTGTGGTATTTTGTTATAGCAGCCCAAGGTGACTCAGACAGAGTGATATTGTACCTGCAGCAAAAAAGAAATTAGGAGTTTATAAACTCTTAATTCCATTGATTCTATTGAGGCAGTGGTTATTTCAAGGTGGAGGAGCACAGGTGAGGGGCTGTTAGACAAAGGCTGCCACATCTGTAAATAGGGATCCTGGCTGGGGCAGTATTCCTACTGCACATACACAGATGAGCTTTTTTTCTTTCTTTTTTTTTTTTTTAGATTTATTTATTTATTTTGAGAGAGAACGAGAGTGCACGTGCAAGCGTGGGGGGCCGGAGGGGAGAAGCAGAGGGAGAGGGAGACTGAGAATCTTAAGCAAACTCTGCAGAGCCCGACACGTGGGGCTGGATCCCAGGACCCTGAGATCATGACCCAAGAGTTGGATGCTTAACCAACTGAGCTACCCAGGTGTCCCACAGATGAGCTTTAATAAGTAGGATGAAGGTCACCAAATATGGCCTTTTCCCCTCCCTTTCCCTTCTCTACTGTTTCTTTCAGAAAAGTATCAATGCCAGAACCCACCCCGACCTCAAAAATTAACCTCTTCAGAGCCCTCCAGATACACAAATCTATTACTTTGCTTAGGTTTCATGGGTGGAAGTGAGGGATTGAAACGAAATCATCTCTCATGTATGATACAATAAAAATGGATAATCATGTGGTTTTGGTTCCAGAAGTGTCTAGACATGAAAGTTCACTGAATAGTTTATATATCAAGACACATTCAAGTGCCTTCTCTTCCTTCAGTCTGGAGGAGGATTATCACAAACACCATCTATGTGTCTGATGATGACCTGTGTCAAGGGAGGAAGCCTAGCACTCCCCTCGGTTTTGTAACTAACTCATGCATTCCTCAGCACCTGCCCCAATCTTACAATGTAATCACTGCATCAAAATTAATTGTTCTCTGTTTATCAATTTTTTTAAAAAAAGAAATTCATTCCAATGATTTTATTTTGTATTGAAAGGAAGAGTATTTTTAGCTCAAGAGACCAAAGTCTTTGGGCATGTTAATTGAAATACAAAGCAACATACTAATATTAGCCACACTAAGCCTTTTATAGGTAACATGTGACCTTAAACTGGTTTCGACTTTTAATCAAAATAAAAAATAGCTCCTTCTATTTATTCAGAATAATGCTTGGATATATTTCTTGCATCATTACTACTCGGTGCAATCTTGGGGCGTCTGAGTGTCTCAGGTGGTTAAGCATCTGATTTTTGATTTTTGCTCAGATCATGATCTCAGGGTCGTGAGATCCAGCCCTGTGCGGGTCTCCACACTCAGTGTGGAGTCTGCTTGAAGATTCTCTCTCCCTCTCCCTCTATTCCTCCCCTTGCTCAGGTTCTCTCTCTCTCTCTCTCAAATAAATAAATAAATAAATAAATCTTTAAAAAAAAAAAAAAGACAGCCTGTGTCTTTCCTCAACTGAAGACTGGTTATAAAAACAAAACAAAACAGGGACGCCTGGGTGGCTCAGTTGGTTAAGTGGCTGCCTTCGGCTCAGGTCATGATCCCAGGGTCCTGGGATCGAGTCCCACATTGGGCTCCTTGCTCAGCGGGGAGCCTGCTTCTCCCTCTGCCTCTGCCTGCCTCTCTGCCTACTTGTGATCTCTCTCTCTCTCTGACAAATAAATAAATAAATTCTTTAAAAAAAAACAAAACAAAACAAAACAAGAACAAAACCAGAAAAATCCCTGAAACCCACCCCCCAACCTCCCCCCCCCAAAAAAACTACTCTGTGCAATCTCTACAGCTTAAACAGTGCATTCCATTTACAGTCTCCTTTTTGTTTTAATTTCATACTATACTGGCAATTACCCGGCTTCATTAACTACTTAGGAAATTTCTCAAGTATGCTACAAGAAGCAACATGTAAGAAATATTAACATGTAGCAATGTTCCCGAAGGAAAATTTGAAAGGATGCTATAAAAAAATGAATCTTTTTCACTAAGTTCACATGCTATGACCTAAAAGCATTGTAGAGTAAACCCGTATCAGGAATCTGGCATCTGATATCTATACTAGAAAAAGCACTCATTAACAGACCAAAAAAAGTCGCCGAGTGCCAATATGTAAAAAGTATTTTGCTAAACATTAAGGAAAATTTTTTTCAAGCATGGTTCCTGCGCTCTAGAAGTTTACAGTATAGCTGGAGTGAAAACGTACATAAAACACAAAAAGCAGCAAATAATTGATACAGAAAAAAGTAATATAGAAAAAAAAGTTTTGGGGGCAAAAAGTCCCTCTTGATTTTGAAGATAATAGAAGCCATCAGAGAGGAGGAGTCCTTTGGGTTAGGTGAAGGAGGGAAAAGGAAAATGTCAGGAGCAAAGGCACAGCAGTGGAAAGACAGGACTAAGAGAAGAGGAAGGTTAAGTTGGCTTGTGTGGAGTTTATGCAGAGGAGCAGCAGGAAATAATGCTGAAAATAGCATTTTAAAATTAATTAGTTCATCAAGCACTTACTAATGCCAGACAGTATTATAGGTGCTGGGTATGCAGAGATAAACCAGACAGGCCAGGTTCCTGCCCTGTCTGAGCCTAGGTGACGGTGGCAGGAGACCTACTACAAAGAAAATAAACATGGGATATAATGGGGAGGGACTGAGCAGACGGGGCTCTCTAGATCTGGCGTTCAGGCTTCTGAACCATAACTATTTCCAGCTGAGATGAGAAGGTGAGAAAGGACCACCCTCCTGCACAGAACAAACAGCAGGTGGAAAGGGTCTGAGAAAAGGATGAGCTTAGATCCTTCAAGGCACCATGAGAAGGTCAACGTGGCTAACCAAAGGCGCTAGTAAATCTTCTGAGAGAATCCGAACTGCACCTTATTATTTTAAATACTACTCTTTCGTGGTTGTACATCAGGACGATGGTATGCTCCCTGAGCTCTGGTCCTCGGAGACACAGCAGGTGGGACTTCTTCAGCTTGCTGCCTCCACATCTTCTGCTATCCCCCACACACCACCGGCGTATAAACTCTATCTTCTCCCTGTTATATTCCCAGTGCCTAGAACAGTGCTTGGTATACTGAAGTTGCTCAAGAAATATTTGTTGAATAAATGGACTGAATAAATATCGTTTATCTCCTTTTCCGAAGAACAGTCCAAAATGAGAAGGCAGGGTTTGGTGAAAAAGAAGACAGGTTGAAGAATGAGTTCGAAGGTCTATGTACAGTTCTAGTCTTACTACCCCTCTCTTCAGTGTTCTCGCCTTTCTCAGGTAAGGGCAGTCCCTGACCCCTGCATGCTCATTTCAAGAACTTTCCTTAATGTGAGCAGTAACCCAGAAGCAGCATCCACAGCCAAGTTACCCATTGATTTAAGAACTTCCCTCCTCTCAAACCTTTTTCTGGAAATGTCTAGAAGTAACTTTTTGCTCTGATTCTTCTTACCACTATTCTAACTGATTAAAGGGAAGAAATACTGTTTCAAAGAATGGGAGGAAAAAGAAGAGAAGAAAAATATCTCTTGTTTGGAGTTCTGCACCTACCTTTCCTCTGCTTCCCTATGTGACTGAATGCTTATTTCTCATTTGTAGCTTATAAAATCTGCTCAGGTTTCACTGTAGCTTCGCCTACAGTTCCCTCTGTCTGGTCTCCTTCAGGTAGCAAGATGTCTTCCACACCCTATCTTTGTGCAACAGAAAAAATCCCACTGCAATGTTTCTGCCACATGTAGACAAGGATTGACCATTTTCTAATTTGTGACATTGTTTTTCTTTATGCAGGAGTGTCAATCTCAGCAGTCTACAGGGGCTGGGCATGAGTGAAGAGGGCCAGGTGCAAACAGCAGGCAGCGGTGGGAACCATGGGGAGAAGGGCAGCACATGCACCCTCTAAAGGGGGAGCTGTGGCTCCTGTCCAACACACAAATGGCCACACCATCCTGCTGCAGACTTTGGCCTTCTCGCTGATAGAACAGGGCCTGGTTTCCATAGGGTCCAATGGAAAGATAAGGCACAGAAGGAGGACTTTCTGTTCTTTCAGTTTATCTCTTCAGACTGACCCAGAGGAAAAAATAGAAGAAATCTCAGGACAGGAGGTAGGGGTAGGGGTGTGTGTGTGTGTGTGTGTGAGAGAGAGAGAGAGAGAGAGAGAGAGAGAGAGAGAGAGAGAGACTCAGAGAGAGATAGAAAGAGATGGAGAGGAAGGAAGGAAGGAGGGGGAGCAGGACGAGGAGGAGGGAAGGGAGTGGGAAAGGGTGGAGGTCAGATGAAACTACATAGAACAGTGTCCCAGTGAGCACAGGGGAAGTAAGAAATCCTGTTTGAAAGCCACAGAAAGGGAAGAGAAGGGGGGAAGAGCCATTGGGGATAGAGAGGAAAGGTAAATGAAACCAGCGAAGGGGAAGTTGGCCCAGGCTCATCCTACTTCCGCGGCTCCTCTCTTCAGAACTCCTGTCCCCCACCATCACTGGCTCTCCCCCTGCTGGGACGAGGGTCCAGGCACAGAAGTCACCTCTGGAATACCAACCGCGCTGCCTTGGGAGGAGTGGGGGAGGCCTGCCATGTCCTAACTTCACCCACTCCTGGCCTTCGTGGGGACAGCCTGATCCCAGCCGGTACAACAGTGACACGGCCTTGGTATACACAGCCCAAGGATGAGCCAGGCCTCCTAGAGTTTTAGGACCTTAGGTGCAGAGGGTCCTTAAGGGCACTGTGGCCCGGGGAGGGCCCCTCGCTAAGGACAACTGGACCATGGCAGCACAGTGATCCCCCACTGGGGCACAACAGGGACAGACAGCACGCCATGAAACAGGAAATGACTGCTAACTGAGTCTATACTTCCCTCCTGGTGCTGCCATCACACAGCCAATGGCAGAGGGCAGAGTTTCACCTTCCATCACGAAGGAGCTGAGGTTAAGGAATTTTAACCCCGGGGCAGACACACTCAGAGCGCTCACTCAGAGGGGCTCAGAAAGTGGCACCAAGACTTAAAGTCTTGCTCCTACCATCTCTGAACCAAAAAGATAAATAAATAAAATAAAGGTTCAGGAACCTCAAAGGCAGTGAAAGATCATTCAAAAGCCATTTTTTGTTGGGCGACCACTTGAGACAATACAAACATGCTTTTAAATATATTTTTAATTCTAAAATACTGGCCGAGACTTAAAAGAGAGTAGTAACACTGAACCTGCCTTTCAGAAGTTAAAAAAAAAAATTGGAAGAAATTTCATTACAGGCTTAAATGGGAGTTTTAATATGTGTACAGAATTGATAAGAAATTTGAATACTTGCAGCGATCTGTAGCAATATATGATAAGCTGTTTCAAGGTACAATTGAATAATTAATCATTTAATACATATTTGAAAAGTTTCGCATTTATAATAAGAAAAGTTCTATGCTAATTTAAAGTATTAACTCATATCTTCACCCCAATGTTTAATAAAAAAGATGGGAAAGAATGTTTTCCTTAATTATTCCCTGCTCCCTACCTTTCCTCCAACTCCAATAAAGCCAGTACACAGCATAAGGATAAGATCTTTGGGAACTTTCAGATCTGTTTCACAGGAGAAGGCAAACACAAAGGATCAACTATTAAAGTTTTGGTCACGGTTTTAAATATAGCAAAGCTTCTGGTATGAAAACTGCATCTCTTATCACACTTCTCGATCATAAACGTCATCCTCATAATTAGCAATGAGAACTTAGAAAGTGTCTTCTAGACTAATTAATAGATTGGTTCATTTGTTCAATAATTCATTAATTCGGCAAATATTTACAGAGTTCCTACTTTGCCTTGGACACCATGCCAGGTGCTGGAAATTAAAAACTGATTACGACAGAGCTCGTGATTTCAACGAGGAGGTACCAGGGAAACAAAGCAGGGACACAGACACCTAGGAGCTGCCGATGCAGGTGAGAGGTGGCCTGAGCCCGTGGAGGTTGGCGGGAGAGCAAGGGAATGGATCCCGTGAGAGCGGATCTACCCGCCACTGAATGGCATATGCTACTTCCTTGCACAAAATGGCAGCTCCTTCCTTCACTTGGTGGAAGGGTATGCAAGCACAGGTACTGGCTGAGGGAAAGTACAGGGACACGTTCAGCACACAGGCAACACACAAGGTGTCGGCAGGCAAGCGGGGAGGCGTGCTTCCAGCTTTCCGGTTCACCGCTCGATGGGCTCACGTGGCGTTTAACGCTGTAGCCATACTTTCTTTCTGGAAACCCTCTCTTTCCTTGGAATCTGTAACCTAGCACTCTCCTGTCTTATGTCCTTTACCGCCTCTAAAGTGAGTTCAGAATTTGTGCCTTCAGCTGGGACCTCTAAGCTTCAAGTGTGTATAATAATTGCTTATTTACTATCTTTCTTTTTTTACTATTTACTATACTATTTGAAAGGCGATTCAATTTCTTTTTTTACTATTTACTATACTATTTGAAAGCCGATTCAATTTTATGTTTAAAACTGGCCTCACACTGTCCCTTCCTCTTCCCTTCCAAACTCTGGTCCCCTACCCTTGCTCCCTTTTCCCAGGCAGTGACATCATATCCTACGGGGCATTTATGGCAGAGGCCTGGAAGTCTTCCTAGACACCCACTTCTTTTTTTAAAGATTATTTATTTATTTATTTATTTGACAAAGAGAGACACAGTAAGAGAGGGAACACAAGCAATGGGAGTGTGAGAAGGAGAAGCAGGCTCCCCGCCGAGCTGGGAGCCTGATAAGGGGCTCCATCCCAGGACCTTGGGATAATGACCTGAGCCGAAGGCAGACGCTTAACGAATGAGCCACCCAGGTGCCCCTAGACACTCACTTCTTCCTCCCCTCCATTCTCTACCTGAATCTGACTACCAGCAATTCCCGTGGATTTCGCCTTTCGACATCTTGGCATTTCTCTCCATGTCCCATCACTACACAGCTCTGCATGGAGTTCCTTCCTGCTGCTGGGTCTGCACATGCTGGTCCCTCTCCCTCCATCAGCCTCCCCTCTCCTGTACTCCCTCCACCTGGTTAACACTGGTTTAAGCAAGATCAGGGAAGCTTTCCTGACTACATCAATACCTCCCATAACTGCCCCCAAAGTGCTTTCCCTTTCAACACTTACAATCATAATTTTAGGATTCTCTGACCAAGATCTCTCTCCCCGATGAGACTGTATGTTCCATGAGCCAGGGACTAGATATACATTTTTCCCCTATTCTGAAAGCACTGTTCAGAACACTGGCAACAGTTAGCAAATATTCCTTCAATAAATGCAGGATGAAGCATGCATATGCATTTGGACTCTAGCCGCAGGCCATCCTCTCCAATTTAGTAGTTTCCCTAATAAATACCGGGTCTAGGATAGCATCCGATGACAGAGCTACTAATCAAGCTCTTTTTGTCCGTGTGATTTGATCAAAAGGCTTTATGTCATTTCCAAATGTTTTCCGGAAGTAGGTTCTCCCCTTTCTCAACTTTGAAAAACACAGCTCTGTGCTATTCTTTCTAGTTGAGAGAAACCTATAGAACTCTAGGGTGAGGTTAAGGTCAAAGGTTTAAGAACAGAGATAAAACTTTCATTCTAATAATTATGTAATATATATCATAACATTTAACTATTTATAACATTAGAAAGCCATTTTTGTGTTTCCACTTTATCTCTATTAGTATTTTTTACAATAGGCAAATGTACACAAAGTATATATGGCCTTTTCTATTTTTGGTTTCTTATTTATTTCCCAAACCTTTCAATCACATTAATTTAGACTTCAAGTATAAGCTGCTTTCTCCTAAATCTCATTTGTTAAAAAGGATTCTTACAATTTTGTACTTTTTTCGGAACTTCTATACTTGGATATGTGCATACAATTAAGAACTAATAGAGTACACCAAAAGCTTAGGCAACAACATCAAAAAAATTGCACTTCATTAAAATTAAAAACTCTAATTTTAAACGCCTCAAGGGATACTATCAAGAGTGAAAAGACAACCCACAGAATGGGAAAAATATACAAATCACATCTCTGATAAGGGTTTAATATCCAGAGTATATAAAGAATGCCTACAACTCAAGAATAAAAAGACAAACAATCCAATTAAAAATGATCAAAGGACTTGAATAGACATTTTTCTGAAGAAGATCTACAAATGGCCAATAAGCTCATGAATGGAGGCCCAACATCATTAGTCATTAGGGAAATGCAAATCAAAACCACAATGAGAAAGGACTTCACAACTCCTAAGAGATAAGTCAGACAGAGAAAGACAAATGCTGTATGATACCACTTATATGTGGAATCTCAAAAAGGCTAACTGGTAAAAACAGATTACCACAGTGGTTACTGGGGGGTGAAAAGAACAGGAAGGAGAGATGTGGTTTTAAGGGTATAAACTAGCAACTAGTAGACAAGTTCTGCAAACTGAATGTACAGTATAGGGAATGTAGAAAATATTATAATCGTCAACCTTGCTAATGGACTAGATCTTAATTACTCTTACCAGAAAGAAATGACAATCATGGCACTTGACAGAAATGCTAAGTATCTGCTACAATGGCAATCATATTACAATATATAAATGTCTCAAATCAATGTGTATACCTTAAATTTACACATTATATATCAAATAGATTTCAAAACCAAAAAAACAAAAAAACCCACAAAACCACACACACAAAAACCCATCCCCAAACATTTTATACCTACTAGGATAGCTATGAAAAAACAAAACAAAACAAAAACCTAGGGGCGCCTGGGTGGCTCACTTGGTTAAGCGCCTGACTCCTGATTTTGGCTCAGGTCAAGATCTCAGGGCGCTAGCGTGGAGCTCTGTGTCTGGCTCTGTGCTTAGCGGGGAGTCTGCTTGAGATTCTCTCTCCCCCTCTCCCTCTGCCCCCCCAACTCTCTCCCTCCCTCTCCCTCAAAAAAATAAATAAATCTTAAAAAAAAAAAAAAAAAGCCCCAAACAGAAAATAAATGTTAGTAAGAATGTGGTGAAACTGGAACTCTTGTAACTACTGTTACATTGCTGGTGGGAATGTACAACTGCTGTGGAAAAGAGTATGGTGGTTCCTCAAAAGTTGAACGAAGAATTACAGCATGCTCCAGAGATTCCAATTCTAGATATACACCGAAAAGAAATGAAAGCAGGGACTCAAACGGATACTAGCATACGAATGTTTACAGCAACGTTATTTACAATAGCCAGAGGTGGGAACAACCCAAATGTCTACTGACAGATGAATGGATACACAAAATATGGTCAACGCTCTTTACTTGGTAAAGATAAATAAGGTAGTTATATTTTATAAAGTTGCAGAAAACACTGAATCCATGAATACTGAACTGTTCCTCCTAAGGGAAATATAGGGTTAGGTTCTCGAGAGCCACTGATCACTTTCATCGCCTGATCTATACATAATCATGTTCTATGTGTAATTCTGCTTAAGGGCACCTTATTAATAGATATATAGCTGATTCATTAGCGTTGAACTTACAGCCAACAACACTATAACTCATGCCTGAAAGAAGCTTATCTAAGTCCTATATTTTTTCCCCGTAGGCACATCAGACTTCTCGTTTTAGGAACACTAGATATAGCACTTCAGCACTCTGCTTAGAGGTCATTTTAAACAGTGAAATCACCAACAAAAAGCACAAAAATGCAAAAAACGTGGTACTAAATAGACCATGAAAAGGCCACTTGTTCACAGTATGAGAGCGGAAACAAAAAGGCAGAGAGTCTCAGCTGAAATGTACACGCTGGGCGTGGCAAATTTATTGCTACTCTGGGCGCATCTGAGAAGGGATGTGGAAGTGCTGTTGAGTGTTGACTCTGGGGTTACAAATAAATGTAGCCAGAAGGTCAATTCACAAATACAGAATCTGCAAACAATGAGGATCGATCCTCTGTACATACATTGGGATATCATTCAGCCATAAAACGAAATTCTGATACATGGCACAGTAAGGATGAGCCTTGAAAGCCTTATGCTTCAGGGAAATAAACCAGACACGAAAGGATACATATTATAGGACTCTACTTGGATGAATTACCTGGAATAGGCAAAGCTATGGACTAGAGGTTATCAGATGTTTGGGGGAGGGGAGACTGTGGAGTTCTTGTTTGAGGGGTTCAAAGTTTCTGTCTGGAACGATGAAGAAGTCCTGGAGATAGATGGTGGGAAAGCTTGCACAGCAACGTGAATGTAATTAACGCCACTGAACTGTACACCTAAAAATGGCTCAAATGGAAAATTTTTATGTTATATGTATTTTATGGGAAAAAAATTAATAGAGGTACTCAATAAGACTGAATGGACCATTTAAATCTCCAGTTAAAATCAAATGGAGACATGCTGGATGGCATGGAATAGAAATTCTTGTTTACCCACACTTTTAAAACAAGAAACATGTTTTTCTTTTGGTTTATAGACCATATTTGAAAACAGGCTTCCTATTTAATAATATCAGCTGATTAATGAGGAAAACAAGTAAATGAAAATGTGCATGTCAGTTGTTTGGCCTCGCTTCATGCTTCTGGTGAAAAATCATGCAGTAGAATTATTCTGACTAATTGCCGAAAGAAGGGTCACCTTGAGAACCAACAACTGATGTTCCTAATTTATACTGGAATACAACGGTCTTTGTGGCCCACCGTACTGGGGTGTGCTGGACTTTGTAGGGAAATTGCTACGGTACCATTTAGGTATCTTGGCACTGTGCGTCCACTTCTAATCTTTTGCACTGCTTTTCTGTCTTCTATCACCAATCTATTTCTTACCTGCTTCCTTCCTTACTGAAAACCCCTATTTTCATATCTAGAGAGAGCCATCTGTTAGAATATGGCTGTGGTTACTATCATAATTCAAATGTTCTTTTTTTATATTACGTGTTTCTTGACCCAACAATTACAAAGAAGCACTGCTGGAAAATAAACACAAACGAAATGTGCTAAAGTGGAATGCAAACGGTACTGAAATGTAAACTTAACATAGGAAGGAATTCATGGCCAAAGAAATCGCTCTTACAATTCTTTTGATCTTTTAAAATGCATCATAAAACCAAAGATGTTTCACTACAGAGAAGCATTTTGGGTTTTTTTTTTATGATTGCAAAGAATGGTAATTAGGAGTGTCATGAAAACACACTGAGCAGCTGTATACTGTTAACAATAGAACCACTATATGAATGCGTGCAAAAACTGGCACTTCATACATTCACATTTCCTAGAAATCAGATAGTCTTCTCAACTGGAGTAGATACCAAAAGAGACTGTTTTCTATTAATCGTGGCGTTGTACCAGTCAAGTTTTTAGAGCCAACTGGATCATCTTTCTTTTGGGACAATTCCCACATACTATTACATGAGATCTATATATACTGATTTATATATACTCAGCCATGTGCATGGTAATTCTGCAAAAAGTAATTTTTAAATTCTTAAATGATAGGATTTTTTTCCTCTTAAAAATGCTATGTGTCAGTGGATTCTTTCACAAATATACATGTGATTTATATTTAGAAATCATAAAAAAGCATAACAAATAACTGTGCAGTTTATTTTATGAAGGCTAATTAATAGGTACTTACTCATTAAAGACTAGGTCTGGCGCAAAATAGAGAAATTGGCTGTTTGTATGTTTGTACGATCTCCAGCTCAAGGCAAATGATGATAGACACATCCAAGAATACTGGATTAGGGTAATTTGGTCCTCAAGAGGCAGGTTTCTAAATCCTGAAGAACAGAACAATTAATCACAGAAATACACTTAGCATTTAAGTACATTCCAGGAAGAAGCTTCTTAAGGCAACCCCAAATAGTCACCTGTCTCTAAAAGACTCCATTTAGTTCAACAGTCATTTAAGGAGCACCCGCCGTGGGCATGGCACTGTTCAACATTTCATTCTAAATTCACCCTAAATTTTCAATGAGGGTGAACTGCCAGGACCAATAAAACCAGGGAGTTCAGGCAGTTTCATTGCGGATAACGGTCTAAAACCCTTGGTTAGACTGAAAGAATTTATATTAACCTGTAAAACTGCTTCATTCTACTCACAATAACATTAAACTAAAGAATATTTTAGTAACTGTTAACTCCTGTGTATCTTTCATGGTGGAAGATTTTAATTTTCGTGAATTTGGGGTGGTTGAAAAAATATCATTCCTTGTTCCCTTTCTTCTGGGGGTAATACCGGACTCCGATAAAGTTGTGAAGGAGAATGAGCGTCCTTGGCACCTGTCCTGCCCTCTCCCACAGTCTGGTCTGGGCCCAAGTTAGGCCTTCTTTTGTTCCTTTTCTAATCACCTGTGTTCCCAGGGGCATCATGGCATTCTTCCATTTGTAGAGTTTTACCTGGGCAAGCTCCTCTTCAAAGAAACAGCTATCAGAGCTTTCCCCAATCTTTTCTCTTAGGGCCCTGGCTGACGACAGGTAATCCAAGAAACTGCTTTGATTAATGAACTGGGACAATGGGATAGCCATTCTAAGTGATGTTTCTGTAGATTAATAGGGGCCTGATGAATAAAATTCTACAGCACAAAAAAATGACTATAGTAGGAATTTCAAGGACAATTTAAAGGGCGCTGGAGGTAAGATGATATTTTCAGAAAGAATAATCTTTCAGGGTCTCATACAACGTACTCAGTAGGTCTTGGTTTCCTCGTCTGTGGTTAGATTGGCCCTGGTCACACTCTGCTGATAATGGGCTCAGCTTGTGTCCTCACAAACTGAATGTATTTGACCTTACAAATTTTCAGGGTCTGAAATGTCCCCTTTCAATCATCAACACAGGAAATGTATATTAACATTAGAGCCCGTAGCCCTAACACCTCAGGAGAAATGAGCACATGAACACAGTTTCCCTACACACTCGATTAATTTGATATGGATGAAAAAATCCGGTATGAGGATTTAAGGGGAAGCTAACTCCAACCGCACTGTTGGAGATGGTGAAATCTGTTGCCCTGCCTTCTCTGGTTCGGGCTGCAGGCGGGGATGGGAGAGGCCGTCCTACCTGGAAGTACCTTTGCCCACTTCACGACTTGGATCATCTGTTTGCCTGCTAAGCGGTTTAGAGTGGAGAGCAGGTTTTCGGCGGTGTCTGGTTTTGAGTTGTCATAGCCTGCGTACACAATCTCAGGCTCGATGTTCTCCAGGATCATAACAGGGGAAGGTGTGAGTGCTCGTGAGATTGTGGAGAGCTGAGGAACCAGCGCTGTGTTGACTGAGGGTTCTTTTGCCGGAGCGATGTACGTCGTCCCTTCCTCGGGGCTCTGGGGGGGCGGGGGCGGGGCTTGCTGCTGCTGGGACTGTTCCTCGTGAATGCCTTTCAACTTGCCCAACTTCTTTGACTTTCGAGCTGTAAAAAAATTATAAACAATAAGGGTAAATTTAGATTATGTTTGGGATACATCACATGAGGTATGTTACAATTAAACACTGACTTAAAATGATGACTTCTCTTTGAAAGATGTCTTGCTATACTAACAGAAATAGTCCCTTTTCAGTATTTTTCTAATATCATGCACAGTCCTATTTCCTATCAATTAACTAATTTAACAATTTTATGAGTAGGTACTATTAAGATTCGTATTCTATAAGGAAACAGACCAGAGGGTTAAGAAATCTAAGATCACAAAAAAAAAAAATAAAAAAAAAAAAAGAAATCTAAGATCACACAGCTAACACACGATAGAGATGGGAGTTCAGAGGAAGGAAAAATTTATTTTGTATGCTAATAAGTTACATATGCCTCAGTTAAATTTTACAGAAGCCAGTAATTCCCACTATTACCCACCAGTGAGTTGCCAACAAGTGCCAGAATGGGTCTTACTTTCTAGTGCTGTCTCTGCTCCCTCTAATTAGCTCTCCCTGGCCCCTTTACTAGTTCTTCTTGGTGCTTCTCTACCACTTTTTCTGTTCCAGTCCATGTGCAATGGCTGGCTTTTGCATAGTTATTTGGTGTAAATGCTGCTAGGGCTACGTCCTCAGGTATACTGAGAGCCACCAAAACACAAAGCCTGGGTGTGCCTCCTCATTTACAGTCCTCTGGCCCCTTGGTAAATGCTGCACCTGGAGACAGAGATGTGTAGATTTCCACTGAATTAACGGGAGAGCAATCAATCCCAAAGCTAGGCAACAAAAGGGAATAAATTAAGTATCTAGATGATTTCAAATTAGAGAGCTAACTACTACATGTACAGGAATTAATGCTACAAAAAATCAGGTTTAAGTTACACCAATACACACATATGAAATCTTTAAAAATCTGTCTCACTCTCTATTTTTAATATAAACAATTCACATATCATATAATCTAGAACTAAAAAAACATAATACTATAATACTATAACTATAATGGAATCCTACTTTAGATTTTTAGGAGAACATATTATGTACAAGTGACCTTATGTTCTGATTTGCTGAGAACAGTCCTGGTTTATGGTGGTTTTCTCAGCATGATTACCAGTAGTACCCTATTTACTCTTAGGAGTGCCAAATTTTGGACAACAAATATAATGTGGTCATTTTAATGAAAACCAAAAGGTCAGTATTAAGTTTAATAACAACTGTTTTTCTTTCTCATTCCTTCAAGGGCTCTTAAAATAGACAATGAGAAATGAAAGACTGGGGAGGTGGACGGCAGGTGCATGGGGGTGGATGGGGAGACAGACAGATAACTGGGAAGACGGATGGACGACTAAATGGATAAAAAGGAAAGAAAGCTTACAAATGCCAAATTGAACTTCGAGCTATGGTGATAACTTATTTGCAAATGCAAGGTTTCCAATTTTACTGAAGACTTTATTTCAAAATTTTTGAAGGACCAGCCACCTTCTACTTCCTTCTAACATGTAAGGGACTTCTAGAATACAAATGTAACGTAGAGTAGAAATATGCCACGCTAATTAACTTGAAATAACCATAAAAAATAACCATTCATGATTACAATTGTGGCCCTTAATATTTACCACATTCATCACAGAAACACTTACCAATTTAGATATAAGACAAGCCACTCACCAACGATAGATCTACCTGCCACACATCCATTAAATACTGGAACTGGTCTTAAAAGATATAATTCCTATCCTTAAGGAGTTTAAAATTAGCAGAAAAAGTTTAAAACAGTCATTTCAAATAGTTTCATTTCTTTATAGACTGTCTCCTTCAATAAAAGATATGTGGCAGAAAAATCTGATTTTTCAGAATTGCTTCAGTGAAAAGCAAATGTATCATATTCTCATATGCAAGCGGGAAGCTGCAAAGGAGTTCTGCCCAGGGGTGCTGAGCTTACAGTGGGGAACTCAGATGCTTCTGAGAAATGGACGAGTGAGAGATCACCAAGAAAAGAAATCAGCCAAGTGCCTATCCAATAGCATATAGTGATTATTTGGGGAATCAGATATTTCGAACTGCCTATGTCACATAAACTTTTCTCTAAGCCTCAACTGATTCATCTGAAAAATGGAGATGATGGGGCTTCCTTCTCCTATCTCGCAGAGGGCTAGCTTGGGAAAGAAAAATAAAACCATGTTGGAAATTATTACTAACATCTGAAATAATATTTCTTTTTTCTTTTACTTTTTTGAAATAATATTTCAATGGTACTTCCATTCTTTCCAAAATTTTGCAAATATTTAAAATACCCTGGTTCATTAAAATGTCCTCATTCATTGTAAGAATACATCTGATAATAACCATAATTTGATCGACTAGGAATAGCCAAGGGTTATATTTTCAACTTTTATTAAAAGTGATATTTGCTTGCAAATTAATTATAAAACTCATATTTGTTTTAGGCCTTAGGTCTATAATGCTGTGTTTATTCTCCTGGCTGATTTAAGGTCAATGCCATGAAATATCACAAAGAAGAGAGCTTAACGTTTTCCCTAGCACTTATCCACAAGGCTATGTCCTGTAGCATAAGCTAGTGAGCAGATTATCAACATTCTGTTTAGTAATTCAGGTACATTTAACTTTACCCTGTGACTTTGTGAATATATGTGGGACACACTTGGAATTGAGTAATATTCTGTATTTATTTAAATAGCTCAGGGTAATATTTTCAGTGTGCAGATTCTGCAGCCACGTGTATTCATCCAATATATTTTCTAAAAGCACAGGGAGTTACATAATTAATTACACTTTTATTACTCAAAGTAGCCCTTCTAAAACACTTGAAAATTTTATGCTGCTCTTCTAATACATGCTGTCTTCTAAAATGAAAGCTCCTAAAAGTTGGTAATAGTGTCTTATGTGTTCCTATAACATTCTCTCCATGATGCTTATGGGTATTCAATAAATGTTGAATTTATTTCAAACTCAAATTTTAATAAACTTGAATAAGTTATTATACTTTAGTAATGGAGTTACACTACGTGGCTTCCCTTGTAATCCTTTTCTCTTTATCTTAATTCGCATCGTTTTTATACTTTAAGATTAGCACAAGCTTCAAGTCCAAGTGTATAATTAAGATGTTTGCTAATTACACAGGAAAATCTTTTGCCAAAGATCTTTAATAAGCATGTTTCCATTATCCAAAGCATCTGTGAACATAAATGTGGGGTCTTAACACTGCCTACCAACCACCTTACTAAATTACTGTGGAGCTAATGGGTGTTGGGCTTGGGAATGCATGCGTCCAGGTGGCCAGAGCCACACTTCATTTCTTGAGTGCCAATGACAGCTGCGGGTGGGTGTGCGCACGTGCACGGTGTGGGGGGAGGTGCATTAATGTGACTGTGAACATGTCCCAGTCCCACTTAGGCCTAAAGGAGTTTCCCTTGTTCTACCTGGATGTTACAGTAACTAGGATGTGCTTATGGGCGGCCCTCAGCTGCCAAGTCCTTAATTACTAACAGCATCTTGGCAGCCACTTTTTCCTGGCACTGCTGGGAGACAGAACTCTATAGATTCTCCATGAATTGCTCCCCCAGGAGCTGTGCAATGGGGAGACCCTGCTTCCCATCCTGCCCAATATGCAGAAGCAAGCAGGGAGCATCCGGCTGGACCTTCTAAAAAGGGTGAAAAATTCCCAATGAGCTCTCACGATTCACATAGGCCTTAAACGTAGCATGGCAAGATTTCCTTTTTGGTTTACTCTCTCTTCCGAGGCTGACAGGACCTGTAAGATACCTTTCTGACAAACTACTGGTGGGGTAGAATGATGGCTGGCTAGGAAATCTATCATTCTTCATCTCATAGTAAAATGAGGGGATAAACAAGGTTCTCATAGTACTTTCATTCTGATCTTTCTCAAGTACGTTCAATTAAAGATATTTTAGTCCTAGAAATGGGTAATTAGGACAGCTTTTTTTCCCCCCCCTCCTTCTTCTTCATCGGAAGTAGAATAAAATACTGGTATGGGATTTTTTTCAATCACAACGTTTCACTGGAAAAATTTAAAGTGAGAATTCTGTCATTTTAGAGATGCTCCATGCCATGTCTTGAAATTTTAAGTCTCGGCAGTAAATATTAGAGAGGATATACTCAGGTTATATGAAAACATGGGTTTTCTGTTCACAGGCCAAATATAACTTCTGGATTGAACCCACAGGACAATAACAGCACCCACCTCATCATCCCTCCTTTAACAGACCATTTCTCTTGCCACCCTTGCCTTGCTCATGTTTTCCTATCCTCCTCATCCTCTTTATTTGCATGACTGCTCTTTGCCTTTCTCCTGCCAGAGAAGGCATAGTCAGAGAGCCGGGGGGACAACCAAGTATTTCTGTGTCGTAAAACCAAGCAAAGGAATGTCATGTTTCTACAGGCTGAACTGGCTTTTCAGCAAAACCTCTCTCATTGGTACTAACAGGAAAAAGAGCATCTATTGTTCACAAGGATGGATGCTGGGGTGAGTGTCCCACACCCTGATTTATGAATAAATGATTAGCTTCTCAATTAATAACAAACAAGCAGCATTTCAATTGTTTGTAAATACTCCTTGAGTGGTTAAAGAACTTGAAAACAGGGTATCTTAACAAGTTATCTCTAAACATTCTCACATTAATGTACATGACTTAATAAATTAACAGGCATTGTTGATGTTAGCAACACCGAAAACATGCCAAAGCAAACCCAACTTCTGACCACTTTAAGAATCACACACACACACACACACACACACACACACACACAATGGTAACCATATGAGGTGATGGATATAGTAGCTTGTGGCAATCATTACACAGGTTCATTTATATCACAATACCACATAGTACACGTTGAATATACATAATCTTTAATTTGTTAATCATAATCTCAATAAACCTAGGGGGAAAAAAAGATGTTCCAAATTAGTGGATCTCCATATATTACATTTTAATGTGTGTACAAATATATCCATAGATATCTTTACACCTATAATAGATATAATTTTGTTGCTATTGGAGAACATGTTTCTTCACTACTTAGCCAATAACCAGTATCTACCCACTGCGTAGAGGGTGTCTTGGTTCTGTGAGCAGTGCAATGCTGAATAATAAGATCTGAGCCTGGACAAGAGATTAGAATCTTGGGAAGGGAAGTTGGATCAATACTTAAGGAAGTATTTAGGTTTGTAAAGCAGCCGATGATAAGTGTGGGATCAGTGGTACTGACAAGATACTTGGAGAGTCAGGCGATGGGAGGGAGAAGTTGTTTTATCTTACTCTGGGAGGTCACACTTCCCTGTATCCCTCTGCATTAATTCCCACCATGCTCTGGTTTGCTTCTGGTGTGATTCAGATTATACTGAAGATCCATGTGGCCCAGACCACCTTCCTCTATAGGGAGCCACCCAAAGTTAAGCCCCACTGACTCCTCTAAGAGGAGAGTCAGAAGCCTAATCCCATTAGAGAGACTCAAGATCAGAAGCCAAATCTCATCAGAGAGACTCAAGGGAATCTAAGGCAGCCAGAATGGGGGGTCTACTGATTTTGCAGAGATAGTAACAAGGTTCTGGAAGTTAACCCCCAGTGACATATTGTGATACATTCCCTGCTGGAGACAGGAGGCGGGAAAGGGGCAAAGTGGGCATGTGCCTACAAGATACTTCTGGGGCTAGACAGATGATTAATATGATTGTTTTTATGACCCTTATATATATTATATATATATGTATATCTTAGATACATATATATATATATAATTTTTTCCTCTAATAGCAACATTTTTTTTCCCTCCCTTTTTTCTTTCAGTGCCAGTCAGACTCAGGAATGTGTGTACGGAGAGGGTTCCATTTGGAGCCAGAGTTTCGAAGGTGATGCAGCAAGTCTTCCAGGTCTGGCCAGGCTGGCACTACCTTAAACTAAGGAAATAGAGATAGTGAAGAGCTGCCATTCACTGAGAATCTGTATGTTAAGTGCTAGGACGGTATCTTGTAAAAATATCTCACTGAATCCTCAGAAGTGCCTTGTGAGGTCAGTACTGCTTGTCATCACCACCATTCAGACGGGCATGGGGGTTTGCACAGGGTCACAAGGATGGCACTGACGGGACTGTGGCAGAGGGAGGAGGCAGTGAGCTACTGTAATGACAATGGAAAAACAGAAGACAGAAGCCCCATTACGTGTGCAGGTGACATCAAATCAGGAGGTCAAAGGGGGGTGAAAAAGGGCCTGGCTCTCCAGTGACTTTTACAAGTTCAGTGAGGTTACCATTAGGTTGCTTCTATTGAAGAGATTAGTCATTTCGGTAGGAGGCATATTATGACCTGTACTGACTCACAACATATTTTCTCTCCTCATTCCCTGGGCAGAAGGGGCAACTTTGGTGGACTCAGGGGCTGCTGCTGCTGTAGCAGGTGTCCCAGGCTTTTGCTCAGGTGAGGGCACCTTCATTCTGATGGAAGAAGGTACCAAAAGATGTAGAATTCAGACTGGTCTGTGTAAAAAATAGTATTTATTGGCAGGGGGGAAGAACTCACTACTTCTGATAAGAAATAAAGTTCCTAAGCTCCGTTGAGACTGAGAGTTGAGTTCTTTGGACAAAAAGATCTTTGAAATCAGATGAACATTCTTGAAAAAAAAAAAAGTATTATTTATCTGCTTTGTAAATTCACATTCTTTAGGAATAACTATGCTATGCTCAAGATCAATACATCTGTGGACGTAAAACAAAACACAAACAAATAAACAAAAAGGGGAAAAAAAGGAGAGTAAAAATCTTCATCTAGCTTTATAATATACTCAAAATAAGAAAAAGAGTGCCATGCTAGCTGTGGCTGCCAAGTGAAAGGTCCCTCCCTCAGTTAAAAAGTTAATTCTTTAACAGCTGCAAGGGTTGCCTTCTTGGCATATGTTCGAGCACAGAATTTATTACATGAAGCATGATCTCATTGGGTATGCAAGGTAAATAGTCTCATTAAGAATGTTTTATGAAGAAACATTACTGTTCTAACAAGGTCAAAGGGTGAACAAGGTATGAGAAAGAGGCAGAAGGCAGTGACCTGGAAACAGACTACAGTGCTCAGCTTAATTTACTGTGCCTTCCTGAGCCCTAGCGTGATCCTCCATTGGCTCAGGCCAAAAAGAACTGGTCAGATGCTAGGACACATGCTGGGCAGAAAATCCACAGAAAGGGCCCCATGCATACCTCCTCAAACCAGCAAGCCGGCTAAGTGGGATCTACCTTAAGTAGTATTACACACACACACACACACACGCACACACGTTCGCTTATTTAGATTTATAAATATATAAACAAGATATATTAGGTTATTTACCCTAGATGAATGGCATTTTTCTTTACAACATTTTTAGCAAAAGATTCTATAAATAAGCTCTAAGAGAACACTTAAAATACAATGCTTTGACATTTGTCTGCACATCACTTTTTAGGCATATTTCGATTGTTCTGTTTTTCCCTCTTAGCATTTGCTCCTCCTCCTTCAACTGCAGTGGCTTCTTCCTCTTGGTCCATTGTACCCAGTGACCTTACAGCTAGCAAGTATTCAAGAATTCTAATGCAACAAGGGAAGTTGCCTAAATTCAATTTCAGATTTTTTTTTATGACTACTATTTGTGCACCTAAGAAAGAAAAACTATGGAGTGGAATGGAAAAATATGCAGACTAGGAGAATAGTTTTATCTCCAATACCAGTTTTCTTCAAAAGATTTTATCCTTAGCTCAATAGTCTTTCTGTAAAATAATTACTTAGAGCCACATCATTATAGTTTTAATTATTATTTTTTTATTTTTATTTTTTTAGTTTTAATTATTTTTAAGGACTATTACTTAACAGCATATTTTGTATAAAGTTATCTCAATTTTAATCAAATTATAAGTAATGCTTTCCATTACTTACATGAAAAGTAAACTGACGAGGTTTTAGTTGAAACTACCGATGTTGAGATTATAATTGAATGATTAAAAATTATTAAAACTTCTTAGCAAGAAAAAGAATTGGTGAACTAGATAACCAAACACAGAATAATAATCGCATGAATTGATATAAACACGTATTTTTCACAATTGGCATAACACAGAAAACATTCTGCATTTCTGCGTACTATCACCCTAGTACTTCAACATTTAAAAAATACAAGACAAAGAAGCCAAGCAGAATTTTAAAAAATCTTCATACTAGAAGCTAACACTAATAGAAAAAAAGGGTAAGTAAACATGTTAACAAGTTAACAGGACGGCATCAAGTTGGGGGGGAAATAAAATAGCCCTGAGGAAAGAGAAAACAAATGTCAATGTTTGTAGCTTTCATGCATTTTAAATAAATATTACTCTACATTTTATTCCACTGACATTATCAGAATAAGTCTAAATTAAGAATTAATAGTAGCCAATGATGCATGTACTTGAAAAAAAATTATTTTTCTAGGCTGGGATCTCTTCAGGATACAGGCTGAATTGGTCTGGAAACTCCCAGATAAAGCTGAGCCAAACCAAATGGCCTCTTTTGAATAAGTGATTCTTTTGCATTTGCTTCTCGTGTTTTCATTCCAGCTTTTCTCTGCACACAGGGTTAGCGCTAAAACATTCGGAGGCCCTCTGATGATGTCTTGTGTTGGTAGGTCTCAGGTCTCAGCTGAGGAGGAGCCTCCTTAGCTGCCTGGTGGTGAGCAGAGCCATGCCAGGGTGGGGGTGGATGCCCATGCCTGACCTCTCCGCTCTGTTTAGAAGATGAACAGCTAT
This sequence comes from Potos flavus, assembly GCA_028534135.1. NCBI lineage: Eukaryota > Metazoa > Chordata > Mammalia > Carnivora > Procyonidae > Potos > Potos flavus. The sequence continues at coordinate 66,953,992 of CM052899.1, read as the reverse complement.
TTTTTTCATCTGGTATTCTGCTACGGTGTAAATTCCAAAGCTTTGGTGGCTCTCTCAAAACCTAATTCAGCGCAGCAGGCGGGACAAAAGCATCTTTAAAAGAATATGCTTTCCATTTAAGTTTCAAAAGTAGTCTTCAAATTTATATCATTTAGCTACATTGAAAAAAAAAAAATAAAAGGTCCAAGAAAGAATTTCAGAAAGTTCTTTTTTTGAGGGGGGGGGCAAAAAAGGTGGTTTTATTAAAGCACAGGGACAAGACCCGTGGGCAGAAAGAACGCAAGAAAGTTCTTAATAAATATGATGCTAACCCATAAAAAGAAACTTTTAGGAGAAGTAAACATTAAACCCCTTTTTATATTCCATGATTCCTTATAATCTATTTTCCTTCACATAGGAGATTGAACCATAGATTTAGATGAAAACAAGCCAACCCTTCTCCATCAAAGCTGGAAGATGAGCTGCCCTGAGGAGGTCTTCTGGAGACTCTTTAAGTAGTACAGGAAGGATAACTGGGCCATTCTGAAAGGTTTTCTTTCAGGCTGTAATTCAGATTTATGTCACTGTTGGTAATTTTTAAAGTAATGTCACATTTACAATAAGGAGATTAAACAAAAACATTATGGTTTCTTCTCACAAATTGCCTGCCATTTTCCCATTACTATTCTGCTTATATTCCAAAGATAGGTTTCCCTTCGTTTAAAACATAGTCTGCTAGCATGTCGTGATTTTTAACACCCCTCTACATAGCTCTGATGAATGGATGGTGCCTTTGATGATAAACTGCACTGATGGCTTTGCTGGTGTTCAAACAAGCCTCTTCTAGCGTCACGGGGTGGCCCATGACTGTCACCCCCGGAGCGCAGGTCTTGGCTAGGAGTCAGTTCTTCATTGCTGATTTGGGTTGGGGCCAATTTCATGCTATGATTTTCAAATGGACAATGTGGTTCTAAGGCACATACCATGTAAAACACCATTTTTAGCGCCTATAATAATTTTTAACTTCCACAATTGAATGGGGGAGGACACAAGACTATGACATTCCCATTCGTGAATTTGCAACCTTTCATGGTAATTTCTTTGGGCCCAGAGTTAGGATTCAAAATTCTTTTTTAGATTCAACTATTCTCCCTTTACAGATATGATCATAGAGAATAAAGATCATGAGACATGCCCAACATAATGATGTACTCTATATTCCATTTATTTGAGTTCTGTATTCCTATGCTTAGAATTCACTGAAGCACACAGTAGATGATAAATAAGTGTTTACAGAACAAAGAGGAAAAAGTGAAAATGAATGAATGCTTTGCTGATATTCTATAACCAGTTGCATTTCTTTTTTTTTTTTTTTTTTAAAGATTTTATTTATTTATTTGAGAGGGAGAGAAAGTGAGAGAAAGCATGAGAGGAGAGAAGGTCAGAAGAAGAAGCAGACTCCTCACGAAGCTGGGAGCCTGATGTGGGACTCGATCCCGGGACTCCAGGATCATGACCTGAGCTGAAGGCAGTCACTTAACCAACTGAGCCACCCAGGCGCCCCACCAGTTGCATTTCTTAATGTGAGGACCACAGTCACCATTCTCTAACAAAGCTCTTGAGGAAAACAGTATGTTAGGTTTCATCCCAAACTCCAGTGAGCTAGGCCAGTCTATCCAGAAAACAGCTCCAGCCAAGGCTCAATCCAGCCTTAGTCTGATCACAAAGGCAGGTCAGGTGTCCTCCAAGAAGCAGCGAGTGGAGGGCAGGCAGCCCTGCTGGTTCTAACCTTGAGAGAGTCTAATGAGAGATGCAAAAGCCAAAAATAAGTTTTTTTTTTACCTCTTTAACCTCATAGAAGGATTATTCTATCTAGAGATAAAATCCAGGGAAGAGGTATTCAACATTCCTAATCTTAGGGCCCAATTAGTATCACTGAGTTAGACACAGCAGCATGGGTTCCTTTTTGTGAGTGCGATGGGAAATGATTCTGCCCTTAACCCCAACCCATCCTTGGGGAAGAGCGTAGGATGCAGGGAAAAGCTGTGGTCTTCTGCTGCCCCAAATGACTCACCAATACAACATTTGGTATCCAAATTGTGGGCACTCTAACAGAATCATAGCCTTTCGAACTAGAAGGGACATCACAAAACAGTCAATTAATCTCCTCGTCTTAAATCAGAGGAAATAAAGTTCCAGAAAGATGAATTTGTTGAGATTCCAGCTGGTTAAGGTGACATATACACTCAGCCTCATCATTTCAAGTTCAGTGGCCTGTTAGCAGTGTCGGCATCAGAATTTTTATAGAGGAGGGGGTCAGTAAGACATTTATCTGCATTTATTTATAGGAGTTTGGAAGGCATTTGATGAAAATTATGAGGGAGATGCTAAATACCTCTCCTAGCCATCCGATAGCTACTTTAATATCTGCTCATTTGGCATGAACATGAAGCCATCCAAATAGAATTATGGCTTTCTTAGAAATAGTTTCTTTAGGATTATCATGGGAAAGGGGTCAAAGTTGGATAATAAAGTTACTCATGACTCTTGGTGGCAAGCTGGTTAGCAGACCAACACTGTTTGCAAGATTGTAAGTTTCCTTACCTGTGTAGAAGAACATCTGTTTTGGTAATGACATCCCAGAGGATATGCCTTATTAATGACCCAATAATTGCCACTATCATTCTAATGATAAATTTCAAGCCACTGAATAACTGCTGTAGATCTCTCAAAGCCCTGCGATTTGCACTCAGCCATTATAATACAGAGAAAGCCAGGCATGAGTCGACGCCCCTAAAGGCAGGTTCCTGCATAAACATGCCGTTTTCCTAAGTGCCAGGCAGCCTTTGGAGAAATGGGTCTTATGTACCTACAACTGCCCTCACCTTTCTGCCTCCACAAAACAAGTATGTGGCATCAACTACCAACTCCAGGGAGTTAATTTTTTGTAACATTTCACATTCATCAGTTTGGTTAAGGAATCACTTACATGGATCGTTTCCAATATTTTCAACTGTTACAGTCCATGCTTTTTTTTGATTTGGTTCATACATTTAAAAAACAAGTTTTTAATTTTGTATTTTCAAGGAACTGCTCTCAACCAGTGAGAAGACATACGGCATATTACAAAAAAAGTAGGGAAAAGAGACCAGAAATTTTGGGAAGAAACTCTATAAGCTATATTATCCAGCTACTTGGATGACTTGTCCATAAATATATTTTATTTCCCAAAGTATAAATAATTATTAAGAGCTATGTATATTTTAAAGGCTTAATAAAAGTAACAACGTAATTGACAAGTTCAACAAATAAAGGATCTAAACAAATGAAGAAAAGTAGATATTCTGAAAACAAAGATCACCCTACCACTCTAACTGTGGTCTATGCATGGTCTTCCTTAGGATCACCTGGGGGCTTTTCAAGATGCAGAATCTTGGGCCACCCCAGATCTACAGGTCAGAATATCTACAAGTGGGGGCTGAGGGTCTTCAGTTTTTAGAAACTCCCATGTGATTTTTTTCCTGCATTTTGAAATTGAGAACCACCAGCCTAACGGTTCTGAGTGAGATTACAGAAAGGAGGAGAAATAGAGAGGACCTAGGAAAAGGTTCTACAAAAAAAAAAAAAAAAAAAGACAGGAAGGAAGGGAAGGAGCGAGATACAGAAATAAAAACACGGTCAACACCAGGGTTTCTCGGTCTTATCACTATTGACATTTTAGGCCAGATAATTCTTTGTTGTTGGGTTCTGTCCTGTACAGCATAGACTATTTAAACAGCAGCATCCCTGGCCCTCTACTCCCTAAATCCCAGTAGCATCCTCCCACTCCAAGTTGTGACAAGAAAACATATTTCCAGACTTTGCCTAATAGCCCCCTGGGGAAATAATTGCCCCTGATTGAGAACCACTGGTTTATACTACGGAAGTTGATAAAAACAGGAACAGTAAGCTAGAAAGATAATTAAATTCTTAGACTATATAAAAAACAATCAAGTGAGAACTGAAATAAGCAGTGTACTAATTTATTATACTTCTAAAGTTAGTTTCCTTGATCCTAGAAGTCATAAACTAGAAAGTGAACGAAGTAAAACTTAAAAACTTCATTTTCATCTTTCAGAGTTTGGCATATTTCACCAGAAATTTTACACTTCTGATATCTCAAAAAGAAATCTTAAATTCTGGCAAGATCTGCCTCTTTGCCCCCATGGCAACAAATGCTTGGAGCTGAGAGCTGGCTACTCCCTTCAGACAGAGCACTGGAGGTTTTCCCCTGTGCTTCATAGAGAGGTGAATTCTATACAAAATTCCCTATATGCATCGGTAGTGTTGTAAGAGATCAGGACCTATCCATACACTTAAAATTCACATTTAGTCTTCTAGAAATGCAAATCTTATTATCTGGGCTACACTGCAAACATAATTTACCAGCAACATGGGCACACACACCGGCACACTAGAGAAGTTCCCGCAGCTTAGTGTAATCACAGCATCAGGTTAGCAATTCAAAAGCCATGGCCAAGTACCCGACCACGCCCAAAGGGTGTGTGTACTGACTGACAAGTGCATATCCTGTATGTTATTACGCTCATAAAAAAAATGAGTAATGACTGACTAACTTCAACATTCTCACACTAAACTTCAAGCTGGGTCTTATACAATAGGCTTCCTTACTAACCATCCATTAAAAGAATATTTGTTCCTGCAATGAAACAAAACAATTTTCCTTCAGCTGTGCTGCTGGCACTGCTCCCCTTGGTGAACTTCCTGCTGACACCACCTGGAGGTAAAAAGGTCCACACCCATAGGTTTATAGCTTACTTCCCATCTTCGGAAGTTGCACCTTTCCCCCATCCCATGAATGGTAGCCCTGCGCGCAGCCAAATTAAGCATACAATTAAACATGACTACAATGTAAAGGAATTTCCAGGTATAACCTGCACAGAGTTGCTTCAATCAAGAGTGTAGTTTTATACTATTCAGTTAGGTAGGTTCACATTTTTCTCATGGATGAGGGCCTTATAGGTCCTCCCTGATAACATGCTCCTTCTTCAGCTGGCAGGCTTCTCTACTTCCCAGAAATGGGACCAGAATACTGTCTTCACACTTATGGTCACGAACACAGCCCTGCTTATTTCTGCTTCACTCGAATGGCCACCCAAACATGGGCTGAGCGTTTCTGCCAATGTCAGTGAAGTTCTTGGGAAGACAGTTTCTTCTCTCACCTGAAATCAACACAGATGCCTGACTTTGACCTTGGAGTACAACTGTTCTGGAGACCATGGATTCCACTGATGTAATTAATGATCCTGGGGACTTAGGATCCCACTAAGCTGCTCCACCAAGTCTTCATCTTAACCTACTCATCTCAGGTCTTCCGCACTCCTGCATTTTTCTTTTTTTTTCTTTCCATTACCTCGTAACCCTGTCTTTTTACATTTATTTTGAAGGCTCATTTCTCCAGCCCTTTCATTCTGGGCCAACTCAAACGAGCCTCTCTCGACCTTGAACTTAAAGCTTCACTACCAATCATCAGACCAGAGCTAGAATTTCCACCTTAACAGCTACAACAGCTACCCCAAAATGCCATTCTCCCACGCTGGTGACAAAAATTGTGGTTAAGCATAATTAAGAAGTTCAAACATCACATAAAATTCCCCATCATCGAACAAAGAGATACACAAAAGCTTTTTTGTAATATATTATCATTTAAGAAGTTGCCAATTATACTATATAAGTCAACATTATGATCAAGACTTATCATATGTTTTTTGGAAACTGCACCTTCCTGGTAAGGGGATGGAAACAATAATATTTATAGTAGAACTTTCTTAAAATATCATCCTTGGAATCTTTGTTATGGGACTGGTTTCAAAATGAGAATACTGTGCCTTAAATAACTGTCTAACCAAACTTAACAATTTTTTGCTAAGGTCAGCTTAGTTATATTTGTGCAAAGTTTAACTGCATGCTCATTCATTCACTCACTTATTCCATAAGCATTTATTAAACACTGACTTGTTCTAAGTGCTCTAAATATAAAGACAAAGGGACAGCTCTGTACCTGAGAAATTCAAAGACTATTTGGCAAGAAATACCTATAAACAAATAATTGTAGTAAAATCTGATAATTGCTCCAACAGAGGCTTTGGATGCACAGAGGAGGTACTAATTAACCTCATCTAAGGAAGTCATAAAAAGCTTTCTACAAGAAGTCTTAATAAATTATACATATGCATAATATCCTGGAACTGTCTAAAAAAGAATGGAAGTTCTCCCCACTGTGCGAAAGACTGATCTGTGAGGGGTGCACTCAATGTGGAGGTGATGAGTTTTTTGAAGGAGGCGTGGAGTGGGTAAGAGACTTGTTGGCATAGGGAAGGAATATGTAGGCCATTTCAGAACTGTGTGGACAAAGGCACAGCCAGAAGGTTGTGAACAAGAAATCAGAGTGGCTTTAGGGAAAGAAGGGGTGGTGTAAGGGGGTAAGGAGAGAGGCAGATGATCTGGGTAAGTGTAGAGAGGGCCCAAATCAGTAAGCCACCCAGAAATCCCAGAGTGGCAACTGTGTTTTACTGGATATAGATGGTTAATAGTGTGATGGCAAAAGAATGGTCCCCCAAAGATGTTTACCTCCTAATCTCCAGAACCTGTGAATGCGTTACCTTCCAGGGCAAAAGGGACTCTGCGGATTTAATTACATTAAAGTAGGGGAGATACATCTAATCTGGCTTTGAAGATGGAAGGGGGTCATGAGCCAAGGAATGTGGGCAGTCTCCAGAAGATGGAAAAGGCGAGGAAGTGAATTTTCTCTTTGAGTCTCTACCTTGGATCACAGCCTCCTGACACATTGATTATTTTAACTCGGTGAGACCCCTTTTGGATTTCTGACCTCTAGAACTGTGAGATGACAAATGTGTATTATTCTAATCTTGTGGTACTTTGTTACAGCACCGATAGGAAACTCAAACACTTAGGAATATAGGCGGCTCCTTTGGCCTGCCTACATCTGCTGCAAATGAGAGGCCCTTGCTGTGCCTGATAAAGGGGCCCTGTCACTCCCAGCAGTGAGGCTGACTTGGCAGGAACTTCCCCACAGCACAGAAGCAGAGGGAGCTGCGGGCGGGGGGAGTCACTGACAGTGTGGAGGGCACACCGGAGTGGCTGGCAGGACCAGTCCCACTGGCCAGTGTCTACGAGCGGTACAGAACCTTTCCAGGGCCCAGGCGCGCAGGTGGAAGTGAAAGGGATGTGTGTGAGCTGAAAACAGACCAGCACTGTGTTCACAGCTTCATGTTCAGTCACAGGATCCCATTTATTTTATTTCAAATAACCTAAGGGGAGGCTTCAGGTTTTCTTTATTAAAGAAGAAAATGAGTCAAACATTTTGAAAAAAACTGACCTATTGGATAGGAAAGCCTGCTGGGACCAGGGCAGTTAGTGAACCTTAGAGTAAATAAATCAAATAGAACTAAGTCTTTTAAGTTTTATTTTGAATCTCTTTTTGACTCCAGGGTATTTTCACCAAATCTCTTATATATTTAAAGCCTGATAAGGAGTTTTGTTTAACCATGAAACAACTGGAAATGTGTCACCACCATTATCTGAAAAGTTTAATGATGTGACCCAAACCTTCTCTACTGAGCAAGGATGGAGAAGTGGGCCAGGAGGTCCTTTACTCTGAAGAACAAACAGTGTGGGGAAAAGACTCACTTGAGGGCCTGGAAGACACCACGCACACAAACATCTTCGGACCCCATGATGACTCGCTGGAGGGAGGAGCACCACAGCAGGGGCAGGGGCACTGTGTGTGGGGGAAGATGGAACCTTGCTCCCTTTGTGCTCCTCCCAGCTCTCTTCAGGGGTGCAAATGTCTACACATGCCCAGGGTATGAGGTGGGAGCAAACAAACAAAAGTGACGTGACACCTAGGATGGCATTTCTAAACTGGTTTCCTCTCTTACAACAAATCACAATCCTTTCCACATTCCACTCTTTCCCCCCTCAACTTTCTTCCCGAGATTATTTTCTGCCTCCTCATCTCCCTCTCCACTCATGGCTCCCCAGAAGAGAACTGTAGGGCCCTTGTTTCAGACTTGTCCTCTCTCAGGATAAGAAATCAACCTTCATTCTTTGCATTTTGAACACTCCGCCCCCAGTATTTGTAGCATTTAAGTGTATAACTTATAAAGTTACTGCTTTGAAAAGCACAAACCACTAAAGTCAGTGGACTAAAAGCTAACATGGCCCTCTGTAAGTCTGTGTTAGGGTTAACAGGAAAATACAAATATGCTAACTTAAAATATCATTTTTAGGGGACTTCCCCCGATAAAGAAATATTTTCTAAATGCTTAACGATTTACTTGAGAAAAATAAAAGTCACACTAAATAGAAAAAAAAAATTAAAACTAAGGTGCTTAAAAAAAACAATGAAAGTTTTTCTCATCCTAAGAAAACTGCTGCCAATGTTCTAGTAAGCCCTAGAACAGTTGTTTTCAGCTCTGGTGAACTGATGCACAATGTATAGTTTTTTCAAAGTAAAGATGCCCATGCTCCTTAAGATTTACCGCATGAGGGCCTCTGGGAGCAGGGCATGGGTGAATGTGAATCTGATATGCAGCGAGAACCAAGAACGACCGTCCTAAAGTATCCCTTAATTGCAGAGTCCTCCTGGGCTTCCTATCTTTCTTCTGCATAATCCTTTGATTTCGGCTTAAAATTTCTAAACTGACTCAACTTAGCTTATCTAAAAATATGAGTATATACAGAATGGAAAGTTATTTTTATTCCATAGGGTTTAAGTTCTCTTTTAAAATAAAAAGAAAAAAAGTGAGTTGGGGCTCCTGAGTGGGTCAGTCAGTTAAGTGTCCAACTCTTGATTTTGGCTCAGGTCATGATCTCAGGGTTGTGAGGTCCGGCCTGGCGATGGGCTCCATGGCAGGCATGGAGCCTGCTGAAGATTCCCTCTCCCCCTTTTCCTCTAACCCTCCATTCCTCGTTTCTCTCTCTCTTTAAAAAAAGAAAAAAGAAAAAAGCTAATTAACATATGCAAATGTTTCTAAGTAATTATCATGAACTGCCAAATAAAGATGAAACTGAGTTTTCACTGGTGAACTACTCTAATTTTAGAATCAAGAATGGCCAGAGGCGCCTGGGTGGCTCGGTAGGGTAAATGGCCCAGGTCATGATTTTGAGGATCTTGCGGTCATGGGATAGAGCCTCGCATCATAGTCTGCTTCAGATTCTCTCTCCCTCTCCCTCCAGCTCACAAACTCTCTTTTTCTCAAATAAATAAAATCTTAAAAAAAAAAAAAAAGAATGGCTTGATTTGACTATTTCTAGATTAAGAAAACTATGCGTGGAAAGAAATCTTCAAGAATTAAAAAAAAAATTCTTCCTAATAGTTTGTCTCCTGGCTTCTCTGGCAGTTGTTGATGGTGAGTTCTGAAGTTTCTGGGGAATCGGTAACATGCTAGGGTGGTTCAGGAACTGAAGGGAGTGGGCAGAAGGTCAGCTGCTAGAAAGTGGCTCCCGAAGTTCCAGCCCTTCTCTACAGATGTTTCCTCTCATCTGTTAACAAGCGCTACAAGAGAGATAGACATGGAGTGTGTTCCCAGGAAATTAACCAGAGCTGCCTCAGTTGTCCTCAGACTACAAATGACTGAAAATCCTCTAAGATGGCCAGAAATCTTCACAGTAAAGACAGTTTAATTTTTTGGCAAGAATATGACGAGCCTAATCTCATAGTTTGAGTTCAGGGAGCAACATCAAGTGAAGATAGATGCTGAAGTTGGAACTGGGGTGGTCTGCAGTCACTAAGGAGCTGTGGTCCTTCTTTAAGGCTTCACGATGCAGAGGTGCTCCTTTCCAGACAACGTCCCACACAAGTATGGGGTCCCGCACAAGTATGGGAAGCTGCCATAGAGCCATTTGGTGGGATCAATGCACAAAGGAAGCAACCAGGATGAACCAACCAAATATCAAGGAACAGAGTCATGGGAAGCCATTCTGAGGGGCCACCACCTCGATCAATAAATACAAATCAAGAAGTTGTGGATACCACTCTAAGGCAAAGATAAAGAACTCTAGGGATTTGTGCCACCATCAACACAAATAGTGCTCTTAAGTGCTCTGCTGCAATTTTTAATGCTTATCTGGTCCATAATAAATTTCTTCATTCTTAAAGATTAGGAAAATCTTTGAAAGCAAGGCCAGTGCCTGCCTTCTCATGCCACACTGGCAACATCATGGGGGATATATGCGGAATTTCAGAGGCATGTGATAGATATTTGCTGAACAAATCAATGAATAGAGGCAGCAGAGATGCACTTTTTAAAGAGTATGATCTCCTCCTATACAAATTAGATTCACCTTAATATAAAAAATAAGTATATGGTAACAGAGTAACTGCTTATCTTTATCACTATTTAAACATATTTCATACTATTATCCTTTCAAAACAAATACTGTACAAAACACTGAGGGAGAAACATAGAACAATTACATTTTGGAGATTCTTATTTTTATGACCTAACTCAGCAATTGCCTTTATATTGTTGTTGATAGATCTTCTTTTCAAAATAATGAGGCAGCACATTCTGAAGAAACCATTTTTATTAGCTTTGCTAGTTCAGCTTTTAAGAGCCTCTCATCAAAATGTAAATCATTATTTTTTAATCAGTAAATAAAGTGCTCAGCAATCGTCTTGATTCTTCTTCCACCTTTTTTCTCTCAATATATTAAAGAGAACTATTACTTTATTAATCATTGTAGTGCATATGTATTTTATAATTCAATAAATCAATAAAAATATTTTAAAAATCTGTTAGTATTGGGTTTGCCTTTAAAAGGTATGTTATCTGTCCCAGAAAAATCATCTTAAAAGATGTTAATGATATTAAATATACATATTACTACTGAAGGCTGAAGAACCGCTGGCAAGAAAAAAAAAAAAAAACTGTTGGCAAGTTAGCTGGATGGTTTTTTGTATATTCTAGAGGTGAGGACAGAGAACTTTATTATAACATAAGTAGCTTCCTCTCCCCATCTTCCCACTTGTAACATTTTACTGTGAATGTGGGGAGAAGATATTTATTCAGAAAGCCAACAAGCAGATGACCATTAGTCCCTAGGTTTTCAAATGGAAAAAGATTAAATTATATGCCTTAGTGAACATACCTGTTAATTGGGTAAATGAGTTCAATATTTTTAAATTTGTGAAACCAGTGTTTGAGGTAGTAAAATGAATCTCACAGAACAGGTGAGTACTTTACCTAGAAAGACTGTTCACCCCTTTCTAAGTTGCGTACGGTAAACCTATGATGGTTGGTTTTAAGTGGTTTCATCTTCTTTAATATTTCCTTAGCTCTTATTCCCTACCTTTCCCGAACCCCAGTGCTCATCCTCTCTCCTAGAGCCTGGCATTTAGGGACAGAGAATAATTTGAATATAGAGAGAGATGTTCTACAAGAGAATGTCCACTTTACACATTGATTTTTTTTTAATTAAGATTTGCTTTATTTATGTTTGTGTGTATGTGTGTGTGTGTTTTTGGTTTATGTATTTTCAAAGTAGCTATGTCAAAAAGTCTTGAACTCCAAAATAAAGCCTTAGTAGTTGTGTTCCAAGAAGCACAAAAAGTTATTATTTTCCTTTATCAATTTGCTAACTAAAAACAAATGCTTTTTTACTTCTAAATGTATGGATAACTTATATAACATGTGAATAAAAAGCAGGGCATTGAAAAACTACTATGATTTAAGGGATGCTCTGCAATTAACAGATGACTGTAATTGTTACGAGTTTGTATTGGATCTATTATACTCTGATTGCTAGCCATACTTCCAGTTCCTTTCTGAAAAATGGGATCAAAATGTTTCTTGTCAAAAATCATCAAGTGTTGTGCCCCAGGGGTCTATAACCTGCTACACCAGCCTGGGTAAGGCAGGGGCAGCAGAGGGAAAGACAGCCATTTGTTATATTCTCTGGAGAACTCCATCCAACCAGAAAGTCCATTCTGGTAGGGTCAACCAATCAGCCCAGACCCTCTCTTGGGAAGTTTGAATACGGGATACTCAGGTGACAATGCAGCTGAGAGACACAGAAGGCAGTATGAAGAGACAAGTGTAGTGAAAACCACGAGTAAGCAAAAACACCAAGCGAGGGAGAAGAGAACTTCTTGCTTGAAAAGTGGGGGAAAAAAAAAAATCAAAGAGAAAGTCCTAGAAATTGAAAACTTGATGTGTCCAAAGAACATCCCAGTATTTCCCAAAGACTAATTGTGCAACCATCAATTTTCTTAAAATAAAACTCCATCACCTGGGGTAACTTCATGATGTACCATGAACAAAACAAAACTGAAACCAAAACTCCCCATAGTTTACCAGAGTTAGAAAACAATTGTATATTACAGAAAACATCGCGAGTGTGTGAAAGGCTGGACTACAGCAGCCTGTACACAGGAGGCGCTGCTCAGAAGGACAAAGGGCCGGTCTGACGCTAGGTCTCTGGAGATCACTGAGGCCGGTGACAAGCTATCCTGGCCCCACGAGGTCAAGACTAAGCTCTCCTGCCCATTAAATAAGAGGGGATGACAACCTACCAGGAGAGACTGCAAATGAAGTTAAAGGAAACATGGACATAATACTGGGCCTCTGCATACCAAGCAGAATTTTTCCAGCATCTCTGGGTTATATATTTAAAAAGACAGAAGGGAAGCAGCCTACTTTAGTAAGCTCGCCAAGGCCCAAGTATGTGCCTACAAATGTGTATATTCTTGGGACGGATGAACTTTTGACTTGACTCCTCTACTACTTCTAAGGTGTCATCAGTCACAAAATAAGGCCCCAATATAATTAAGAGTATTGAAGGAAACTAATAAAAATTAAATGCACATACTGACTGCAAATTATATAATCATAATAGCTAAAATTTGAAAGAAGAAAATGCCTCGGAATTGAAGAAATACAGTAAATCTTTAAATTCTGCCTGCTTTGGGACTAATCCCGTCCATGAAATTTTGTGGGGTAAAAATGCCAGTTGTTCAATTCAAGTTATATTACTAAGCCAATTAATATGGCTTAACTTATACATGAAGATAAGAAAAAAACATACTTCCACTGATTTATAAAAATGTGTTATTTTCCCCTCCAGTTTACTGTTAAACAGTCCCACTGAAATTCTTATTGTCTACAAGCAAGAGGAATTGGAAAGAAAAAAAAACCCGAGGAATGGTATTTCTTCATAAAACTCAGCACACTTGGGCTTTCTAAACTTCTATAGACTACTGCATATCCTGTCTTAGGAGACCCTTAAAGATATAAAAATTGTTTTTCTTATTGGATTTCAGATATTAAACCTACTCTTCACTGACGTTGATCCTGTAATTTCCCTCACCAGACCCACAGTGCGTGTGAGTTTTGCAGGTGACCATGCCAACTAGTTGCAGGAAGTCTCTGGCAGGTAAAGCCAATCTCTCTCAAGTAAAAAGATCCCTCTCCTTGGGCTTGGTGCAGCAGTTAAGATCCTGTCATTCTCCCATCTCTGGGTCTTTTGTTTTTCACTCACTTCTCCATTTTGGTTTTTAAAGCATTTCACAGCAGGAGATTGATTTACTGAGGTCTCTAATCTCCTCCTTTTTCCTCCTTCCAGTCCAGGGACAACTCCTTTGGTTATCTGTATATCTGATTCTCTAGGTCTTCTGCTCAATATCAGTATTATTTTCATGTGTCCCTTCTTTTTTAGTTCAAAACTGTGAATTCTATTTTAAGTTTTATTATAAAACATGCTCATATTATTAAAAAACTAGAAAAGGGGAAAGAAAAACTTTGACCGTACCCATCCATATATCCACTATACTCATACATCCACTATACTCACAGACCCAACCATTTTTGGTACTCTATGATTTCCCCCTCGTCTCTTAACTCCTGCGAGTCTTTTCCTATACAGCTGTAATCATAGAATAAATAACCTAAATAATTTTGCATACTAAGTTTTCATTATTACTTTTAAAGAAAATTTCTGTGTTGCTATTAATTTTCATTGCCGTAATTTTATTGGCTGATTAATATTGCATTATGTGGATGAATTTTAATTTACAGATTTTCCTCGCTTTGGTTCTCATCAGTCCTATACAAGAGTTGCCTATTTCTTTGAATGCTGCTAGCATTAGAGTTATGTTTTGTTCCTTTTTTTACCGACCTGCCTTGTCTCTGTCTCCAGAAAGCAACCAGGATGTCTACTGTTGCTTCCTATGCCTGACATCCTTCTCTCTCTGCATGGGGCATGGTCCATTCCAAGAGGAAAAGGTAGACCTGCCTGACAGGGCCACTCTTCAAAGGAAGGCTCCTGTTGAACTGAGTGAAAGTGATGGCTGGCGTTCAGGAAAGCTGCAGATACGCTCTGGAAGTAAATTGGAACCAAGTTAAGAATAGTCTGTGGTTTGTAAAGGCTAATTTCTAAAGCTACAGGAAGCAAGATTTTAATATTTTAGAGTCTTCATTGAAGGAATGTGAAAGTGGACTTAGCCTAGTTAATGAAAAATGAAATGGGGGGGGTGTGCTTTGGAAGAGAGGAAAGACAACAGAATTAGAATCCTTACGTTGCATTTTTTTGTCTCTAATGATATGATCTTGGATTCCAAGTTCCTCATCTGTAACCGAGAGGACTGGAATAGAAAACTCTTGAAGACCCCCTCTGTATTCTATGGCTAGAGTACAGTCAACTGGAAATGCCCCCCCCCCCCCCACACACACTCAATCTGGGTCTGAGGGCCACTTGGTTTTAATGCTATGTTTTATCTATTTTAGGAGAAGCTCTGAAAGACCTGTATAGATCATCGTCTTCAGAACACTGGCAAGTAAAAGTGATTAATTCCTTTGGAGAAAGCTATGCAAAGCAGTAAATTCTCATGCATATGGAACCATGACTTTTTTAGATCTACTGATAGGGGCTATAGCAAGAGTGGCAGGCCCAGCTTGGGGCCAGGAAAGCTGTTATTTTCCTTTCAATTTCTCTGTTGACATTCTCACATCTTCTGCTATATTTTCCTTTGCATGCAGCCTAAAGCTCAGCAGGATTTTAAAGAAAAGGAATAGTACTTGGGGTAGGAAGGAGGGAGTGGATCTAGAAAAAGGGGAAGAGGCACATTTTGTGGTTTTAATTTTTGAGAACTAAAAAATCTACTTGCTCTTCTTCCTTCCTCCCACTTTTTAAGGTAGAGGCCAGCATGGGGACAACGGTTAAAATTACATGCTAACCAGCTGATAAGATAGGAAAAAAATTATTCTGAAGTATTTTGGATTCCTGAAGCCTTCAGAATGGGAAGGCTAATTTTGTTCCCAGAGTCATGATCACTCACCAACAGAAAATGCCTTCCAAATATTACACTGGGTTGGCAGCTGCCTTATCCCCCAAGAGAGACAGAAGGGAAGAAGAGTGGATCAAAAGAAACTGGACAGCCCTGCTCTGTTAAGAACATGGTGAAACTGGGACATGTATAGATACAGGCTTATAATTTAACTCACATTTTTAATTTACAAAACTGCTTCATGGTAAAAGGTTAAAATTCATGTTATATTTTTTGAGTATAATAAAACTGCTTGCATTTCTTATTGCCCACACTGAAACCAAAAGCAAGGCTTCAAAACAAATTACAAAAGAAAAAGAAAAAAATTCCAATGCACGTCACTGTAACTGGATAATTAGTAAAAATTAAGGATTTAATCTATGAGCCAGAAGTGGTTAAGTTAGAATTTGAGCCTAGAGAAAACAGTATTTTCATAAATATTAATTTCTACTCTGCCCGTTTTTGACTTAGTACTTTCAATGACCTCAAGATTCTCAGTATGCTTTCTCCCTAGTAAAATGTTTTACCAAAACCCACAGAACCTATGCCGCATATACAGAAACCAACGACAAACGATGTGAATTCTACATCGGGTCCAGTGCCAAACCTCACTCACAGGTCATTACAGACACAAATGAAAAAGCAGGATGTCACGGCTGCCATTAATAGACAATCTGGGCGATTTTAAAAGTGCCAATCTACAAATAGCGGACATATGTCATACTGCAGTGATGTTCGACACAGGCTTTGGTGCCAGGGACGAGATCTGAGTTCCCTGGCTCTGTGGCCTTAGGCCCCTTCTTTAACCTCTCTGTGCCTCTGTGAACTCACTTCCAAAATGGACAGATTTAATAGTATGTATCGCATATTGTAATGTGAGGTTTAAAAAGGATGACACCTATAAAAGGCCTAGCAAAATGCTTAGAACACAGAAGCCCTCAAAAATGCCATTCGTTCATTCATTCATTCATTCGCCAAATAGCTACTGCACACCTACTTTGTGCCAGGCCCTGTTCTAGTCACTGGGGAAAAAGCAATGAACAAAACAGAGAAAAATTCTTCCCCTTCTGGAATTTATATCCTAGCAGAAAATATCTCATTGAATAGTGCTTACAATAATTTACTATTATAGCTAATCCAGTGGGTCTTGATGCCACCCAGGGTACATTTAGCAAAGTCTGGAAACATTCTTGGTTGTCACACCTGGGGACATTTAGTAGGTAGAGACCAGGGATGCTGATACACAATCTACTCAAAATGTCGACAGTGCAGATGTTGAGAAACCCTGTTTTAAAGGTTATGGATGGGCTTGGTTAATCCTTAACAAAACCCTATGAGGTAGGAATTACAAATATGGTTATTTTGTTATTTTATAATAACTAACGGTACTTATATTTTATAGAGTATAATTACATAATATTTATAGTAATATTTATATGTTAAAGTTTTATGGTATTTATAAAGTTGTATAAAATGTACATATAGACACTTTAAAAGATATCTCAGTAGAGTGTAAGTATATTTAAGTTCAGATTTTGGATTTTACAAAATTGATTTAAAATTTATTTTATAACCAATGCCTGTAACCTTGTGCCATCTAGATCTTAAATGATTAATTTCTCCAGATTCTCACTCACATGCTTAAGGAGGTGATCTCTGTGCCACATTTGCACTGATTCAGATAACAGAACAAGAGAACACTGCAGTATACTAGAAACACCAGACCAAGAGTCTAGAGCTAGAAGACCTGGGTTCATCATTTCACTGGCTGTGGCATCTTTGGGCAAGTCACTTAGCCAGTCTGGGCTGAGAGTCACCATCAGCAAAACATGGGGCAAAAATGTCTTTCAGATCACGTGTGAAAGCACTATGGAAATCACAATGAGCACTGCCACCGCCATCAAACCACTGACATGTACTAAGTGATTACTTTGTCACTGCACACTGACTCAGTCAACCCTCAGCACAGCCTATGAGGTAAGCACACGCTAATTACTGCAAGCTGAAGATAAAGAAACCCGGCACAAAAAGATGGTAACTTGCTTGAGGTTACAAGGTCAGGAAGTGGCAGGGCCAGGGTTCCTACCCAGGCAGTCTGGCTCCAGAGCCCATCCTCTTAACCAGCATGAGTCTCTCTGGCTGAGCTGTTGTGTAACATCTTCCGACCACACTCGGACATGAATAGCCTCATACTCTTCTTGATTTCTAAGAGTCGCTCTGCCCTGTGTGCTACCATGTTTCCTCCCAAATCCTGACTAGCTGGTCAGCTGCATTTACCAAAGCAAAGAAGGATGAAGTCTCATTTCTTTTTCAAATTACCTTATTTCTTCTAAATAGGTACTATGTATACATAACACATTAAACACAATACAAAATTCAAAGGCACGGAGGAGAATACAGTGACAGTAATTCTCCTTCCTATCCTTGTTTCCCAGCTATCCAGTCCTTTCTACTGAGACAACCAGCATTACTAGATTCTTATAAACTATTCCAGAAATGTCCTAGACAATATATATTCTTTTTCTAAAACAGTTAAATCACTTGTAGTAGGCAAATCATTCCTATTTTACAACCTCATTTTTTTCACTAAACAATATTTTGGAGATCAATCTGTATAGAGCTTCCTTTATTGTCTGAAGAGGATCCGTTATTTTTTTAACCAATCCTGAACATATGAATATTTAATGTATTTCTGATGGTCAGCAATGTTATGATTATCTTATGAATGTATCATTTCTTAC
Organism: Potos flavus; assembly: GCA_028534135.1. NCBI lineage: Eukaryota > Metazoa > Chordata > Mammalia > Carnivora > Procyonidae > Potos > Potos flavus. Next base: position 66,935,926 of record CM052899.1, on the reverse strand, counting down.
ATTGCAAAAATATACTTAGGAATCATTAAGTCAAGGGGTATGTGTCCTTTACCATTTTACTGAAATAACTAAATCGCTCTCTGCATGGGTTATATCACCTTACACTTCTACCTAAAATGCATGAGATCACCATTGAATTTTACTTTATTTCTATATCATTGAACAATATATCATAAAAATTTTTTATTTTTGCCATTTATAAGAAATTTATCTCATATTTTTGATTTGCATTTCTGTTAACGATTAGATTGAGAATCTTTTCACGTGTTTCAAGAACCAATTACATTTCTTTTGTCTAAAAATGTTCTGTTCATATTCTTGTTTTGTTCAATCTGGTTTTTTTTTTTTTTTTTTTCCGAGAAGGGGACAGAAAGAGAGGAGGAAGGGGGTGAGGGACAGAGAGAATCTTAGGCAGGTTCCATATTCAGCACAGAGCCTGACACAGGGCTCGATTTCACCACCCTGAGATCATGACCTGAGCCAAAATCAAGAGCTGGACGCTAACCAAGGGAGCCATCCAGGCACCCCTCAATCTCATTTTTGTAATAAATTGGTTTCTTTTTCTTATGGAATTATAGGAGCCTTTTACGCAAAAAATAAGCCCACTGTCTATAAGTTGCCAGTACTTTTCCCCGGTTTCTTATTATTTGCCTTTGCAGTAATATTTGATTTGTATACAGTGTTGACTTCCTCAGTTCTCTTCTTTCATAGCTTCTAAGTTTTATACTTAAAAAGGTCTTCTCCACTTAAGGGAGTATTAAAAAAAAATCCCTCTTTTCTTTTAGTACTTCTGTGGTTTTATTTCCAAGTTTAAAACTTTGAAAGACTACAATTTATTTGGGTGGACAGTATGAGTTTGCATTCAATCTTCCTGTTTTCCAGATGGCTTCCCAGTTGTCACAATAATTTCTGTTGAATAATCTATCCTTTTACCACTGATCTGGAATGACAACTTTACTACATATGAAATTCTCATATTATTTTTATTTATTTCTTGAATTTTTGTTGTTGGTCTTACAATCAATAAACAAATAAACAGATCATTTAAATTACTGTAGTTGTATTATATGTTTTACTACCTGGTAGAGGTAGTTGACGACCTCATTATTTATCTTTCCAGAATTTTGCTGGCTGTTCTTTAGGAACTTAGAATCACTAATTGGTAATTTTGTTAGGATTGTGTTATATTTATAAATTAATTCAGGGAAAATGGATATCTTTAGCATGCTGAATCTTCCCATCCATGGACATCATATACTTTTGTGTTTGGTTCAAGTCTTTTAACCATCCCCCCACCAACCTCCCCCCGCTTCCAACCCCGTCTTTGGGTGGGCTACTATGACATTTTTAAGTTTTTTCATATAGGTCTTCATTTATTACATTTATTCTTAGAGTTAGAATGTATTCCTAAAAGCACAAAACTTACCTCCTAAATTCATTCCAGCTTGAAGACATTTCTGAAGTCTGCAGGCAGGACAATTCTTCCGTCGAATCTTATCAATGATACAATCATTTCTTCCAGCACATAAATAGTTGTGTTGCCCTGAATAATAAAAAACAACTGTCAAACTAAAGACTACTGCACTAATATAAAGTACTAATAAGTATAATCAGAATATGAAACTTCGTCTTTTCTGCCCTGAAATTTCTTCTTCAAAAAAAAAAAAAAATAGAAGAGAAATACGATTTACAGATAATATAGGCATGGGCATAGTCAGTTTAACACAGGTGAGATTTTAGATTACAGATAAGATTAATACTGCGTTTATTTCCAACTGACTTTCATATACGTAGAGCCATGCTCCCCACACTGAAATTTTTAGTAGCTGCCCAAGCCCTCTCAGGCAAGGTGCAATTTTCATTTAGACATCACAGCAGCAACACAGTGAATTGTTCGAAGGCTCTCCTGCAGTTGTTTAAGCTGCTATGCCTGCCCACCATCTACACACAGGTGATTTCAGTGGGAAGACTTACAAATTATACAACTGTAAATGTTTAACTATTTCATACTATAGACCAAACTGTAACTTAAAATATTCAGATGTAGGACTATGCTTAGAAAGAGGCATCTACTAGCAAAATGTGAAATTGTAGCCTAGCTCTAGTATTCATTTATTTATTTCAAAAGATTTACAGAACATCCACTAGGTACCAGGCACTGTGCATATAGCAATGAATGAGACAGTCAAAAGTTCCTGCTATCATTAACTTTCATTCAACTGGGAGGAGACAGTCAACAGACAAGGTAATTAGGTAAAATATACAAATGTTGGACAGCTGTAAGTGTTAGGGGAGGGGCATATAACATGGTGGACGTGTGGGAAGATGCTGACATTTTAAAAAGAGTACGGAAAGCCTTACTCAAAGATGCTTTAAATAGAGGTCTGAAGGAAAGGAAGGCACTGTGTAGACATCTTGGGGAGAAAAATACACTACACAGAGGGAGAAGCAAATGAGGTAGGGGCTGGGTTGGGGAGGATACTTGGCATTTTTAAGGAAGAGACAAGTATAAAAGAACAGAAAGAATGAGTGGAAAGTAAGAGATAAGGAAAAAGAGTTAATGTGAGTCAGATCATACTAGGCCACAGTAAAGATCATATTTAAGACTTGGACTTTTGTTTTGAGTGCAATGGGAAGCTTTGAGCAGAGAAATGACTTGATGTGATTTACATTTAGCATGATCACTCTGGCTGCTATGTTGACAACAGACTCAATGGATGAAGAAAGATGCAGGAAGACCAGGGGTAGGAGGCTATCACTACAATCCAGGGGAGAGATGATCATGGGTCAGGTCAGTGTGGTAGCAGTGACAGTGGTGAGATGTGGTCAGAGTTTAGATGCATTTTAAAGGTAGAACTGCTAGCATTTGCTGATAGATCAGAAGAGAAAGGGAGGGGTAGAGGCATTAAGATTCTTGGGCTGAACCCTTAAGAGAAATGCAACTGCCATAAATTGAAATGGGGAAGACAGTGGTTTATGGGAAACTACCCCAATTCAGTTTTGGACATGTCAAGTTTGAGATGCTTGAGAAGTTTCTAAGTGGATATACCAAGTTGGCGGTTAGATACACTGGTCTGGAGTCAGGGAGAGGTCTGGGCTGGAGGTGTAATAGCTTGTAGTCATTATTTTAAGCCATGAGACTGGATGAGATCATATGGAGAGTGAGCACAGACTGGAAAGAGAAGAGGTCTGAGGACTGAGTCATGGGTCATTGAAAACATGCAGACAAAGGAGAGAGGGAGTTTCATCGATTGCTATAAAGCAGTGAACAGGATCTAAAGCACTCCCTTCAGCTTAGGACTATCATGCTTCCTTGGTTGAGACTTACTAAGTAAATTACAGTAAATACTCAATAAAAATAATGTGTGTTGCTTAATGTAATTGAAATAATTTAATCTAGAGCACATTCTCAGTAACATTATGGTAAATCTTAGTAATAATAATAAACAGTACTAGAATAGGGAAATCTATCAAAGTAAAGAAATGAAAACCTACCATTATAATAATCTAATGACTTTTTAAAAAAGTGGAGGCTCTTAGTGAATATAAGTATAGATAATTACACAAAGGTAATAAATACCCATGGTAAAGACCATAATTGATTCATACAACATTTCATGATGCTACACAGTATCTTAAGTAATTGGTTACCACCTTTAAAATAAAATTTTAAGGCCCTATTATAGCACTATTTTATTTAAGCCTTACAACAACCCTATGGTATAGAAGGCAATTATTATTATTTCTATTTGCTCACAAGAAAAAACTCATACTAGCACCAGTAAAGTGTCTTCCCCAAATGGTGGAATTGGAAGAATTCAGGAAGGCTGACAGTATCAGTGTGCATTAAGGGCCAGAGTCTTAAACGTCAATTTGCAATATAATTTACTGGTGGTCCAAGAGAATGCTGAAGTGCTCTTTGGAACCACGAAGCAAAGGAACATTATTTGATGAGGAACACTCTAGTTTATCAGCCAGTATATCCATTGACAACCAGCATTATGTGACTTTTGCATAGTGTGAAATTGAACACAAAACCATAGATTTATCTACAATTCACACTGAACTGAACAAACTTTACAGTCCAAAGAGAAAACTAAATGTAATTTTAATTGGTTTTAATTCAGCAAGTATTCACTGGAAACCTACTATGTGTGCAAGGCTGCCAAACATTTGCATAAGGGGCTGGGGTAATCTAAGGTTCTTTTCCACTTCTGCCAATGTGCAGTAAAATGTGACTAAGTCTCTTAGACTGCAGACATATGAGAATGCATAAGAAATGACCACTGCCTTCCGTACACACTAGAAGATTTTCTTCTTTGGGTATTCAAAAACAGAAACTTCCAAAAGCTGGGATATTTCCATAAGGATTTAAAAAAATGAAGACACCTTAAAAATCCATGTTACTATAATGTTACAGGATAATTTCCTTCCTGCAGCAATATTTGAAATTGTATACCTGGTTTCCACCAACCAGTGTGGTCACTGCCACCAATTCATCTTCCAAAAATAGGATGGGAACATTGTAAGGGACTGAGGCAGCAATGGTCTAAGAGTTTTCACACAATTCCCCATCATTTATGTTTTTAGTTGTGCAAACATTAACGATTTAAATTGTACCTTACACTAGTATGTAATGTATGTCCCATCCCTCAATCTATATTAAAACATCAAAGTAACAATAACAAAATCCGCAATGAAAACAAGACAATGCATCTAGAAGATCTAAAAAACTTTAATCATGTGTTATTTAAACGCTGTGTTCTCCTAGTATTAAGACTGCTAATCCTGAGTAATTGACATCCCAGGCATTTTCAGGTAAACGATTTTCTCTGATGCTAACATAGGGCAGACAACCAGAATGCTGGGCACCAGCCAGTGGTGTCTTTGGATGATAAGCTAAAGAACTCAGATTTTATTCAGCAGGTGATGGGATATCACTGAAGATTCTTGCTTGGAATATGCTGAGTTCAGAGCTGTGTTTTAGAAACATTAATCTGAAGGTGATATACTAAATAGATAGAATGGAAATAGGGGACACTATTAACAGTCTACTTGAAAGTTCTCAAAGATGGCCTCTATGCAAATTAGTAGCTATATATTTGTCAGACTATATAGCAACAGGAATAATCCTGTAGTTAAAAAGCATCTTGGTGATAAAGGAAACAAAGATTTCTCATTCAAATTACATGTCCATTATGGGGAGAATTCCAGTTCTGGTAGTGGCAGAACAGCTTGAATCAGATAAACCTCCTACAGATAACAATTATAAACTGTCCACAAAAGGAGAGAAAGATTTGAAGGCACTGGGGAGCAACCAAAAGCAGGCAGAAACTGGAATAAAATGGACTCTTAAAAAAAAGAGAATCACCCTAAACAAGGTTCACCTTTGAACAGGTCTCTCCTTGAGGGCCTATATTCCACTCAATGCAGGGTTGATAGAAACCAAGCAAAATCCTCAGTCTTATTGGCTTCAGAAGGCAGAGAACAGACCTGGGTACTGTCAGAGTAGCTAGAAATTGAAGAAGGATATTCTGGAAAGAAGGGTGTCATAAGGGAATGGAGGTAGATAAGATGTACATATTAACTTCCCTCAAATTCTTCGCTGACCCCTAAACTGAACATGAAACTTCAAAGAGTCTAGGGGTAAAACAATTTAAAATAAAAGGGCTGAGCAGATTATTTCAGCTGCTGCCCATCACAAAATGTTTGAATCCCACTATATCGGAAAGACTCGTTAAGTACCTCAGGCTTTCCTGAGTATTTTCTAGTAATACTAGTAATACTTTCCTGAGTATTTTCTAGTAATACTAGAAGGTCCCTACCTTAGGAGGAAATACGGTATTCCAGGACTGAGGCATTTACCCTATGGCTAAAGGCACAACCTATCTTTAAAAAAGTTTAAAGCAAAGGCTTGACAATTTCAAAGTGATCTGTCAGAAATGTAACTAACTACTACAACAAAACTCAATACTCTTTGGAGAAATATAACAGAATCTGGATTCTCCAGAAAGTCGAGAATACAATAATAATCATCAGAAATATTTAAAAACAGAAAAATACAAACCAAAGTTAATAGAAAAATTCATCAGTAAACAGATCCAGAGGTAGAAATTAACAGATAAGGATTCAAAAACTGATATGTTAGACTGTATAAGTAAATATGATTAATAGGAGTTAAGAATTGCGGACTATCAGAAGAGGTGTGGAAACTATAGAAACAAAATAAACAAAACCAAATGGATATCCAAGAACTGAAAAATATAGTATCTAAAATAAAATATTTATTGGTTAGAATTAACAATATATTGGGCACTAAACAAAAATGGGCTATTGATATTAAATAAATATAAGTAGAAATCATCCAAACTAAAGCACAAAGAAAAAAATTACAGTATAAATGAAGAAGGCCCTAATAGCCTGTAGGATAGCATTAAGTAATTTAATATGTGTGCAGTTGGAGTCCCAGAAAGAGAGAGAAAATAGGTCAGAAAACTATGTGAAAATTTATAAATTTTATTAAAGCAGCAACTTGAAAATCTAGAAAGCTTAGCAAATGCCCCCTTTAAAAGATAAACACAAAGAAAAGCACTATAGCACAATATAGTTAGGTTGCTGAAAAACAAATATAAAAATAATTATAAGCAGCCAGAGCCAAAAAAAAATTACATTACATAAAAGGGAACAAAGAAAAGAGTAATATCTAATTTCATATCAAAGCAATTGAGGCCAGAAGACAACATATAATATCTTGAAAAACCATCAACCCAGAATAACCAATGAAAATATTTCTCAAAATGAAGGTGAAAAAAAGACATTTTTGGATAAACTAAAGCTAAGGGAGTTTGTTGCTAGTAGAATCACATTATAAGATATGGAAAAGGAAGTTCTCTTTGCTGAAGGAAAATGATACCAAATAGGAGTCTCGATGTACTGAAAAGAAAGGCAAGAATTGGAAATGATAGATGGTAAAATGTAAAAGACATTTTCTTTCTTTCTAAAAATTATTTAAAAGTCAAATGATTGTTTAAAGAAAAAAAGAATAAAAATGTATTATGAGATTTATAAAATATATATGAGTGAAATATCCAAGAACAAAGCAAAAAGAAGGGATATAAATTGAATTCTACTGCTGTAAGTTTATTACATTATATTTAAAATGGTATACTTGAAATTAATTGAAGGTAGACAGTGATAAATTAAGAGTATATCCTGTAATCCTTAGAGCAATGGTTCTCAAAGTATGGTCCCTGGACAAGCAATAACAACATCGTATGAGAACTTATCAGAAATTTAAATTTATAGGTCTAACTCCAGACCTACTAACTCAGGAGCTCAAGGGTGGGACTTAGAAATCTGTGTTTTATATAGCCCTTCAGGTGATTCTGATGCACATTAATGTTTGAGAGACTGTCTGAGCAGCCACTAGAATAATAACACTAAGAAGTGTAGCTGAAGAGATAGTAGAGATATAAAATGGCATACTAAAAAGTATTTAACCCAAAAAATATAGAGAAGGAAAAGCAAAGGAACAAATAACAGAGGGAACAAAAGGAAAACAAACACCAAAGTAACAGATATAAATCTAATATAGCAATAATTACATTAAATGTAAATGGTCTAAACACTTTAATTAGAAGTCAAAGATGGTAGACTGGCTAAAAAGAAGCAAGACTGATACACGTGTTAAGGTGCATTTTAAATATATAGGCATAGACAGGTTGAAGGTTAAAAGATGGGAAAATATACACAATGTAAAATGTAATATAAGAAAGCTGATGCAGCTATATTAAAATCAGACAAAGTAGACTTCAAGACAAAGAGTATCACCAAAGAAACAATGTCATTTCATGATGATTAAATTGACAGATAACAATCCTAAATATAAAATGCATCTCATAGTGGAGCTTCAAAATACATCAAGCAAAAATTGACAGAACTAAAAGGAAAAAAGATAAATCCAAAATCACAGTTGGAGATTTAAGAACCCTTCTCTTAGCAACAATTTCTCAGAACAATCACTATCTATCTAGAGAAACAGTAAAGATATAGAAGATTTGAACAATATTATCAAACACCTTGACCCAATTAACAGGTCACACAATTACACAATACACATGTTCAACTGCTCATGGAACATTCATTGAGATAGAGTATATCTTGAGCTACAAAACAAGTGTCAAATTCTAAAAGGATTGAAATCATGCACAGTATGTTTTCTCACCACAAAGGAACTAAATTAGAAATCCATACCAAAATAGCTAAAAAAGCCACACATATCTGAAAATTAAGCAACACCCATCTAAGTAATTTTTGGGTCAAAAAAGAGATCAAAATGGAAATACTGAATATTTCAAATTGAATGATAATGAAAACTCAACATATCAAAATTTGTTGGATACAGCCAAAGCAGTACTTACAAAAGAATTTTTAGCTTTATATACTTATATTAGAAAAAAGAAAGGTTTAAAATTGATGATCTAGGATTCTATCCTAAGAGATGCTAGAAAAAAATAGAAACGAATCCCAAAGCAAATAGAAGGAATGAAATACAGTGTGAAATCAATGACAAAGAAAAATCCAAGCAATAGAGAAAAATCAACAAAGCCAAAGAGTAGTTCTTTATAAAGCCTAATTAATTAGGCAACAGCAGACAGGCTGGGAATTCTGCTCCATGTCTTCTCACCTTAGGCCCTAGGCTGATGGAGCTGCCACCATAGTGAATACTGTGAGTCTCATGGCACAGAGGCTGGTGAATCTACTTAGTAAATCTAATACTCCAGCATAGAAAGGACAATTCACTATTCATTGCTCAGATCTAGTCCAATAAACCCACTCAACCACAAGCAAGGCAGGAATTGGAATCCTACCTCGTGCCCAGAAGGCAAAGAACTGGAAATATATGGGGAACCTCGCTGAAGACTACCTCCATAAAGGGTAAATGAAAACATAAAATTCAGCCTTTATATTAGTTCTTCTCAAAGTATTAGAAGATTTACATTATTGCTTTTTTTTGAACAAATTAATTTTAATAGATAATGCTGAGAGCTTTCCATAAATAGCTGAACTTTTTAAAATGTTAATGAGAAGCTACTAGTGTGTAACACATTTCCTTTTAAAAGAAAATAAACATCTATGGACTATTTTAATAAAGAATGTAATCCATTGACCACCCCCACGTCCCAAAAGCCCCAGCCTTTTTTATCAATGGTAGTACACTAAAATGCACATGTATTCAGAATTTGTACCAAAAAAAAAAAAAAAAAAGAAACTAAATAAATTAAAAGCTTATAGGGGAAATGCAAATGTCCCACAATTTTCAAATAGATTATAATTATTTTTCTTCATAAAAATTTAGGGAAAGTTCCATCTGGCTAGTTGGTAACAAGCACTGTAATAGATACTCCAAGGAAAAGAATGTTCATTTCCACAACACGGAGAGAAATAAAAGCTTAAAGTAAATAGGATATGCTTTGAAGATTCCAAAATATTTATTTAAATTAAAACTTTTGTACAAAATTGCTGAACATCCATCTATGACACTCTATTAGGCACTACGAAGAACGATACAGCACAAACAGCATAGTTCCTGGTCCGTACCTGCTACTGAATAAAAGAATGAAGAAATGAATATAAACCTACAGATAAATTCAACTGTGTACAACATACAGAACTTAAATGTTCATACAGTATGTTGTATATAGACAAATCCATAGTAATGAATGTTCACAGAAGTCCTACCGACTCCTAGGTAATTGACTTTCACAAAAGATCCATGCATACAAATCCTTTCTGCTTATCTCCAGCATCATATTTTCAGACTTTTCTACATGCATACAACAATGGAAAAAGAGCTCTCAGGATTTACTAGGAAGCAGCAGAGAGTTCTGTGAAAGGCAAAGCTTAAAACAGGGTCAGAATCCCACAGTGGATGAGTGTGCCTTCCTGGTGTCCTAGATCCTCAGTAATTCCCCCATGAGGCCCACATGTTGCTCCCTTGAAGTTGCCTAGGTAGCCATTACAGAGCCGCTTGCATGTAAGAGCATCCTGTTTTAAGAATGAAAATCTGTTCAGTAGGGCTCAGGGAACTTTAGTCGCTCATCCATCTGTGTGTACTAGTTCAATGTACCTCCTGCCTGAGGAAGTGGCAGCTTTCTGGAGAAAAGGCAGTCATTCTAGAAAACAGAAAGCCACCAAGGTTAGAGCAAATCTGCATGGGGTACCAGAAGCTTAGTACATATGTAATATAAATTCACGGGCTTACAGACAAACCGGAAGTACTCAAACCAAATGGAAAGTGCCCGTGGACTTTAACAAAGTTGAGTTCAAAAATTTAAAAAACAAATCAACAGTATCATTTTTGCCCTATTGTTCTCAACTATGGCATTGCTTTTAAGTGGAAAATAATTCAGAAAGTGCCTAAAAATTAACATCATTGTTTTAAAAGTTACTGAACTCAAGAAAAATGGTCTATTAAAATTTTCAATTACTTTGAAATCAAGAACCAAGTTTTTATTGTACTTGGGCTGGTCCCAAATGAGAAAATACAGATTGGATGACATATGGGTCTTGCCTTAAAGCATCAATAATGCTAGAACGGAAAGAGTGGAAACATGGAAGGCAGCGGGGAGGAGATATAGTTGGAAGGGCACATCTTTGTCACCAGACACACCTGAGTCCCAACCCTACCTCAGTCAATAGGGGAGCTGTGAGATGCTTGGTCAAGTTGCTTAACCCGTTCTGAGCCTCAGCTTCCTTATCTATAAAATGGACATAGTAACGCCTGCTTTGTAGGTTGTCAGATGGATTCAAATTGATATATAGAGAACAAGAAGCACAAAGCCAGGTCCAAGGCAAGAACTCAAAAAAAAAAAAGATGGTGATATTGATGTTACCCATCCTTTTTTTTTTTTTTTTGGTTAGCTCGGTTAAAAAAAAAAAAAAAGTAGAATAAGAAAATCCAAAGAACAGGGGCGCCTGGGTGGCTCAGTTGGTTAAAGCCTCTGCATTCGGCTCAGGTCATGATCTCGGGGTCCTTGGATCGAGTCCCGCATCGGGCTCTCTGCTCAGCGGGGAGCCTGCTTTCCCCCTCTCTCTCTGCCTGCCTCTCTGCCTGCTTGTGATCTCTCTCTCTCTGTCAAATAAATAAATAAAATCTTTAAAAAAAAAAAAAAAGAAAATCCAAAGAACAAACATAGCCAACTCTTAATTAAATATGTCAGTGAGGAACTTCCTGTGGGAAGAGAATATTACCACTGAGTGAAGAACTCCTGTAGATGAAAAGAGCCCACTTGAGATGACACAAATACCATTCAGCTCTGATCTCATCTTCAAGCCTTAACTTTTTCAACAAGCTGGCAAGGATGTGAGAGTGGGGAATGATATCCTTAGGGTAAACACGGGACAGAAAGCTGGGACTCAGATCTGCCTGCAGCTCAGCTAAGAATTCCAGATGAGGGCCGAAGACCATAAGAGGAGTGTAAGAGTCTGGAAGGTTACAGCTTCCTTGTACTGTTGATCCTCACCCGCTTTCTCTCTTTTCCAGTGTTACTTAATATCCGAACTCTTCAAAGTAAGTAGGCACATGTTTTAAAGGCAAAACATGGTCCATTCCCTCCATGACCTTTCTAGAAGGTGGATGAGGCTGGGGAAACGTAAATGACTAAGATAAATCACTTGAGGTTGATGTGGTATGACTTTAAAGAAGGAAGTGATTACACTGGGAAGAGAGGGATGAGGAAGTCTTTGCGCAGAGAGCAAGCATCTGAAGTAAGCCTCGAAGAATGCTGTGGATTTGAAACACGGAGAGAACAAGCACACGGGCATCCCAGGCAAAGGACGGGGGCAGGGAACAGCAGGGACATGGTTAAATGTGTGGTGAGCAACTGGTCTGGCCAGTTGAGGCCCAGGAAGACAGGGGAACAGAGAAGGAAATGTGTACCTACACATTCTGGTGATCAGAGGACATCCAGGGGGCTGTCAACACTATGAGGGCTCCTGAGCCCTCTCTTCCAGGTTTTAAATGCGCCCATCCACCTAACTCAGTGGATGTCCCCACCTGAAGGTCTCTGACATGTCAAATCCTCCATGTTCACAAATCAAGTGTAATGTGCCCAACCCCCAGACAGCCCTCTTCCAGCCTTCTACAGTCCCCTAGCCTTAGAGCTATAGCCAGTTATCAGAACTAGAAGCTTCAGGGTCATCCTTGATTTAAACCCTGCCCACCTCCCCACAACTCCCGCAATCCTCAATATTCAGTGAGGTCCTGAGGCCATGAGGTCCTGATGATTCTCTGCCCTGAGTTTCTCTTGAATCCTATCTATATCCGCCAGTACTTAAGCCCCTGATTTTAGGCTCTCCTGGTTAAATTTCTGAATTACAGAGTTTGAATCCCAGCTTACTATCTGTGTGACCCGAAACAAATTACTTCACCTTTCTGTGTATCAGTTTCCTCATTTGTTAAACAGGAATTATCAACGTGCCTATCTCGTGAGTTATCGGGAAGATGAATACACCACATAAAGTACTTAGAGTAATCCCTAGCATCCAGTAAGGATCCGGTGAATGGCAGTTATCATAATATTATTGCTATTATCATATATTATTGCATATTATTATGATTGTAACTAGTCTATCCTGCCTCTACCATGTCCCTACTTCTAAATCAAATGATGATTAAACTTTAATTTGAAAGCTGTCTAAAAGAGATGAACGCTAACATAGCCCTCAGTATCTAAGAACACAGAGTGAAGAGCTACCCTGGTTGAAATGGCCACGAGGACCCTCCCTGGTGCTGCTCCCCATTCTGCACCTGCCGGTGATCCAGAAGGCATTGTGCTGCAACCCTCGGGCTCCTCTGAGCTCACATTCAGAGCCATGAGCCTCCGCCTTGTAGAGAGCATGCAGTGATCCTTTGGAATCACAAATCTGATCATTTCACCCTTCTGCTTAAAGGCCTTCCAGGGCCCTTTGCTACCTAATCTTCCAAGTCCAAACTCTTCTGTATCTTATTCAAAGCGATACTGAGCCACTGGGGCACAAAGAGGGGAGGCAGGCTGGCAGGCAGAGCTCAAAGATGTGCTCAGCAAAACTTACTGCTATTTCAGGAAAAGTAAGCAAAGCTGGGATCAGAGGCATTTGATATTGTAACACTGGATTGTTTTTTCTACTGATGTTTTAGTTATAGTGTTTTTATTGTCATTTGATTGCTATTATGATCAGAATGAAAGACATCGTATCTGGTGGTTTATTTTAACAAAATGGAAAAATTCAGAAGATTGGTGACTTTGTATATCTGTATCTCTTTTCACAGGTACAGGCACATAGGTCAGTCTGGAATTACAAACTATCCTTAGAGACATCCTAAAACTGCAGATGGATAGTGCAGGGTGCAGGGAGCATCCCTGTCTATCCGACCCTGGCTCATGTTCCATATTAGGGCTGTGGCCGCACCTGTGGTACATCTTCCCCATTACTTCTTTGCTTTGACCTTAGGAAGGAGTCCTATTTCTGCTTTGCTCTGGCTCAACTACTTTCATATTCAGTGATATCTAGGGACACACACACCTTCTTTAATTCCCCAGCAATGTTCTGCTCCTCTAACTACATCTGGAAAAATACACCATCCTCTCTTATTCCATCTGGGAGCTGGGCCATACCCCACTATTTTGCTCTTACCACTAAGTCACATCCTTCAACTTATTTACCACACCCACCCCCCCCCGGGTTGATATTTTATCTACCACCAGCTACTGCTTTATTTCTAAATCTGTTCACCATTCAGGTAGGGAAACGTGGTGCTAATTCCTAGGTTTCTTAGCGATAAAGACAGAAGCCCACACCAGTGTCCCTGAGACTCAGATCTCAAAAATACGGATATGATACCAGGTGGGCTCCCCCAATGTGAATCCTGTGACAAAGATTCTATGGTCCTTCTCCACCTGCTTCCATGGAAACTTGCTCCCCAATTTCTGACTCCCCAGATCTGCAACATGTTTGAAGGCAGGGAACGCAGAGAATATACGGTCGCGTGAGAATCCAAATGTCAGGGTGCAAACCTCTTGATGACAGTTAAGACATATTTTAGATCCTTTCTTGTGATTGTTTTCATTTTCCTTTTAAAAAACAATCTATCAAAGAGATTTCACCAAAGGATCTCATTTTCCTTTAAAATTTTATTTTCGCGCTTACCATGCTATGTGAAATGCAATTTTCTTTTTCACGCCTTGAAACTACAAGAGAATTTAACTAAAAGGGGGCAGAAATGAATAACAGTTTAATATTTATCACTATCTCAAAGATACATTGCTCAATAATTTGTTATATGCCCAAAGCCATTAACGACTCTGAAGGTTTTGTTGCTGTTGCTGTTATTAAAACCTGGGAACTCTGTGCTTTAGCAGAAAACCAAACTTTTTGAGTCCTCTTTAACTTAACTACCCCTGATGGATACTCTAAGAATTTCCAGGCTTTATGTACAATGTAGTTTCCCTTTTTCTGAAAAGGCATCCATTTTCAGAAAGGTAATTTCACCAAATCCCTTTTAGAATTAACTTTTGGCTTAAATTTCTTTCTGATTTTTAAAGGTCCATTTGTTATCCTGCTGGAGGATTTTTTTTTTTTTTTTTAAAGCAGTTGACAACTGCCCAGCAACAGCAGCCTGTGTTTGCAGTCACTATTTTGGGCTACATCACATGTCACTTACATAACCTTGTTTAACTGCTCTTGAACTGGTTTGAACAACCTGGGAAACAGATTAGGGCAGTCCCAGCAAATTCCCTCATTGCAGATTCTGATGGGTGATTTCCCATCCCCCCTGCCCCCATCTTAAAATGTTGCACGGTGAACAAGTGTCTGACAAGAACTGGTTATTCATTGTTAGAGCCAGCTAAAACATCTGATAATTAACTTCCTCTGCTCAGTTTAAACCAGTCCGGTCTGCCCATAATAAATCAATGAACAACGATCCCCTGCTGCTGGGGTTTATGAGTGAGCCTGGATTAACATGCTTTAAAATGCCAGGGGCGGGGCGGGGGGAGGGGGAGGGACTCTCTTGAGAAGTAAGTATAAGTTGCCTCTGCCCCCTTTAAACACCAATCTTTTGAAGTTATGTTTTGAGGAGTCTAAGATTTTAATTTAGAAGTCTGATTGGACTTATTTTTTTCCCGGTGTTTCAAGAGTTCTTCCCATGTGGGTAAACACGAAATTCCCAGATAAACATTCTTCTTGGTGTGAAGGGTATTAGTTTTTCATTGAATAAAAATATAACTTCTAATTATCGTAACTTAAATTTTAGGCACTCAGTATATTTTGGTGAAAGACAATCAAAGAAAATATATGACACAAGCCAAGTGCAATGAGCTTTTAACCTTGAGAAACACGTATTATGCT
>CM052899.1:66852631-66920036 GCA_028534135.1 Potos flavus | reverse complement strand
GGTATTATGGGTCATGTGATGTAAAGGTTCTCTCTGTCTCCACTATCTTCTGGCCACCCCGTTCCCTTCCCCAGTGGCAACCACTGCTATTAATGTCTTTGTAGCATTCCAAAGGTTTTCTAGGATGCATGTCTTTTAAGCACAGTGAATATGTTCTGTTTGTTGAGTTAAGCACTATTAATTCAATATGTCTGTTTGTTATTTTGCTAATTAACTCAATAAATAATTGTTGGGTGGTTATTACATGCCAGTTATTGTGATCAGCACTGGGGTTAAGAGATAAATAAGGCAAGATCCTTGTCCTTGAGGGACTTGTACACGGTCCAGTGTGGGAGACAGGGTGCTAAGCAAATCGAGCCCCGGAGCAAGAACAGCAAGTGGGCAGAGTGCTAGAACGTGGAAGAGGAAGGACTGTTGTTTCAGAAGTCAGAAAACGCCCCCTTAGAAAAAAGCATCACTAGGCCAGCTTCTTGAGGAATGTCTGTTGGATGGAAAGGGAGAGAAATTTTTTAACTAGAGAAACAACATATTAAAAAGTGGATGATGGCAAAGGGTATCATATACAGGGATGGGAGAGCCTGGTGTAGCGGAAGCATAGGGAGCGTATATGGAGGCTCTAAAAAATAAGACTGCAAGGATTTGCCGTGCCATGCTATGTAGGCTGGCTATTGATCTTTAGGCAACGGGGAAGCCAAATCCAGGTCTAATTTGTGTTTTTAGGAAGTTCACAGGGGAAGCTCAGTGGGAAATACTCAGAGTAATGGCAAAGGGACTGGTTAAGCTCAGAATTCACGTGAGTCTTTAAAAGGGTGGTTAGGAGACCTAATTTCCAATTAGTCATCCTAATCTCTGTTACTCCCTAGCTCCAAATGTGTTTTTCTATATCTTACCCGCTTCAACATCCACTCATTATACAAGGGAGAACTGTTAAAACCATCCTAAATTATTTCTTTCTGGCCCTCCATGCAAATATTCCACACCTTTCTGATTTTATAACTCAAAGGCATTGACTTCTGCCTCCAGGGTCTCATGGTCTCAAAGAAGCAGACACTGTGTACGCTCGAGGTAAAAATGGTAGCCTTTGAGTTACCTTCTTACCTTGCCAAAGCAGAGTAGATATTTTCTTTTTTAGCATTCTAAATTGGGAAGGTTCCCTTTATCCAATTATTCCCAATAGAAATTACTCCCAAATTTTAGGATCT
This sequence comes from Potos flavus, assembly GCA_028534135.1. Lineage (NCBI taxonomy): Eukaryota > Metazoa > Chordata > Mammalia > Carnivora > Procyonidae > Potos > Potos flavus. The sequence continues at coordinate 66,918,834 of CM052899.1, read as the reverse complement.
TTGAACCAAAATTCTTGTGCTGATGAGGAAAAAGTGGTATGGGATGTAGATCTGCACACATTAGGACTTTGCATAAGATTATTTTACCACTCGGAGTTAAGATTACAATCAGAGGAGACACGGTGGAGGAACCGTGGGAAACTGTCCTGGGAAATAAGACAAGCTATTGGGTGAGAAGAAGGGCAGGGGCGGATGAGAGAGCAGATCCTAAGTGTGTGGAACCATTATGAGAAGATGACAGACAGAACACGCTAGAAAGGCAGAGGACTAACGTTTGGTGAGTAGCTGCAGTGCTCTAAGCTACCAGGCTGGAAAAGTTATATTCTCATCATATTCAATGTTTCTAGGTAATATTATCTTCGTGTTCTGGACAAGAAAATAAGTTAAACAGCTGTCCATGGTGCTTCTCATGGCCAGTGGTGATGTCAGGATTTGAACCCAGATCTGATAAAACCCACGCTCGCCTGGCGAGTGACTCAGGAGCAGTCCTGAAATCTTAATATGCACGATATCTATTCTTGCTTTCTAAGAAATCTTTGTACTTACACATTTTAACCTTGTACATCTGGTCATTTGACTAAATTGCTTAAAATCAAACAACTTCCCTTTTAGAAAATAGCGTGGTCCTTATTTATAGCTGAAACTCAGAATAAGAAAAGTAATGTAGTTCCTAAGGTAGTGATGGGTTTGGGCTCAGACACATGTGGGTTATATTCAGACTCTTATATCCAGACTCTCATCACTTATCAGCTATGTAATGCTGAGCAAACCTTGCAATGTATTTTCTCCCCACAAAATTAGAGTAACCAAACTTATCTCATGGGGGATTGTAAAGAAGAAATGCAATAGTATGTTTAAAAGGCCTGGCACCATGACTGGAACACAACTGATGCTCCACAAACCTTCTCCCCCAAGGTCATACCCTTGAGCTTGAGATTGGGGAGTGGGGCACTGTTCCTGGAGCTGAATGTCTGGCTCCCACGTCATTTCACCACCCCCTGACTGTGAGAGCTGGTTAGCCGGCCTCATGAAGCCTTCATATCCCCATCTATAAAATGGGGAGAGTAATAGTACCTCTCCCTTAGGGTAGCCCTGTCTAGACCATCTTGACTTTGAGCAGGAAGGAACAAGTCCCTCTATTCTAAACCTGTAAGTCCAATACGATCTCTAATTATGCTTGTATTCTAGGTTCACTTTCTGTTAACTGGGCTTGTGCCTCATTCCTGTGTCCCATTGTCTGTTCTATAGCTTGCATAGTAGCACCCCCAAATTCTTATAGGACAAAGTTGCTAATACCCTGGCTGTCTCTGAAGTCCAGCTCCCAGACTGAGGCTCTGACACTTGTTTCTTGAGAGCCCACCTGGCTCCTCTTGCGCTCAGAGACTCTCATGATGCCCTGTCCAGATCACAGGGGCTTCTGTGCTCTGCCCTCTGAACTCTGTTCTTCTGGCATGAGTGTCCATGCTCCAGTTACTGTCCCATGTTGGTGAGCGGGTCTGGTTTCATCCACCAGGCCTTTCTAGTTTGCGCCATCATTACTTATTCTACAAAGATGTATTTTCTTTCCCTAATTCTTGTCATCATTTCTTCTATACAGAAGAGATGAGACACATAGAGAAATAAGCATTTAGCTTATTTGCAACTGTACTGTGTTTTCCCCTCTCTTGAAAGGCAAGAGTCTGTCGTGAGGAACATATAAAATTTGCATTACTAGATCATTAAGAAAGTACATAGATTTACAAATTGGTTGCCTAACGATCATTGTGGTCGCTTTTAAATCAGAAAGACACATTCATCTTAGTGGCCGCTGTAACTGGAAAATGGCCAGATGATTTTTAGCTCATTTGGACAATCTCAATAGGCCTGGGATGGTTGTTCCCAGCCCTTACTGGTCTGGGCCTTCTCCTGCTCTTCCAAGTCCCCCTTCTTCAGGCCTCGTCTAGCCACAGGTCTGGGGTTGATACTGCTTTGGGTCAGAAGTTCACAGAACATTCCAGCCCTTCTCTACTCCTATTCCCCATTCGTGATGCTGGCTTCCTGCATTTGCTCAGAGCTGCACTGCTGCATAATGTGCTCTAACTGCACGAGTTTCCCAGGCCGAAATCTCCCTACTGGACCCCAGGTCATAAGTCAGCACTTCTGTAGAGTGTCCTCTTCTCCTTGAAGGAGCAGCTTCTAGAGGATAACCCTTTTTTGTTAATAGAGAATGAAAGTGGGCAGACAGAGGCCTGCGTTGGTGTGATGTCTGAGTTTCTAATATCCTCTCCTATGGGGTCTAGATCCAAGCCCACTGCACTAGAACAAGGTAATTTGCTTCCCCACTTGCCGGTGTTCCTTATACACACTCCTAAAGAGAGAAAAAGACCTGGGATTTGAGGTAGGGTTGGGGCTTGGTCTTGGTCCCCCATCCAAGCTGCTTTTCCAGGTACCTGCCTGGCACTGCTGCTGTGTCCTTAGCTGTCCCCGCCCTTTGTCACTCTACTCTACCGCATGGTTTAAGCTCCGCAAACCACGGGTAAGACTTCAACATGCCAACTGTCTGCCTGGATTCTCACTCCTACGCCCTGTCATCGGCTATGTGATCCCCGAGGCCTCATACCAGCCATATGCGTGGACTGCGGCTGGGAATGGCAGTGCCCCTTTGACTCTTGACTTTATTCCTATTTGTCCTAAGATATGTTGTACAGTACCATGCCGTGCGAATGAAGAAATCCTGAGACACTGCAAATGTAAAGCAATCATATTGTGGTTTTTAAGCCTTTTCTAGCCACAAAGCCAATAAATTATTATTTACTAAGTTAAACGATTTTATATATAAGTTCTTCAGTATGCTTTATAAATCCCTAACTAGCTGGTCATCCTGGTCAAGCTGTAGCCTTCTTAAATCCCTTCTCTTAACTGCAAAATGTAGAGATGGGATTGTCTGCACTGTTTCTGTGCTCAATCTCTTTGCTTCTATGGTCCTGTAAAGAGGAATCATTGAGGGAAAGATACAAAGTCATCATTAGAATGAGCAGGCAGTAAATAGGGCAATGTAGCCTTACCCTGTGGTCTATGTAAATACACAGTGTAATTGGCAAAGCCAAACTAAGAGCAAATTGCTAAAGACAGGAGAGGGAGCTGTAATCACTGTCCTTATCCCACACAAGAGTCTTAGAATTGCAAATTAGTTAAAAGAATTAAAAAGTAGTCATTATGGCCTTTGGTGAGAAAGGCAAAGATAACAGAAATTACTTTTTTGAAAATACTTCCAAAGAAAGTACTCCAGGAGAGAAAAAAACAAAATCATAAAAACATGTATATATTTGTATAGATACCTACATCCTAAAGAGCTGTAACACTGCTGAAAGTCAAAAAGCAATCACATTACAATCTTGAAGCTGTGTTATGCAAAAAAAAAAAAAATTTTTTTTTTCTTTTCACTAGGAAATTTTCACTAGGTATTCCAAGATTAAAAAAAATGCAGAAATAGGTTTTGACCCCCTCCCCATTTTCCATGCTCACTCCTACAAGTTTTTAAGGAGGCTACTTGTTTATGTATTTATCTTTATGTTGCAATTGTAAAATTGATAAAAATGTGTTGGGAAAAAGTCTAGAAGTCATACTGTAAGTCAAAGAGAAATCAGAGATCATTATAAAGGAGAAGCTGTGGCTTCCCTGGAAGAGTATTAAAGAAAGAGGTACTCCGTGGTTACCACCTAAGATCAAGTAACGTGAGATAATATGCCTGTATGAAGCAGGATGGTGATAAACGTAATACAGCTTGCAGGCCAAAAATAGCCTAGTTTTTCCCGGCTCTGAATTCCATCTGTCAGAATAAGGTGGATGGCATTCATCAGATACCCACAGTGCATACATAGCTGGACTGATTTAATTCTCTGGGGGACTTAAATTTTCTTACCCATAAAAATAATCAAGCACCAATTAATAGAATTTGTGAAATTCTTATGTAATGGAGGCTTTGGACATTATCGTCAGCCCATTCTTTCTCCCTTTTTAGAGACCAAGGTCAGAAAACATTCACATCCTTTCTACACGTGTCTAAAGTCTTTACTAAACCTCAACGCTCTCTGCAAACTTAACTGACCTCGGACACATACATCTTCTCTCTCTAAAACACCCTCACACTTTATTTGAACCTCAGGGATTTAATTTATATTAGCTAAGAACTATTATAAACTGGGCCCCAAAGTGCTGCATTATTTTAATTAAGATTTGTAAGAATACCATACACTATTACAATTACTCCCATTTCATAGTGTTCTTATTGCTCTGGCAAATTCTCACTGGCAATTATTGCTTTCTTCCCTATGTGAAGGGTGGGCATTTGTGAGCCATTTTTTCATATCTATATCAGAATGCTTTCAAGGGAGGGAGCACATCTTATGCATCAACAGAGCCCCATGATGTGTATCACATGGTAAGTGTGAAATATGCGTTTATATCATTCTCAGAAGTAAAGAGTGGAGTCCTCTGGTTTACAACCAGGCTACTCCTGGGGGCAGGGAGGCGCTGTCTTCTCAGCTGGTGCACCAGCCCTGTGCTAATGGCAGTTTCCTCCCAAACTTCTCAATGCTCTGGCTGGCAAAGTCGTAGGAGTTAACATTTAAGGTCTTGCACCAGAGGAGTCAATAGTTATTGTATCATCATATAATGAAACAAATATACACGGGGGGCCAAGAAAATATCTGAAAGTGAATGAGAAGTTCATTTGAATGAAATGAAAATTTAAACAAAAAGCACATTTTGGAGATTTTTAGTGGTCTGCAACAAGATTTTGAATAATAGATTCTCATTTAACCAAAGTTTAGTCTTATGATACAAACTGATTTGTGACAAAACAAAAGTATTTTCTAGGTATATGGCTTCAGTTTCTGTCCTTTTATACTCACCGACTGTGTGACAGGCATTGTGTTTATTGACATATGACAGGTATAAGAAAAGAAGCTTACAAAGTTGTTCACAGAACTACATATAGAACTACTTACAGGTATAAAAAGTGTTATGAGCTTCATGCCTGTTAGGATGGCTGTTACTAAAATGGCAAGAAAAAACAAGTGTTGGTGAGGATGTGGAAAAAAACGAAACCCTTGCGCACTGTTGGCGGGACTGGTAAACTGGTAAAAGCTGCTATGGAAAACAGTTATTCAAGAGATTAAAAATAAAACTATCATGTGATCTAGCAATCCCATTTCTGGGTATATATCCAAAGGAATTAAGAGCATTATCTCCAAGAGTTATCTATACTTCCATGTTGATTGCAGCATTATTCACGAACCAAGGTATAGGAACAACCTAAGTGACTGCTGATAGATGAATGGATAAAGAAAGTGTGATACACACACGCACACACAATGTAATGTTATTCACCCTTAAAAAAGTCTCCTTGCTACAACATGGATGAGACTGTTGGGAATTATGCAAAGGAAAAAAAGCCAGACAGAGAAAGACGAATACTGCATGGTATTGCTTGTACGTGGAATCTTTAAAAAAGAAAAATACCAAACTCACAGAAACAGAGTAGAATGGTGATTGCCAGAGGCTAGGAGGTGGGAAAATAGGGAAGAACTGATAAGGGGGCACAACCTTTCACTTATAAAAATGAATAAGATCTAAAGATCTAATATATAACATGGTGACCATATGATATATCATATCATATACAATACGGTAATACCATATTGTATACATGAAATTTGCTAAGAGAGTAGAACTTAAGTGTTCTCACCAAAAAGAAAATAAAAATATGTGAGGTAATGTATTTGTTAATTCAATGGTGGGAATTCTTTCACAAGGTATATGTATGTCAAATCATCACATAGTATAGGTTAGGTGTATTATAATTTTATTTGTCAATTATACCTCAATAAATCTGGGGGGAAAAGTGTTATGAGATCACAGAGGAGGAGGAAATTAATGAAGGAAGGAGGAGAGATAGCCACTGGTATTAGAGAGGCTTGATGAAGAGGTCATCTTTATCTGGATCTCAAAAGAGAAATGTAATTTCTCCATGCTGAGAAAGAGAGGGAAGGACACTGATGCTTTCTTTCCCACGAGACCACATCAGCCCACATGGGGCTATATCAACCATAACACGGTACCAGAGCACAAGAAGTGCCTTCCATACGGGACTCAGATCAGTTGAATAACGGTATGGTAAAATTCAATGAAGTCATGGAACGAATTTTAAAATCAGTATAATAAAGAGAGCAAAAAAATATTAGTAAAGACAATCGCCAAACCCAAGGAAAAACAGAAATCAATAGCCATGATTCCAAAGTCCACGAAATGTCTAACAAAAGGTGAGAAACTGACCCCGGAAAATGACAGAATGCTTAGGTAGGCTTGGAGTTACATGATAACTTACTAAAGAATCAGTTTTCTGCTTCAATATTTATAGTATTCTGAACTGAGTATGTTTATCTCGCATGAAATTAAAGCTGAGTATTATTAGGCAGCATTTCCAAAGGATACGGTCTTTCACATGTACTCAACCTTTAAGTCAATACAATCTAATTGCTTAAGAAACGAAGACATTACATCTCAGACAGCCATTCTGCCTAAAAACACTCTAAATTATTTAAACTGAATTCTGGTTAAAGTTAAAATAAAATCTTTTTCAACAGGGCATGTGAGGTTCCTTAGAACTTTTGCAAATGAGAGCTTTGTAATCTGATTCTGTTTTATCCAGTAAAACCATATAATGAATATGCCATGAAACTGCAGTCACCGTGGCTGTCTGTGGAGTACTTTTCAACTTAACACACATACCTCTTGTTCTTGCTTGAACTCTAAAAAGGAAGGGGGAAACGGTACAAATGCTTCTTCTGAAAGTCTGAACACTACCTTTGGTGACTGAATTGAGAATTTTGTTTCTTATAGAGGACAATAGTCTTTTGTTTATTTTAGAAAATCATATAATTTTAGAGCTAGAGGAAAAGAGTTCATCCCCACCCAGGGGTTAACCAAGGTCATGGAGATAACAGAGAGATGCTAGACTTTAAATCAGAAGAGCTGGTTTGAAATCAAACTCATCTAGTCCCTAGCTGTGTGAGTGGGGAGCAGGTTACTTTACTCCTTAGGGGTCAGTTTCTTCATCGGAACATCTGTAAAAATATAATCTGTGTGATTGGCTAGATGATTGTAAAGGATGGGGAGAAAAAAACCCCCATATTTAAGGTGTGAAGTACAGTGCTTAGCGGGATTGGTATGTAAGCAGCTTCATTTTTAATATGGATTATAAAGTTGAGCCCTGAACCAAGAAAGATGCCCCAGTTGTCAGCCTACCATCCTGTCTGGGCTGTTTTTATTACGCTCTGCTTTAAAACGCGCGCGCGCGCGCGCGCACACACACACACACACACACACACACAGACTGAAAACTACAAAGTAATATAATAACCACGTACCCATTTTCTATAATCTGCGTTGTTTTTCAACCCCGGAAACGAAGTAAGACAAAACAGAAAGATTTCCCGAGTCACAGGCTGGATGAGAATGAAGGCATTTGGCTTTGTGACCATTTAGCGTCTGGGCTGGACAGCTGAAAATCGCGGGGAAGTGTGGACGCGGGGAGGATGAGAAAGCACTGCGGAGGAGCTGCCCGTGCCCCGAGCCACGGCCAGGCAGACGGGGGCCGGGAGGCTGCGACGGGGCTGGGGCCGCGCGATGCTGCGCCGCGTGCAGCAGCAGGAGACCGCAGGCCCTGGCTCAGAACGCGAGCAGCTGCTCCAGCTGCTCCGCAGGGCTTGCCAAATGCTGGCTTGGGGAATGCCGGCGGGGGTGGCGATGCCGGATCTTCCACTGCTTCAGGAGAAGCTGGGCGTCCAGGTTTTGTGTGAAACCTCCCGATGGCTAAGTGCTGGCAACTCATTCGCCAATTCAAAAAGAAAAATTGTACGGGCCAAATGAAACACCTTGGCGAGCTGGGTTTCAGTCTGGGGGAAATCAGCGGAAGACCCTCGCGGGGACAAGAGCACCCAGGTGTGGGGGCCACGGCCATGGGGCGCCTTCAGTAACCGGAGGGGGCTGGGAGTGAGGAGCACACGCAGCGCTGCTCTCCGGAGGAATCTGGCCTTCTATATTTGAATTTGTACTTCGACGTCTATAAATTCACAACAAATCCTGCAAACCGGCATCAGGACAGATCATATAAACCCCGTTCAGGGTGCGAGAAGGAAAACAGGGCATCTAGAACAGAGGCATGTCCCTGATTTTCTTTACTCTTATGTCCTTGGGATTCACTGCTATATGCCTCTGGTGTTTCACAGAGTATTGGGAAAAACATTCAAATCGACTCACAGCTCTCTGGAAAACTATTCCAGTTCACTAAGCTGCAAATGTTATTAAATGCCCTTGAGGCATTTAGCCACGAACTGCTGTATGCTGGTGGAGGCTGTATTCAGCAAGCTTACGGAAGCAGATCCAGGCCTTCCTTGCGAGGAAGCAAACGCTGTGGATAAACAATATGGAGAAAGTGGAGGTCATTTATTAACTTGAATTACAGTAATGCCACACATGACCAAAGAGATGCATTGGTAGCATCGGGATTAAAATAGCCATTAAATTTATGCTTCTTTTGAATACCCTGGTAAGTAACACTGGGCATCAAGAACAAGAATATCATGGCAAAAAGGTTTCCTCACTCCATATCCTATTTGAGAGAAGGTATGATTACCCTGCCAAGCTCTGAGTACTGCAAGGATCTATCTAGAGCCAGGGTAAACAAATTTTCTGTAGATGGGCCAAACTGTAAATATTTTAGGCTTTGTGGGACATATAGTTTCTGCTACAACTACTCAACTATGCCATTGTAGTGTGAATGCAACCACAGAAGATATGTAAAGAATGAGTATGGCTGTATTCCAATAAAACTTTATTTGTGGACACTGAAATGTAAATTTCATGTATTTTTTTCCCCATGTATCATAGACTATTACTTTCCTTTTGATTTTTCCCATCCATTCTTAGCTCAAAGACCATATAAAAACAGTCGGTGGGCTAGATCTGGCCTCTGATCCAGACAAATAGTCAAACAAGAGGAAACAGTATTTCCTGGTCAATTACCATAATTCATTTAACTGGGACAACAACCCTATGAAATACTCTTTTTATCTCCATTTTACATATGAGAATGCTGAGGCTTATCTAAGTGTATACAGATAGGAAGTGAGAAGCCAGGATTTGAACCCAAGCATAGACGGTGAGCTCCATGCTGAGGGCCATACATACACATTGTGGTTTTCGACCCTGGCTAGGCATCAGAACCTTACTGGAGACTTTTCAAAAATACAGATACCCAGATTCGGCCCCTGCCTCAGTTTACCAAATCCGAATCACTGGACATGGGACCCAGGCATCTGGATGTAAAAAAAAAAATACAGTTTCGCACTGGTTCTGGAGTATAATGAGGACCTACTATATGCTTAGACCCTCTGTATGGCCCTCCTAATAAAGAGTTTATATACCTTAAATGTAAACCACTCTGCTATTTGGACCTGTTACTTAGCTCATGCTCATAATCATAGGCAAATTCTTTAAAAGCATCAAATTACGGATCAGGCTCACAAGAAGCTAAGTCCCAGATGGTGCCCAGAGTCTTATTACCAAAGCCATATTTGCTCAAAACTACTGCCACAGAACTGGGGATGAGCCAAAGTTGAACTAAAGCTGCAATGCCTAAACCATACCAAGAGTAAAAAGTGGCAAGACAGCTAGAAAAGGCAATACGAATCACATAAGAACTTTAAAGACATTTAACCAGGATAAGCATAGATAAGCCGACCTGATTTAGGGCAAAGCATTTATTTGCATGACTGCAATGGGTTCCCAGTGGTCAGAATTCCCCCCTATAGCCCTGGGAAGTAATTAAGTCTCTGTCTGAGAAAAACTCACCCTAGGAAGCTCCTGTGATCTCCCTTGCTAGATTTAATCCAATGGCAGCAATCAGCCCAAGGAATGTGCTTCTACCTTAGAACAAAAATCATGGACTGCCCCTAGGACATGCACGGGATAAATGTGTCATGGTCCCGGGGGTCCAACCTTTACACCCTCAGAAATTTTCAACCTGGGGACGGGGCAGTCATGTCTTCCTGAATTTCTCCTTGTCAGAGGTCATTCGTGAAACAGATTATATGGAACTCGCTTGAATGCTGTGACTGTCCCTACTGATGTCTTCCTGGGGCAGATCCATTCTCGTACTGTGACTTGACCCTTGCAAACAGAGTTTCTGCCACTTTCCATCTTTTCTTTCTGATGACCCATGCTGATACACTTGCCACTAGCCAACCTTTCTTTCCTTTTACCTACTTGCCTCTGATACCATATGTGGGTCATGGCCCTGTGACCCAGGCTACTCTATAGGTTTTCACTCTTTCACTGGGAATGAGTGCTTGCTGTTATCAAGTACCCAAGAAGCTTAGAGCTATAAATGGAGAAGACAGATATGGAGAAGAACTGTATATCGAAAAGGGCAGACAGAATGTGTATGTAACGAACATCTGTTGCCACTGGTAGGAAACTTCAACAATGGCACCTTTGAATATAAAGGACAATGAAAACCACCTAAAACCAGGGCAAATCTACTGCAGCGACATGCCTTTTACTTGCTGGGAGGTTGACTCAGTCAGATAAATAGTGTTGTTGTCTTGTTTTAACTTTTTCAGGGGTACCCTATAACTCCAGCAGAGCAGTACAAAAGGAAAAGTGACCAACATTTGATCTTAACTTTTTAAGACACTTGGAGCCAGTGTCTGGAGGGTGTTAAGACTATGAATTTGCGACAAGCTTAAGTACAAAAACAAGAGTAAATGTTATAATTGGTAAGTATTACCTTAATGAGAAAAAATGAAAATACGAGAAGGTTTTAGTAACAAGAATGCATGGATACCATTGGAGATAAATATAAAAAACAGAATGGCAAAAACAAAGTAATACTTCAAGAGTGTGCCCCAAAGACATACTCAAGCAAAAAAATATGTAATGGTTGAATGGTCAATCATACAAATGATGCAGGGTTGTGCAGAATCCTGGGAAGTGCTATGTTCTAAGGGATCTAAAAGGCTCTAGGAAATAGCCACTCACTCTCTCATAGGTAACAAGAGTTCAATATTAGTCTCATGGTTTTCTTGTTTTGTTTTGGTTAATATTTTGGCGTATTTCCTTTGTCTTATTTTTCAGGTGTGCATTTTTTAAAACATAGCAATATATATTTTCTCACCCATTTTGAGTGTACAACTCAGTGATTATTAGTTATTTTACATACTTGTGGAATCATTACCATAGTCCAGTTTTAGAACATTCCCATCACCCCTAAAAGATGCATTATGCTCACATGCACTTATCTTCTTCACCCTGATCAACCATTAACCTGTGTTCTGTCTCTTTAGATTTGCCTTACTGGGCATTTCATATAAATGGAAAAATAATATGTAATATTTTGCTTCTGGTGTGTTCCACTGGGCACAATGCTTTTGAAGCTCATCCATGTTGTGGCATGTACTAGTAGTCAATTCTTTATCGCTGAAGAATATTCCTTTATATGGATGTACCACATGGTTTAGTCCTTCACCAAATGATTGACATGGGAGGCTTTCTACATTACTGTTATGCCCAAAAATGTTCATGTGGACATTTGTTTATAAATCTTTGAGTGGGTATGTATTTTCATTTTTCTTGGGTAGATACCTAGGAGTGGAATTTCTGTGTCTTAAGTTTAATTTTCTTTTTAAAAGATTTATTTATTTATTTGAGAGACAGAGCGAGTGAGCATGTGAGCAGGGGGAGGGGTGGAGGGAAAGAGAGAGAATCTTAAGCAGACTCCCCACTGAGCATGGAGCCCAGTGCGGGGCTTGATCCCAGAACTCTGAGATCATGACCTGAGCCAAAATCAAGAGTTGGACACTTAACTGACTGAGCTACCCAGGCACCCTGGTAAGTTTAATTTTTTAAGAAACTGCCAAATTGCTTTTCAAACTAGCTGTATCATTTTACATGTCCATCATTTTACATACCGTAAACATTTTACAAATGTCCATCATTTTACATACCGATGTATGAGGGCTCTGAATTTTTCCACATCCTAATACTTAATATTATCTGTTTTATTTTATATTTTTATTACAACCATTCTAGTGGGTTTGAAGTGGAATCTCCCTATGGCTTCAACTTTCATTTCCTTAATGATTAATGATGCTAAACATATTTTCATGGAATTATTAGCGATTTGTGTATCTTCCTTGGTATATGTCTATTCACATTTTTTGTTCATTTTTAAAAGAGTTGTCTGTCGTTTTATTATTGGGTTCTAGGGGTTCTTCATATATTCTAGATATATGTGCCCAACTAGTGTTTAACTTTGCATGGAACTCTAAACTTTCATTCAATGAGCTAGAACAGGGGAAACTGTAAAGCAGGGTTTCTAGGACTGTTTTAGAGAGTCCAAGAGGTCAAAATTATTGTCATAATGATGCCAAGGCAGTTTTTGGCCTTTTCATTCTCATTCTTTCATGGGTATACAGTGGGGTTTTCCAGAGACTAGAAATATCAAAAGGCTCTTAAAATACTCTTCCCCTTTTTCAACTATTTATCTGTGTAAAGCCAGATTTTCTTCACATACCTCAAACAAAACAACATGAGAATCCAGCTGCCTTCCATTAAACCAGATAGTAAAGAGATTTGCAAAAATATACACCAGTGCCATTCTTCTCTTTTTTTTTTTCAGAAAAACAGTTATTTTTCATAAAAGTATGTAATTTATGTTAACATGTAATGGGCTTATTGTTATTCTTAAAGAAATTAATAAATAACTGTAAATGTCTCTTCTAATTTCTAACATAAAAAATACAGATGGGTGTAACTCACACAAAGGGTTTTTGGGATCTTCAATATTTTTAAGCATGTCAAGGAATCCTGCAACCAAAGTCTTGAGAACCACTGAGTAGAGAACCCGTAAGTTAAGAAAATACTGGAGTGACTTGTGACTACAGAGGTCACCAGAAAGCATTTCGCATGCCAGAGTCCAGCAAACAAAATCTATATAATCAAAGGAAAACTTCCTCATGGAAACCAGCTCAAGGTGCAACCAACAAGAAAGTGACTCAGACATAGACAGGTGGAGTGCACTCCTGGGCAGGGCTTGGTGGCAGGGATCTCGGCTCCTCATCTGGACTGGGGTGGGAGGGATGGGGGAGCATGGGGAGAGAGCACGGTGTTGATGTAAAAGAATACACAGAGTGGATTCCGATTAATCTGAGGTTTTTAACATCTGCTTCTTTACTTCAGAGTCCAACAAACATTTTTGAAGGCTTTGAGGTCTTTGCCATCACACGCTGAAGAGTGAAATAAAGATGCTAACAAATAGGAAAATATGTGCAAAGAGTATCCGAAGGTGAGGCCAAATTTCTGATGAGATTACTGTTGAAACCCGTTAAACTCTATGCATTATATAAGTCTAGAACAGATGGCCTCTGGGATGACGTTATTGCATTGGTAAGCTGACCATCTACCTCCTGGGACATTTGTCAGAACAGAGTGGCTGAGGGTTTGAAAGGTAAATTCTAAGTCCTTATTATTATGTAAACCTACCAATCATTTTCTTTGGAATACATATGCTAAATCTCAAACAAGATTTCCAGAGTCATCATACTAAAAAGTCATATGAAGAGGATGTGCAATTCATAGAGTAATTCTTTCTCAATCACTGTAATATATTCTCAGACACCCTGCAGTTTGAAGGAGATTATTGTTTAATTACTAGTCATAATATGTCATGAACTACTACAAATGAAAAAGAGAATGGATGATAGAAATGAGAAGAGGAAATAATTGAGTAAGTTAGATAAGCTTCTTCAAAACAAATCGATTAAAGTTTACTTATCTTTTTTCTATTCATTGAGACTAGAAATGAACAAAACCTCCCATAACTAGAAGATTTAAATCAAAAGTAAAACACATCTTTATTATGTTTCAGAGTCATTTTAGAAATGGTACTATAATCTTAACTTTCTAATATGGAATAATTATAATAACAACATAGATTTGTGTGTATATGTGTGTATTAAATGAATTAATATAATGTATAAAGAGCTAACTATGTCTGCCAACCACTCAGCTTGTTTGCTTACTCAACCATTAGTTGAATAAGCAATCAATAAGGGTTAGCTATTATTATTATTATTGATTATTATTGATGCAAAAAAACCCTCACTGATACCAAAACTCACTGATACTTTTGTCTGTTTAATCTATGGAACACCATCATTATATTATCTAAAAATTAAATGAAACATCATTGAAATTAGAACATATCTTAGGAAGAGTCATAAAACACCATCTAAAATGTTGAATTTTCCATTATTTGAAATTATGGGAGTAAGGAGGCATAAACAATTAAAACTCCTCAATAGATTCCGATTTCTTAGGGCCAGGTGTTAAGTACGCAAAAGCCTGTTGATTTAGTAGATGAGCCCAAAGCCCACTTTATCCTATAATGTTTGCCTGAAAGAAATTCACCCTGGTTATCCAATACTACTAAGGAAAAGCTAGACAAATTCATATTTTTTTCAACAGCAACTCTGCCATTCAACAACTAAAAATTTTCAGTATATTTTATTACAAATGGTAGCATTTAGGAAATTAATGAAATATAATAAAAGTGACATAATTTAAAATATAGGTTATACACTCTAAGATTCCTTATTTAATTCAGATAATTTTATAGCTTGCATGTGAAATGTTCACTAGGAAGGAGAAGAGAAGGTAGAATTTTGCTATTTATTTTACTGCAATTTCAATAAAATAAGTTTTTACTGATCATGTACTACGTGTCCACCAACTTCTTAGACACTATGGGAATACAAAGACATTTCAGGTAACATTTTCTGCCCTTGGGACTTCACGGCATAGATTGAATGTGACAGGATCTAATACATAAGTCTGTGGAAGAGGAAGGAGAAAGGTATCAAGGGTAAAAATATGTGGTAAAGATAATAAAGGCAATTGGGTAAAAGGAAACTGTGAACTAGAATTCTTTAGAAATACATTAGGAAGAATATTAAAGAGGCTAGAAATTGAATAGCTAGAGAAGTAAAAGGTATTCTGGTTCCCTCCCCACTTTTCAACCTTATCCATCCACTCTGCCCTATACTGGCACTCACTTTCAGCAATACTTATTTTTTATTTTTTAAAAAAGGATTTATTTATTTGAGAGAGAGAGGGAGCATGCGAGCAAGCAGGTGAGGGGCGAAGGGGAGGGACAGGGACAAGCAGACTCTGAGCTGTGCACAGAGCCCAATGAAGGGCTCAATCTAATTACCCTGAGATCATGACCTGAGCCGAAACCAAGAGTCCGCCACTTGACCGACTGAGCCACCAAGGCCCCCCAGCAATATTTTAGAGCTGTGCATTAAGCTCCAAATATTTCCTACATCTCCTTAAAATCTCCACTCATTCTCTTCCCCCAGTCTCAAATACATTCCTATTCCCTGCTTCTGTAACTTAGTATTCTCCAAGAGTCAGCTTAGACCCATAAGGAAGCACTCACTTGGTCCTCATTAAGCACCACCATGTATTGTTAGTGTTGTTTTCACACATATGTTTTAATTCTCTAACTAGACCATAAACTGCTTGAGCACATGGACTGTGTGTTATACAAATCTGTGTATTCTCCACAGTGCCTGGCAGGCTTTCAATAAATATTTGGTAGTTGATTAAGGTAGAATCTGATTTAAGAGCAAAGTCAGACTGTTACTGAGCTATGATAAGCTCTGATTAAAGACAGGCACAAAGAAATAAGCACTGGAGAAATACCAGCTGAGCAGCAGTATGGTTAGTTTAGGGATAGGAAAGAGTCTGCCAATTGACAGAAAATCAATACCTGATTAAATAGGAGAAGGGAAGGCAGAGATACTCTGAAGGAAGAGTTACTAAGAGTTAGAGACTGATTTTACGAAAGGAACGAAGAGACAAATCCAAATGACTTTAGGGTTATAAACCTTAGTGCGAAATAATAATAGTGTTATTATTAATAGTAATGCAGAAGCTGGAAAGAACTGCCAAGTTTATGGGAGGCTGAGAAGTTAAATTTTCATCTTGTTACGTCTTAGTCATCTACAAAATCTATGCATAGACAGATCCTAGAAACAAACGAACAGATAAAACATGACTGAGAATTGAAGCTGAATTTGTTGATTTGGGAGATGTTCACAAACCTATGTTGACTGAATATACCAAAGAGTTTTAGCGGAGAAAGGACAAGACCAGAGAGTCAAGAACCTCAAGTTAGGCGGGAAGAATATGAATGAGAGGAAAAAAAGGAAAAAAAAAAAAGTGGAGGAAAAAGAGTGAACTAGCAGAGACAATACAGAACTGCCTAAATTTAGGAAGAAGTAGGTTATCTTGCAATAAATTTAATGAGCTGGACAGTCAAGAATTTTATGACTGGGGACATACTGAATTTTAGTCTAAGGATTTCATAAAAGACTACACACACACACACACACACACACACATCAAAATGGAATGTATTAGAATGACATTCAAAGCACAATGATTTTATCTCTTTTACCTCCTCAGCCCTCCTGGTAAAGCTCAAAGCAAATAGTGAATAAAAGTTTGTCACATGAACGTGCGAAATGGTTCTAACTTGCAGACAGTGAGGTAGCATTACACTGTGGATTACACAGACCATGGAAAATAGGACTTTCAACCCCACGGTGAGTCCTGTCTACAGTGAGTCCATTCCATAGCTGGCGATCATTTTAAAGTTTTTTTGCTTTTTTATGGATTTCAACAGATTCTAAATTTCAAGAGATTACCTGACATGTGGGAAAATGTTTGGGCTTTGGGGGTGAACAAAATGGGTTAGAATCCCAACTCGGCCATTTGTTTTAAAACTCTGAAGCTTCTGGAAGTAACAACTTCCATGTCCTTACTTAAAAACGGTAATGACGATATCTAACAGGATCATTAGGAGAAGTAAGAGATACAGTGAGAGGGCCTGACTCAAATAGTTCATTTCCCCTCTAATTTCAGGGAAACTACCTTCAGAATAAAACTCCCAGCACTGAGATTCCAGCTCTTGTTTCCATTTTAATCAAGTATTTCCTTTTTCTGGTGAAGCAAGGAGAAACTGATGAACAAAGAGGGATGTATTACTAGGGATTAAGTATTGAAAACTATAATTTACATAAGGGTATCACCTAGAAAACTGGAACTTTAAATCTTCACTGGGCTCACTAGAAGCCATAAAAATGTATATTGCTGATGAAACACTGATTATTTTCCTCTTCTAACTGGACTCTCCTCAATCTCTACCCCAGCTGACACGAGATTCTAGAGAATCCTGTCACCAAATCCAGAGAGTTCTGGTGAGGCTTGACACCTGACAGAAACCTTCTGTTGAATGAGCAGTAAAACTAGAGTCTAAAAAAATGCTGTGTGAGTTTCTAGAAAAGTTACCCTGTATCAGGTAATATGAGTTCAGGTTTGCCAATACAATTCATTATGAAACAACATAAAACAATGGCTTGAAAGACAGATATAAAGACATAAATTCCCTTATCCTCAGAACTTTGTTTTCGAAAGTTTATACATAATTTTATGAATTCTGTAGTTTAATTTTTTCTCTGCTGAAACTGATACATTCATTTAGAAATTATTCATTCCCATCATTTCCTAATGAATTACATATAATTTGTGAAATTAAAACTTGACTAACTTTGAAATAAATTAGAGCTCTCTTGAAAATTTCAATGTCATTTCTATACCACTAACAGGTTTACTCAGTTCCAGAAAAAATCACTAAAAAGAGACAAACATGAAAAACATTTTCATTAACAAAAACCAATGTTCTGAGGAAATTAATGCAAAGTATTTAGCAGCAGACTCATCCAGAAGATTATAATCCTAGAATTTTTACACTCTGACTTAAGCTGCTCTCAAACATCTGGCATTCTAACTCTGTTACTCATTGGGTCATTTTCTCCCTTTCAGAAAGGATGTTTATGACTTACTAATAAATGTCCTAGCTTTATACAGAAGTTTACCCAAGTAAGAGTAGATATTCTTGGATGTTTGCAATCCATAGTACAAAATATATTAATGAAACCTAGATGAAATAGCAATATGCTTTCCTTATAACTAATAAAAATAGTACATTGAAAAAAATAATATATTTAAAATTTCCTGAAGACATCTACCACACACTGTTACTAAAAACTTTATATACATAAATATTAACTTAAGTTTCCAGTTTTATACACGGCATTCTTGCTTAAGTTACAAGTCCTTCAAAATTCTACTAAGAGGGGCGCCTGGGTGGCTCGGTGGGTTAAAGCCTCTGCCTTCGGCTCAGGTCATGATCTCGGCGTCCTGGGATCGAGCCCCGCATCGGGCTCTCTGCTTGTCGGGGAGCCTGCTTCCTCCTCTCTCTCTGCCTGCCTCTCTGCCTACTTGTGATCTCTCTCTGTCAAATAAATAAATCTTTAAAAAAAAAAAAAAATTCTACTAAGAGCGTATTCAATGCCGGGCATTCTGCTCCATTCTGGGCCTTGCATTTAAGTGAGAAAATGTTTACTGTCTAATTCGTTTGGATAAAGACACACACCCATCAAATCCAGATACAGACTATTTCCATCAACCCCCTTCCAGCCAATCCCCGCGTACCACTGGGCAATCACTACTCTGATTTCCATCTCTACAGCTTGGGTTTTTTTTTTTTTTTTTTTTTTTTGCCTTTCTTGAATTTCATATGAATGGAATGGCCCAGGCAGCTCTCTTTTGTCTCTAACCTCTTCTGTTCAACCCTGACTTTTAAGATTCATCCATGTTGTATGTATCACTAGTTCATTCTTTCTCCTGTTGCTCAGTACTATCCCGTTGTATAAATATATATAGTTTATGCTATGAATACGGATGCTATTAATATTCATGTACACATATATATATATATTTTTTATCTTTATGTATAAATATCAGGAAATAGAACTTCTGGGTTGGAGGCTAGGTATATATTAGATAGGCAGAGGGCACATACAAACTTTATAGGAAACTGTGAAATTGTTTTTCAAGGTGGCTGTACCATTTTATACTCCCACCAGTAAATTCTAAGAATGCCAGCTAATACACACACTTGCTATTTGGTGATGTCCATCTTTATCATCAAATTTTGTAGGTGTAAAATAGTCCCTTTGCAGTTTTAATTTGAAATTTGTATTCTTTCTGACTACTAACGTTCTTAACGTCTTTTCATGTGCTATTGGCCAGCATCTTTTGGGAAGTGTGTGTTCAAGTCTTTCTGCTAATATCTTTAACTTTTAATTTTGAAATAATTTCAGAATTAGAAAATAGCTGGAAAAAAGTCCCAAGAATTCCTGTATGCCCTTCACTCAGCTTCTCCAAACATTGGCATCTCACATAAGCCTAGTACAATGACCACTGAATTATGCTACAGTGCTGTTAACTCATCCACAGACCTTCCTTCTATTTCACCAATTATCCCACTGATGTCCTTTTCCTCGGGATCCAATCCAGGATTCCACAGTGCATTTAGTTGTCATGTCCACTCAGTTTCCTTCCTCCAATCTGAGACAGTCACTCAGTTTTTGTTGTTCATGACCTTGACACTTTTGAAGAGTACTGGCCAGTTATTTTGTAGAATGTTTCTTAGTTTGAATTGTCTGATACTGCCTTATGTTTACCTTCAGGTTAGGCATTTTTGGCAAGAAAAGAAAGCAACGTTGTACCCTTCTCAGGGCATCGCACCGGGTGGTACACGATGTTGACATTTCTTGTTACTGGCTCTATTAACTTTGACCACTTGGTTTCTCACAGGTTTCTCCCCTATAGTGCTGTTATTTCTCTCTTATTAATAAATATCTTGTGGAGAGATCCTTTGAGACAAGGTAAATATCCCGATTCTTCTACTTTGACTCACTAATTTAGCATCCATTAATCATTCTCACTTGTAACAATTTTTACTGTGATGTTGGTCAAGTACTGGTTTTCTAGTTCCCTCATTTCTTCCACATTTATTAATGAAATTGTACTATAAGGAAGAATTATTCCTTTTCCCTCATTTATATATTTATTGTATATGGAATTATGGATGTTTAATTTATACCATGGGTTATAAACCATGACTATCATCCATTTATTTTGTTGTTTAAGCTGTCCCAGATTGGCTATTGGGAGCTCCTTCAGCTTGGCTCTTAGGCACTTCTGACATGCCCCCCTCTTTTATTTTTTGAAGACCACCTTATTTTCTGGTTCCATAAGATGTTCCGAGATCATCGTATATGTTCCCGGCCTCAGCAGTGAATGGACCATTTCTCCAAATATCCTGACCCTTTTGTTGGACAATGGTATTTACTAGAAATCAAGATCTAGATGCTAGGTGGGCTTACTGCTACTAGATATCACTGTTTCTGGACATTCTCAGGAGACAGAACAAGAAACATATGTGTGTGCGCATATACATATATATGTGTGTGTATACATAGACATACATGCATGCATACATATATATATATAAAACAAACATATAAACCTATTTCTGTATCTATACATGTATCAACCTATTAAGAATCATAAGTTGATACTGCTATTTCCTATTCCAATCAAATCCCATACGGTTCATTCCTTACTTAGAACCAATCTCATTAGTTTCTGGTTTATCCTTGCTGTACAAATAAACATAAATACGCATATGCATATATATGTATATTAGATATTGTATTTTCACCTGTATGAAATTAACAGTAGCATTATATAGATACACTATTGCATTCTGCTTTTTCCACTTAATAAAATGCCCTCCATATCAATTCTGAGATCTTTCTCATTCTTTCATAAAGCTGTATTGTACTCCACTGGATGAATTCACCCACCATTGATTTAATCACTCTCCTGTGTATGGGTATTTAGGTTGTTCCCAAAATTCTGTAATAATAAATAAAGCTACAACCATTTTTGCATTTTTATGGGGTGATTTGTGTTTTTTAAAAGCTATCTATACCTATTATATGTATTCATTATGTAAATAAGCCATTGGTCAGATGTTTAAGATGTATCTTATAAATATTTTCTTCATTCTGTACTTCCCTCTGCATTTTCTTCATTGTATCATTTGATGAACAGAGTTTAAAATGTTGATGATCTTAGATATCAGACCTTTTTTCTTTTTTTGTTTTTTAAAAATTTTATTTATTTTTTTGACAGAGAGAGAGAGAGAGATCACAAGTAGGCAGAGAGGCAGGCAGAGAGGCAGGCAGAGAGAGAGGGAGAAGCAGGCTCCCCGCCGAGCAGAGAGCCTGATGCAGGGCTCGATCCCAGGACCCTGAGATCATGACCTGAGCTGAAGGCAGAGGCTTTAACCCACTGAGCCACCCAGGCGCCCCCAGACCTTTGTCTGTAGTGTCAAAAACCACATTGATATACCATGTTACACCAGTTAGAATGGCCAAAATCAACAAGACAGTAAACAAATGTTGGAGAGGATGTGGAGAAAGGGGAACCCTCTTCCACTGTTGGTGAGAAAGCAAGTTGGTGCAGCCACTTTGGAAAACAGTGTGGAGATTCCTGAAGAAATTAAAAATAGAGCTACCCTATGACCCCACAAATGCACTACTGGGTATTCACCCCAAAGATACAGATGTAGTGCAAAGAAGGGCCACATGTACCCCGATGTTGATAGCAGCAATGGCCACAATCGCCAAACTGTGGAAAGAGCCAAGATGCCCTTCAACAGACAAGTGGATAAAGAAGATATGGTCTATATATACAATGGAATATTATGCCTCCATCAGAAAAGATGAATACCTAACTTTTATTTATTTTTTTATTTATTTTTCCTAACTTTTATATCAACATTGACTGGAAGAGATTATGCTGAGTGAAATAAGTCAAGCAGAGAGAGTCAATTATCATATGGTTTTGGTTACGTGTGGAGCATAAGGAAAAACATGGAGGACATTGGGAGAAGGAAAGGAAGGGTGAATTGGGGGAAATCGGAGGGGGAGATGAACCATGAGAGACTGTGGACTCTGAGAAACAAACTGAGGGTTTTGGAGGGGAGAGGGCTGGGGGGTTGGGCGAGCCTGGT
Organism: Potos flavus; assembly: GCA_028534135.1. Lineage (NCBI taxonomy): Eukaryota > Metazoa > Chordata > Mammalia > Carnivora > Procyonidae > Potos > Potos flavus. The sequence goes on along the minus strand of CM052899.1, from coordinate 66,896,735 downwards.
GGTGGGTATTGAGGAGAGCACGTATTGCATGGAGCACTGGGTTTGGTACATAAACAATGAATCTTGGAACACTGAAAAAAATAAAATAAAATTTAAAAAAATGTTGATGAAGTTGAAACTTTTGATGAGAAGATAGTAAGGCAGAAAAAGGCTTTAAAAAGTCTTAAGAGTAACTGAAATTTGAATACTTATTTTTAAAAACAGCTCACATATGCAAACTGTAAATATACAGTTTAGGCAACCTCGTATTCAAGCCTATTACGGTAGCATTGGAGAAACAAATTATCTTTTCACTGCAGCCAGACTGCTGGCAGGACAGAAAGACAAGTGCCTCGTACAAACTTCTGATGAACAATCATGGTGAGAGATGGAAGGACTAAGAGACACACTTAGTCCAGACACCATGAGAAAGACTACTGAGCAAAGAGAACAGGTACAGGGTGAGAAGCTCTCTCTTAGCTTTTTGCTGAAAGCAGACCAGAGCAAGTGAGACCAGTGTACATGGCCAATTCTAGGACTGGAAAGGGTCTCAAGAGCCTGACTCTAAAGAAACCGATGCTATCTGGCTGTGGCTTTCCTGGCAGAAAGGGATGAAATACGGCCGCAAAGTAATGATGTCCGTAGCTCACAGATGCCTGTCACGGCAGGTCACAGAAACTCCTGTGACACTTAGGTCCTCTAGTTCTAAGACCTGCCACAGCAAAGGAAAGAGACACCAAAATGAAATTCACTAGGACGACCTCTGGCCAAAGATGCCACTTGAAAGTCAGAAGAAAGTTTACTTTCTCATGAGCTGCTTAAAATTAAAGAGACCTTGTAGTGGGCCTTATTTTAGCTCAGCTGCCGCCCATTTCCTCCTTCTCCCTTCCCCAAAGAACTCGAAATATGCCCCCTTTCCGCCTCTTCCCACATAGTTTATCTACTTGAAGGGTGCTAACTCCAATCTCAGCCCAAGGGAAATTCTTAATCCTATGGGGTAACACCAATCCCCCTGTCAACAACTGCTCACAAGCCAGCATGTAACTCTAAGGCCAAAGGTTTGTGAGGGCGTCTGGAAAAACAAAGCTCTCTCATTTTTTTTTTTTTTTAATGAGAATTCTCTCTCTTTTCCTGTGCATAAATGAGAAAGCATAGCTCTAGTTACTTCTGGAAGCCAGCCTTGGAATAAAATAGGCACTCAGAGGACAGAACAGAGAGAAGAAAAGAACCTGGATCTTGATATTGTTATTCTCCTGTATTAGCCAATCCTGACACCTGTTTTCCCTTTGGATTTGCAATATGTGAGCCAGTAATAGTTTTTATTATTGAAGTCCATGTGCATTGGATTTCTGAAAATTAATTACAGCCAAAAGCATCCTAAGTGATTGAATATCCTACTTAACATCCAATACCTTTGCCTTAGCTAACTAATTTCTTCCTACATTGTATTTAAGCTTGATGTTCAGTTCTAACCATGCAGTAGGAGGAAGTAAGAGTAAGTACAGTTCAAGTTCCACATAAAAGATGGGAGAATGCAATTATGCTTTAAGTCTCAACCCTGAATTCAGCAGACCATGTGGTTTTCTAGTATCACACTGAAGTTTAGCAACAGCTAAAGAATAAGAAAGATGTGCTCAGCAAATTTTCAAAATTTAAGTATTGGTTACTGAAAATAAGCTATTGTAATATAAACTCAAAATGAATTTTAAGGGGCGCCTGGGTGGCTCAGTCGGTTAAGAGTTTGCCTTTGGCTCAGTTCATGATCCCGGGATCCTGAGATCGAGCCCCACATCGGGCTCCTTGGTTGTCAGGGAGCCTGCTTCTCCCTCTCCCTCTGCCTGCTGCTCCCCCTGCTTGTGTTTTCTCTCTGCCAAATAAATAAATACAATCTTTAAAAAAATGAATTCTAAAAATGTGCATGCATGGTAGTCACAAGGCCTAACAAATATGATGGATTTTTATTCTTAGTACCATCTAAAGGATGTCTTAGATCCTATTCATCAAGGTAATTTTCACCTGTTGGTGAGTATTCCAATTCCTATGACAAATTAATCATCTCAAATAGTATTCTGTTAAAAGCATAGTGCTCTAATGTGACAACCGGAAATACCGTGTTCTAGAAGACAATTTCTGCTGCGAGTAAAGAGCTAAATTCTAGGTCCAGATAAACAATTAATAATTTTGCACAACTAACTGAAACTTTAAAAATTCAGCTCCTTTGCTCTAAAAAGCAAAATGTAAACAAGACTTGCCACAACTACCAACAGATACTCGTATATCCATTGTGAGGACAAAATAACCTACCTATAAATCACTTGAAATAAATGGCCCATACTTAATGAGGTTGACCATCACCCCCAAGAAATTCCCAAAAAGCAATCTCTACATTCAAGTTTCGTTACTGCCATGTACAGTTAGGGTCTTGAAGTAGTCTGCCTACTAAATAACGCTGTAGCAATGTGTATGGCTTTCCACCTTAGATTCTGGAAAGGTGACATAATCATCAATGACTTTTAAAACAAACTAGAAAGATTTGCTCCACATGAAAATATTTTCACAGGATATTTGGGCTAAACCACATCTGCTGTTTTATGGTATCATGAAAATATTTACAAAACCTTTGGTATGGTTAATAAATCACATTTAAAATTACAACTCCTAGCCCCCAAGATCCTAGTTATATGCTGTTTAGGACATTAAGCTCTGTGGAGCTTGCTTCGTTCCTGATTTGAACAAATTATAAAAAGATATTTATAATATGATACTAAAGAAAATTTCAATGAACTCTTTTAGTAATAATTATATTTAACACTTTTAAGTGGCAATTTTAGTTATTTTTTTTAAAGAGACCTATCTCTTAAAGATACATATTAAAGATTTTATGGAGGATGGACATACTTGAAAATAACCCAGTGAGGCAGAAAAGGGGATATACTGATAATTGTTGAACCTGGGTCATGAATACATGAGGGTTCATTAGACAATTTTATGTATTTTTAATGTAAAATTCTCCAAAATAAAGTAAAAAGCATTTATTTTATAATATGGGAAATGAAAAGTAGAATGGTTCGGTCGATTTTCTTTTTTAGTTTAAGGATAAAAAAAACCACTCTGAAATAGGATTTTACTTTTTTTTAAATTTCAACTGCTTTACTGAAATATAATTTACACCCCTACAATTCACCCATTGTAAGTGTACAGTTTATTGATTTTTACTTAGGTTATTCCATTGTACAACCATCAGAACAATGATTTAATTTTAAGCCAGGAGAATTTTTTTTTTCAGTTGGGAGTATTTTTAAATTTTTGCTGTTGTGAAGCAAAGTTCTACTTAAACAGTGGTTATCATAACAGCTTAGCCATGCTTTAGAAATATGCCTTTTTTTCTTTTCTTGAAATATCAGTAATCCTAAAAAAAAAAACCCAGTATTTATCAGCAACTAGTTTTTGAGACTAAAGCCATCTTTTTTTCCCTCTATCTTTATTGACATATTTTCTCCTTGCCAAGTTATGAGAAAGAAACACACATTTCCCCCTCTTTTCCATATGACTTCTCCACTGGCAGACGGCCACACCAGCAGCCATGGGCAAACTCGAGATCTGAATTGGCTCTTCTGTGTTTCTACGGCTAGTTCAGGACAGCCCCGGGGAAGGTTCCCACCCCCCATTCCGGGTCCCCTTGGGAAGAGCAGAATATAATTTATCTTTCCCACTTCTCAGGAAATTAAAAAAAAAAATTGAATACACCCAAGTAGGCCTGCACAGCACTGTACTATCAGGTAAACCAATTTCGCTGCTACTCCACCATCATCTCTAGCCAGGCCTTAGAGGCTTGAAGTAAGTTACCATCCAGCTAACAATGGCTCCTGATATTTGTTTCTATATAAATCCTCTATGTTACTTCAGTGGCACCTCTAGGAATTGGCATGTGTGCTTTCATTTTCAAATTTCCAGTCTCAACTGAAAAAGGATAATGGAATCCCATAGGCTTTTCATATGGGTGAAAAGATAGCTTAATATTAGAATAATTCGTTTTGGACACATGTCATTAATATATACAATTTGCAACTGATATCCCTTACTTTTAAAAAAAGAAAGCTTAGAAGACTTTCATTGGAAGGTTTATAGATACCACAAATAAAATATACATGATTTTATAATCAGTCATAATGCTCAAATCTCACAGTTTGGAGTATTTAGAAAAAAAATCAATGCGTCTGGGGAAGTGTTGCATATACCTGGGCACTCATGGTCACAATTAATCATGCATCAAACAGAGTAACCGGTTTATTATACAAACACTTATAGGTGTGAAAGGAGGTGCTGTTAAAAACTACACCAGGGTAACAGGCAAAGCCAAAACTATTCCAGGCCAACTGGGTCACCTGATCGCTCTAGTTATATGTCAATGCAAAAAACATTTAAGATCAATGGGACTTAGCTACAATTCCCAATTCTTTGGGGTCTATAGTGAAGTCTCTACAATAGTTATTCTCAAACTTCTTTGGAAGGCTGTAGCCACCAGTACGGGAGAAGCTAAAAGGGATCTCTTTAAATCTCATCCCTTGAACTCTGATATTTTACCTTTATACCATTAACATTCTTATCTTTATATTTACATGTCAGTGAACTACGGACATGAATAAGCTATACTGAGTATAGGAAAACATTATAATTTATCAAACGAAAATTATGAAAATCACCCAATTGTAGAAATTTTTTTTTCACCCAATTGTAAAAGTTTGAAAACAACATTCAGTTCTAGGGAAGACAAGTTCATTTCCCAACTGGATCATTTAATTGTTTAAGAAATATATTGCCAAAAACCACTAGCACTATAAAATACCAACGACAATTTTGAGACTCAGAGTATGCACTTAAATTAGAAATCCAAAATAGAAAAAGAATGACCCTGGTGGTGCTCCCCACAACTATTTATATCATTTGGATAGTCCTAGAATTTGAGTAGCATTTCAATTTCTTTTAAGGTCTCCTCACACTAAAAATGCCATAATTAACATTCTCAGCAGCATTTATGTCTATGAACGTTAAAACCCAAATCAAACTAAAAAATTAAAAACAGCTGGAATTTATAACCAAAAGATTTTCTCCTCTGGTAAAGAGATTATAATGAAGTGTGGCACAATTTTATGAACTTATTAGTCCGACTAAATGAATTTACATTCTGCAGCACTTCAATAACTTTATAAGTTGGAGCACTGCCCAAAAATGAAATGGGGATTTTTTTCTTGTTGCTTTTTATGCAGAAGTCAAAATGATTTACATTTAAAAATTAAATTACAGAATAAAATACATGGCATTAAGAAATCAAGTCAAGAATACTAATGCATAAAGTTGAAACATGATACAGAGTTGAGTAATGTGATATGCTTCTTTTGTGAAGCTAAAATGGTTACAATGGGTGAATAATAACAATGTGAGTTTCCCTCTCAAGAAACAAGCAAAATACATGCTAAAACTATTTCTGAATGAACTTCCAAAACAATTAGCATCATTCATTCAGACGCTCTGATATTAAAATGATACCAGCTTCAATATGGATTCTGACAGCTTGTTCCATTTACATAAGAAGATGTCAAGCAGACTCCACACTGAGCATGGAACCCAATGACAGGCTCCATCCCACCACCCTGAGGTCACCACCTGAAGTGAAATCAAGAGTCGGTGGCTAAACCAACTGAGCCACCCAGGCGCCCCTCTACTAGTATTTAGAGCAAACCATCTGAGGACACCATCAAATATTCTTCTCTTTCCCTAATCAATCACTACAATATCTGCTTGTACGATTTTGTATTTTTATTTAAAATTACCAGCTGCTATTTGCAAAAGTCTCTATTTTCAGGCATGGCCACTTGGCACGTTTGGTATCTGAATCTAGAGGAGAGATGAGGTAACACGTAGCCACTTGAGAAGTGCCTTAACAGGAAAGACTATGTACGCAGTCACACATGGAAACAAAGGACATTCAAATTTATCTTTGATATCTGTTTCCCAAAGCTAAAACAATGTTTTCCCTCAGCTGAAATTCACCACTGGGTTGATCCTGTATGTCAAGAATGATTTGAGTTTCTTAATGTCATCTGTAAGAATGTGAGAAATTTGAGCAAATCACTATGACTAACACCCTTAACAAAAAGAGTCATTTTGGCAGACAAAGGAGAGGTCAGAGAAACCAACACAGAAAAGGAACTGAAGTAAGCTATCAAAAGTGTGAGAGCAATTTAAAAATAGTAATAGATATAAATTGCATCAAAAGACCATCATTAAGCGTTGAATTACAGTGCACTGCAGAGAGCCAATTCAAAAGATAATAATCTTCCATTTTCTCCTATAGTTAAAATTTTAAATATTATATTTCCCAAGATCTGATACAAAACAGACATTCAACAACTACCTATGACTTTGAGGAGACTCTGGCAATCCGGGTTTATAGTTCATTCATTCATTCCCCTACTGTTTACTAGGTACCGTGTTACTTGCAGGAATAAAAGACTAAACAAGGCATGGCCCTTGCTCTTAGCAGTCCAGTAGGAAGACATAAACAGGCCATTTTAATAGAGCTCGTTAAGACCTGTGGCGGGGCAAGCTCATGAGACACACAGGAGTCGAGGAAGCTTCCCCGAGGCAGCCACCTCTAAAATGAGAACTGAAGCTCTAGGGGGAGCTGGCTGGCACAGCGCAGAGAGCGCGAGGAGGAAAGAGTGAGCGATCAAACAGGGAACTGCGTGTGCAAAAGCCCGTGGGTGGGATGGGCAGCCAGGCAGACACAGGGGAGGGACGGACACTTTCGTAAGCGAAGTGCAGCTGGAGAACAGATTCTGAGGCTTGACTGGGAAGCCATAAAGCTAGGGCAGTAGGCAGCTTCCAGAGCTCATACAGAATGCTGAGGAGCCCTGAAACCGAAGCCGAGAAGAGTGAAAGCCGGGTGGACTCACTTGCTCTGTCGTGTGCTCGCCAGCACCACCCTCGCCGCGCACAGGGATTCCAAGTGGGGCCTTTGCAACTCAACTGTTGAGGGTCCTCTGATGAAGGCCAGGCTGGCAGATGGCAAGGTGCGTTGTGTCAACACGGTTCACAACGCGTGGTGCCCGCAGGCCTTATGTCAGGCACGGGGTCTGTGGTTCAGCCGGGCTCCTGTGTTCCCCTTTCCCTGGCTGCTTACCCTCCGGGGCATCCGGGCCTGCCTCTGGTTTAGACTACTGAGAGTGATGCCACAGGGAAGGGGGAATGTGGCGAGTCTTCTGCACTCTCGAAGTTCCTAATCTGTGACAAGTACGAGAACTACAAAGATACAGAGGACATGCACTTGGCTAGTTGTCACAAGCACCCGAAGGCACAGTTCTTAACACCTGCTAAGAGGTCCCACACACCTGGCTGTCAGAAGCTGCACAGGGCCCAGTTATCTCAGTACATTTTATCAGTTTTTTAAAAAAATATATTGGGGAGATAAAACAGGTAAAAACTGAAGTGTAAGAAGATACTCTCCATTGTTTGGGAGAATAAGGGACCTTTCAAAGTTCTGTGGACAGATGTTCAAGTACCCCCGCCCTATGATCAAACCCCAGAAGCTCCAGAGACACTGTACATGAGATCTGGTGTTCTTCCCCTCTTCTGTCACTGGGATGGTGTTTAGTTAGTACACAAAGGGTAGTCGGATGGTCACAGCACTGCGTGAGGTCCTGTATGGGTGCGTGCGTGTGCGTGCGTGTGCGTGCGTGTGTGTGGGAGGAGGAGGCAAACGACAGTTAAAGGAGAAGGGAACTGAGGTCAGTATTTGAAATTTCCTGGTAGCCATATTAAAAAGTAAAAATAAACAGGTGAAATTAACTTTAGTGCTTTTACTTAGCCCAATTTCACCAAGATGCTAATTCAATATACAGTCTGTATAAAAATTAGGAAAAGTATTTCATATTCTTTTCCTACTAAGTTTCAAAATCTGGTACGTATTTTATATTTACAACACATCTCAATTAGGACCAGCCACATTTCCAGTGTTTGAAAACCACATGGGGCTGATGTCTACCATACTGCATAGTGCAAGTTTGGAGTATTTTTACTAAACTTTCCATCTGCAACAAACCATAAGCCCATCAGAATATAGAGACGTTTTACTCATGGTAGAAGTAGCTAGCCTAGGATTAGGGGGAGGCTCTCACTGCCAGCAGATGGTAGTTTCAACTGGGCTCTTGCCAAACTGCCCTGGGGCAGTGGAAATGCAGAGTGACAGCAGCTGGCTCAGGGGTGCAGTGATTCCGCACAGGTGGTCGACTTAAGAAAGATCTACCAACCCCCTCTTAGAGGAGCGGAGCCATTCTGGATGTAAATTCTGTTAAGCTCTGTTTTCCAAAACACCTTTTCCATTCACTTTGATTATTTATGACTAAAGGTCTGGGTACAGCTTTTTACATGTCAATTGTATCTTAAAATGGTTTTTAAAGACTAAAGGTTTGGGAACAAAGGTCTGGCTCTTCTTTGCTGCAGGGAGCCACGGGGAAGCAAGTCTTAGGCTTCCTTTACCTCACCTACACAATGGGGAAAAACTCAAAAAAATAAAAATCAAGTTAAATGGGAACAATTTCTAGATGCTAAGTGTTATGTCTGACAGAGTGGGTCCTTTGTAACTTCTTTCACTTCCTCCTGGACTTACTGTTGAGGATGAAATGATGTACTTCTCTGGAACTGTGAAGGCTGATAACCATCGGATATCTTGCTTCCAAGTGCCTTTACAAAGATAAAATCCAACCTCCCGACCATGGTCTTTGAGGTCCTACAAGATTTGGTTTCATCTCTGTGCCCTCACTCTACCATTCCCCTCATTTCATCTCCCTCTTGCCCACTTCCCAGCCACATGGGCCACTGCCTAGTCCTCTTTCATTCTAGTCTCCCTCCTGCCCTGGGACCTTTGCACTGTGCCCAGGACACATTTAGGGCTCTTATTTCCACTTCAAACTTCAAGTCCCATTTACCTCTCCAGGGAGCTTTGAGAGACCACACTGTCTCACATAACTATTTCCCTGCGTCCCAGATACTCTATCTGAGAATTCTTCACCCCCACCCCTCCTTTATTTTACCTATTTGGTTATTTGTAAATTGCCAGTCTTCCCCACTAAGCCGTATTGTTTCTGAGGGCAGTAGTTTGTTCTGCACCCCCGACACTAGAACAGCATCTGGCACCCAGGAGATGCTCAAATTTTTCATCACTCCAGGAATAAATGAATGTCATTCAAATATAGATTTTTATCAGTAACTACCAGGGCAAAGCCTTTCTTGGGCAGTTCTCTTTCATCATAAAAAGTATCTTTTCATCGACATTATGCTAAGTGACAAAAAGCTAGTCACAAAAAGACAAACACCTGATTCACGTACATGAGGCACCTACAGTAGTCAAATCCATAGAGACAGAAAGAAGAGTAGAGGCTACCAGGAGCAGGGGAGAGGGGGCAAAGGTGAGCCACAGCTTCATGTACTGAGTTTCAGCTGGGAATGAATGGAGGAGGACGGCAGTGACGGCTGCATGACACTGTGAATGCACTTAGTGTCACTCAACAGTCCCCGGCAGCAGTTAGGATGGTAAATTTTATGTTGGGTGTATTTTCCCACGGTTTCTAAAAAGGTCACAATGATACAGATACCTATCAAGCTAGCGCAAAGTAAAAAGCATGGTAATACCCATTGCAGGTGAGGCTGGAAATACACTACTGGTCAAAATGTAAATTATTGTAACTTTTGGAAAGCAATCTGGCAATAACCTCTTAAAATCAAAATCTTCATGTGATTCAGAAATTTTAGTCTGGAAACTTATCAGATGTAATAAATATAAGGACGTATACAGGAAAACTCTTCTTGGAAGCATTCTTCCTCCATGTGGGAAGAGCCCATAGCACATGTATTTTTGTATTCCTGTGGGCCCTGCATTTACTGGACGAGTAAAGCAAACATCACAACACCAACTGGCTCTCATGTAATTCCCTGCTATGCTCAAAGGACAGATCTTTATTCAGTCTTCATTCTTGTTTTCTAAAACTTCACAGAAAACATGGTCTTATATAAGCAGGGGAAAAGACTACCTATTAAAAAGCTGGTCAAATGGTGCAATTTAATCATCAAATCAACTATCCCCCAGGCTTAGAAGTTTTAAAGTCTATTACAGAGTAAAGAGGACTAGTTCTTATGCATAAGAAACTGAGGCATATGAATGAATCACATTAAGCCTTAAACATTTCCCAAAACATACTGCAAATCAAAACTTTTGCATCTACTCAGGGAGACAAAGTTAGGGCATAAAGGAAACACTATCAAAATGATTTTAACAAAAGCAGGAACATTAACTGGTTGCAAGGTTACCATTTTAGGTAGAAGGATTTCTCCAGATTTTTTCCCCCCTCTTTAAATAAGATAGGTAGTTGGCTATAAAGGTATTTTTTAACTCTGGGAAAGATGGTCCCATGATAAATAGGATCTCGACTATCACTAATAAGCTGATGACTATTATGAAAAACAACTCAGAGACAAAAACTAATTTTCTTTCATTTAACTGCCCCAGTGATTCATTTTAAAAAGGATTTCCAGTATCCCCTGAGTTTCCATTCTGAGTTCTGTGTCAGACCAGACCTGCTTTCCTGGATTTCAAGGGTTCCATGGCACCTCCTGATACACAGGAATAAGATGTGCCATGGGAAGACTCATTTTTAGCATTTTAATTTCAAGAAATACAGACTTCCTCATAGCAGGCCTCCTTTAAATGGGGGTACACTTGAATGGCTCTCAATAGTGCTCATGACTGGCTCCCTGTGCCCTAAACACGTCAAAGAAAATCTAAACGACATATTCGCAGATCAAAAATATGAAACCATTCCAATGTCTTACGAAGGTGTAGCGCATTCGGAAGTCTTGGAAAGTGAATCAGCTGTTGATTTTAACAATGCGCCACGTATGACTTTGGGACCAGTTTATTGAAGAAAAGTGCTGTATGATTAGTGCTGTAATTTCTGTGGCAGGAAAGTTTCCTGTAGTTAGATCATTTACAAGGGCACTATGCAAAGTTATTAAAATGGGTAGGTTTGAGGGACAGTCATTTCTGTAAGAGAATGAGTTTATGTTACAGTGAGTTCTGGCTAATATGTACCAACAGGGTCAGCCACATGTATAGGGGAACTGGCAGTAAACTCCTGACCAAATTATCAGCTTGACAGATGGAGCCTATAGTCTGAGCTGGAGATATTTATTGACTTCCTTGGTTTAAAAGGCCAGTGACACAACAGCCATTCTCAGTGAACAGCACCCTCTTCATCTAATGTATGTACTCGCTTCTAGAGGGTCAGCCACAGGTTATGGGATGAGAGAGGGGGGCATCCCAGGCATTCCCAGGGAAAACCACCACTAGTTAAAAAAAATTTTTTTTTGGACACTGTAAATCAACTCCTGGTTAAAATTTTTAACCAATGGCACACCTTCTCTCCACTTTCCTCCAATAAGCCAGACTCCAAGGGCTAGCTTCCTTGTCAGGACAGTGTACAGCTGGAGTCAGGTTCAGACTGAGTCCAAGCTTTGTCATTTACTAGCTGTGTGAGCCCAAGTCACTCAGCTGCAAGTGTTTACTAGTCGGAAGACACAAGCAAACATAAAGCTGTTAGGATTGCGATGGTACAGGAAGATACGGAAGTGAGCTTTGCTGTGTATTTCTTCCTAGGCGCAAGCCCACAGCATCTTAACTTAAGCTGCCAGCATATACTGGTTTCTGTAGACTTGATCTTGAAAAGAGAGAAACTGACTAATACATAGATACATATTTTTTAATCCATTATTGCTTTTCCTTCTCTTTCTTCTAAAGGTTTTTTTAAAGAATACTTCCATATCAGGACTATGTGGGCAAAATTGTAGCAAAATTTTGTTTCAAGTTAGAATTTAAATTACTCTTTTTAGAAAAATTACAGTTTAGGACTTTTGATCTGTGCCCATACCTAATATCATGCAGTGAATCTCTTCTACAAAATAGTATTAAATAGTATTATAGTTTTTAATGTCACCCATTACCCTATTTGATAATAGAACAGAACTATTTTAACAATTGAGAAAGCTGCTTACCCTAGGTCTGCATCTGCTTTCAATGGTATTTATTCTCACCGGGATTCAAAGAAGCCCCTTATTGGTTTCAAAAACACATTTTATATTTAGTACCTGGTTGGGGGTGGAGGTGGTTAGAATCTGATATACAAAATTATTGTTCCTCTGACATTTTATATTAATCGACGTTATGCTAAGTGACAAAAAGCTAGTCACAAAAAGACAAATACCTGATTCACGTACATGAGGCACCTACAGTAGTCAAATTCATAGAAATAGAAAGAGGAGTAGAGACTACCAGGAGCAGGGGAGAGGGGGCAAAGGTGAGTTGGGGGGGAGGTGGTTAGAATCTAATATACAAAATTATTGTTCCTCTGACATTTTATATACTATTCCACCAAATATCCACTTAGAGAGTTTTGCATACTCTGTGGTGCAGGTCCAGTCTGGCAAGTAACAGACGCAATGTGAACAGCTACCATTTCTTTAACGACTATAACAGGCCAGGTAATTGGCATACATCATCTCCAACTGCCAAAATATCACGCTGAATGAGGCATTACCTGATCTTCATTTTACAGCTAGGAATCAAGGAAAAGCTACTAACTTGCCCCAGTAATACGACATGGTAAAACCAAACAAAAGAGAGCTTCGTGTCACAAAGACCTGCATCTACTCCTGCCTCTGACCTTCGCTGGGTGATTATGGACAAATGACACTACTTAATGCCTACAAAAACCATACAGAAATAAAGCCACAGAATCTCCATTTCAGTGCCTCACTTATCACGGCAGTTAATAAATGTAATAAATGTTCACAGTGATGAATAGCCTGTTAGAATCTGAACACAGGCTCCTAAGGTTACTATGTGGAAGAACATGGCATATCTCAACTGAATGTGGAAAATGAGATCTTATCATCCAGTTTCAATTATGATTAAAATTAAGAAAAAGCACTTGTTAAAAAAAACAAAACCTATAAAGACAGAAAGCATAATGGTGGTTGCCAGGGGCCAGGGGAAGGTGGGAGTGGGGAATTCTTATTTAATAGGTATAGAGTTTCAGTTTTACAAGATGGAAAGAGTTATGGATATGGATGATGGTGATTGCACAGTGACATTAATGTAGTTAACACCGCTGAACTATACATTTGAAATGGTAAGATGTAAAATGTATGTATATGTATTTATATGTAATATATAATGTTACAATAAAAGCTAAAAAAAACAAAAATAAACACTGAGCTTTATTAGACTGAATCTGAATATATTTAGATGGAAATTATGTTTAAGTAAATAGAATTATGATATATTTTCCATATGACAGTAAAAGTACTTTATTATATGATCCTAAACAGAATATTTATCCTATGATTTACCTGTGTAATATAAAATAAATCATTGCCTGGCATTGATATCCAATGTATTCTTAATTAGCCCTTCAATATGAATGAGTGGGTACATGCAATGTGTTCTAGAAACCTGAATATAAGAAAATGTTTGGTGTCCCCTTTTTAGAATATATGAAAGAGAACAGATGTTCTTCCTATGATTCTATATGTAGCAATTTCTACTTTAAAAGAGACTGGTCTTGGTGCACCTGGGTGGCTCAGTCAGTTAGGTGTCTGACTCTTGATTCGAGATATCGAGCCCTGTGTAGGGCTCCATGCTAGGCGTGGAAACTGCTTGAAGTTCTCCCTCTCCCTCTGTTTCGCCTCCTTGCTCATGTGCTCTCTCTTTCTCTCTCTCTAAAATAAAAAAAGAGAGAGTCTACAATAGGCAGCATAACGCATCACAGGTACACACCTAATGATGTTCCCTTTAGAAATGGTTTTTCCCAAAGCAAATCACCTATAATGCATAGTAGAATGATGTCATAATGTAATTATTAAAGAAAAAACTACACAGCGAAAGATGTTTGCTAATGTTTCAACTTAAATCTTAAACATATTTCAGCAACTGAAAAAATTGTATCATACAGGGTTGATTTAAAAAAATTCTTTATTGAAAGTACCACAATCACCACTATCCGAAATGATAATCTTCTTGTAGCCCAGTCAACGACTGAGGTTCTTCAAAAACCATAATCAGATATGTTTAGTACATTTATTTTTTATTTATATCTTTAAAAGATTTTATTTATTTATTGTCAGAGAGAGAGAAAGAGAGAGCACAAGCAGGGGGAGCAGCAGGCAGAGGAAGAAGCAGGCTCCCCACTGAACAAGGAGCCCAATGGGAGATCCATGCCAGAACCCTGAGATCATGACCTGAGCTGAAGGCAGACACTCAACCAACTGAGCCACCCAGTATTCCTGTTGAGTACATTTAATTTAAAAAATTTAAAGGGAAAGTTACAGTAATTTTATATCTAAAATCATTTAATAATGATATTTCTACAATTAATCTATTCTCTTTAAAAACAGTGACTCTTATTAATGCCTATTAATACTCCTTTTAAATTATATCACTTTTTAAATTGCAATATCAAGTCATATTGGATAGTAAAAAAAGAAAGCACAGTTATTATTTATGTAATGGTAAGTTATGGTAAAGACAAAACAGGAAAGCCTATTCCATTTTCCCACATAAATGAAAACCCATATTTTATGTTACACTTCTCACTTGTTCCCCTGACTATGAGAGAATTTGCTTGATTTTTTAAACAATTTAAAAATTGCTTTAATCTTCCCGTTTGTTTTTACAAAAGATGTGCTAATGGCTCAGGAGAGGTTAATTTTTGATACTAAAATAATTTCTTTTTTGTTCTCATCCCCTCCCTATGGGTCAGGACTATAAATGACAACTTACTCAGTCTCAGAAATAGCTACCAGGACTTGAAAACGGCAATTTTCTGTTTAGTAAAGGAAGTTCAACACAGAGAATCTTTATTTAAAGAAAAAAATTCTTTCCTGGTTCCATCTGATTTTTACACAATTTGTTCTGCTTTACTGGAAAAGACAAAGTTAATTCCTAAGGCTCAAAATAATTATTTTGCTTTATAAGTGACTTTCAAAATACACTAGATGTATTTTGGGGGAAATAAAAAAGCATACTGCTTAGAATGAAGTAAAGGGTGGTGTCTGGGATCCTCATGCCTTTTCATTAATGGGAATGGCAGCAGCACACTCCCAGGGCCTAGTGCATAGTAAGCACTCAGCAGTTTGCCAAACTGCATGAAGGCGCCTGGGCTGCTGTGTGGTTCTACATTGGGGCGCACATGGGGCATTTTCCTTTCCATTTTCAATGACTGTGTTATCCCTAACTGGCCAGGCCCTGCTGCGTCCCTGCTTCTTCAGCTCTCATCACCTGCTCTCTAGGCTCTGGACCTGGCTTTCCATGCTTCAGTGATATCTGACCTTAGTCACTATTGCAGCTCTGTTCTTTGAGATGCTGGTTAAATTAATTATGTGAAGGTCAGCTATTTCAATATTTGGGAGATGTAACATAAATACTATGAATTTTAAGTATCACCAATTAGAGCAACTAAAGCTCCTCAAATAAATCTAAATCCTAATCAGATGTGTCAGACCCACATTTGATTTTAAAAATTGAAATGGAAGGTTGTTTGAAGGAATTGTTTGGTCTAGTATCATTTAATAATGGCATTTCTGGAACAATTGCTTCATCTATTCTTTAAAACCAATAATTTTTATGTTGAATCACTATATTGTACATCTGAAACTAATACAATACTGTATGTTAATTATACTGGGATTAAAATAATTTTTTAAAAAAATAAAAAAATAGTAATTTTTAAAGGATTTCTAATTAATGGCTACCAGTACTCCACTCCAATTCTTTTTTTTGAATACAACTCTAGTTCATATTAGATAGTGAAAAACAAAACAAAACAAAACAATTGGTACTTATGTAATGCTAGCAATATCAAATTGCTGAGCCTGGTCCAACTGGGAAAATGCTATGGTGTGGGCCAGATGAAAAATAATCAACCTAGACTAATTCTACACTGGTTTTCTAATTAAGTCGCTCAACAAGAGTGGGAGGGTAAGAGAATGCAGTATGTTTTAGAAATCTTGGTACAGTTAATTAAAAAAAAAAGATAGTAAAAAACAGTTATGAATTTGTAAATGGTTAAGATGTTGAAAGAGTGTGAAAATGGTCTTTGTCCTTTGTCTGATTCTATATTCAGGTGGATTAAATTTAAATCTGACCTTAAATACAAAGGTTTCCCCACCATGGCCCCTTGGCACAATACTCACAAACTATATAGATCTGCCTAAACCAGTGACAAAGAGGTCAAAACTCCAAGTCGTGCCTAAAGTAATAGATGCTTTAAGTTTTATTGGTTTTTTCCTTCAAACCAAATATTTAACTGTACATAAAATAGCTACAGTTTAAATATTCCACACTTTATTAAGAACCAACGTATATTGATTAAACTACTTCCTAAGAAGGGGAAAGTTCTTTTTTAAATAAAATGTTTGCAAAGCAAGCCATTATTGTTTTTAAAGCAGTTTAAATGTACATGAGCTATATTAAACGTACATCTTCCTAACTCTGAGGGATGGGTAGGGGCTGATACTTCAGTATTTATTTTCTCTGGTTTCTAGAAGAGGAAACAGACGTTCAATTATTTGCTCAAAGCATCAGAGTGAGCAGCATTATGGACTGAAGTCCATTGTCTGACCCAAAGCCAACTCTCGTTTTACTCTACCATCATTCTACATAAAAAAGGACTTTATTATTTTTAAAGATTTTATTTATTTGAGAAACAGCAAGAGTGAGAGAGATCACAGAGGCAGAGGGAGAAGCAGACTCCCTGCTGATGTGTGGCTTGATCTCAGAGATCATGACCTGAGCTGAAGGCAGACGCTTAACTGACTGGGCCATCCAAGCGCCCCTAAAAAGGAGTTTATTTTTTATTTATTTATTTTAAAGATTTTATTCATTTATTTGACAGAAAGAACGCACAGAGGGGGAGTGGCAGATACAGGCAGAGTGAGAAGCAGGCTCCCCGCTGAACAAGGAGCCGAATGCGAGGCTCCATCCCAGGACCCCGGGATCATGACCTGAGCCGAAGGCAGACACTTAACTGACTGAGCCACCCTGACGCCCCTAAAAAGGAGTTTAAAGCCTATTTTGGTAATGTTTTCTTATACAGTTTCTTACTGGAGGACTCCCACAGTAAAGTGTGCAAACTGATGGATAATATTCAAGTAGCCTTTCACTAAAAAATTAGTTAAGTCATCAGTACGGCTTACAAGAGGGTGGTATGAATTTGGAAACTCAAGCCTTGGTTCTTCCTGCTGAACTGGAGAAGAAAATAAAATATAAGAGGGGATTAGGAGGGAGGAGGAGGTATCTGCCTTGTAGTTTTTAAATTATGTAATTTTGAATCCACTGAAATAGAAGAATATAATTTAATGAGCCCAAGCTATCCTACAGTGATATATGTAATTTGAAATGTATGTTAAGCTTCCTAAAAAACCTCACCTTGTCTACTCCTCAGCTAATTTGCTATAAGTGACTCTTCACAGTTCTTGCTGACAATTATGATGCCCTTCTAGATTCAGATCCTCTAATCTGTTGTTCTATTTCATTCGGTTTATTTCATGTTTTACCATTAGAAAAGTAAACAAAACATTTTTGTAACCCTGAATTAGGCTGTCAAATGCCAGCAATTTAATGGAGCCTTTGGTCTTCTACCTTTAGAGGAAATATATTTCTCACCCTTCCTTAGGGATTGTTCTTTGCTCTCTGAGGTATAAAAGTTCACTGTTAATTGCAACTCAGCACATACAGGAAGGTGATGCTTTTGTAAATGTAACCTTATAGCCAACAAATTCCAAGAGCTAGCATTTATTAAAGAGCTCCAAATAGGGCCAACTTGGGGCAAAATGGAAAAAATCTATGTTGCTTATAATAGTTGTGAGCTTCCTTCCTTGGTGTCAGTCTGCTCTTCTCTAGATGTGGATTACACCTACGATGTTGGAGGGAGGTGTATGAGTGTGAGAGAATGTGCGCAGGTACCCAGAGGGCTTTATGATAATAAATGTCTTGATGACCTTTGAGGTTCTCCCTGCTCCTCAGCCCCAGGACAGCCATCACGGGGTAATCGAGTGAGGTGGGGCAGAGCTCTGGAAGTGTGTACGTGCTCCACATATCTGCTTATCTCTAGAAACATCATTATCAACCTCTCTCTGTTTCCTATCTAAAAAGTCAGGATGAGTAGTGAACACAGATACCATAAGTAAGGTTAAAAGGAAAAAAAAATCACTACACTACACTGGACATGTCTATCCTTAAAAAGCAAAACATTACAGGGAAAATTTTAGGGACTGGAAACCCTGGCATCTTTTTATTTACTACAGAATTTTTCTGCCTTCTCAATCATAAATAGCTTCCTGTTGTGGCTCCCTATGGGGTCATAAGCTGCTGAAATCATCATTTGGTACCTCTAATAGAAGTAACAACAGCCCAAGTCCCCGCAATGATCACTACAGCCAGCAGGCCTGTTCCATCGGTGCTGCGGGCCTGACACCTTGGCCAGGCTTTCAATTTCATTGTGTAGCTTCCCACACACCCCAACAAAGAGCCAGAGGAACCACTGACATCTACTGCCTAAAACTAAGCATCTGCCAAAATGCTGACTACTTAATGATGCAATTTATTTTGAAATTTTCAAGAAACTATTTCCAGGCAGAAAGTGAACTTTTTCAGAATTTTGTCTCCGCTTTTCCTTTTCTATTTACCTGGACTGCTTTCTCCCTTTTGGAGAACTGATTGCCACAGCCTCACCGGTTCTAAACTCCACTTTTCCATCATCTCTATTCTTAGAGTGTTTCTTTCCTCAGTCTCTATCAGAGACTTCCTTCTCCCAAACAAAACTACCATCGGGTCCTTCCAATTCTTTCCTCTCACTGCGCAAGTCAGGCCTTCCAGTCAGTGGCACCAATGCCATCCCAAGTTAGGTCCTTTCTACTCTCTACAGTCCCATCTCAACTGTCACCTCCTCTTCTAGGTGGCACCTGTCACGAGCCACTCACCATTCCACATCAAGAGACAAAACTGCCTAACCCGCTGTGTGATTTTTTTTTCCACTGTAAAGAACTTTATAAAAAGACCTGATGCATATATGAGAAGGGCTACAATTTCTCATTCCAGTATGAGGGCCTTACATAAGCTGGCCCTAGTGTCTTTGTTCAGTTGCTAACCTCCACATCTGGGCATGGGCCTTTCTGGCCAGGCTGTCACTGAACTGGGTCTGCTCAAGCAAGTGGGCTTAGGTTCAGGCGCTGTCTTCCCATTCCTTCTCCACTCTCTCCTCCTCATCCTCCCCAACTTTCCAGGACCTGATTGTGGCATTTGACTGTGGTCAATTTAGCAATTTTCATTTTCAGTATCAAAGTATCAAATCATGTAGATTGTACCATCCTAATTACACCATGAGTGCATGTTCTATGAGAGCAGCTTTGTGTCCTATGGCTCTTGGGTCCATTTCTGAGCCACGAGGCATATAGCAGACAACAAAAAGCTGAGGAGTTAGCAGCTTTCAGCTTTGGATGAGGGGGGCCATTCTCAGGATGGTTCTCTGAACCTGATAGGCTACATCTAATTTTTATCACACACAGGAAATGAAACACAGGAAGATAAAAATTTTAAATAAAGCTTTAGATTAATATCAAGATGTTAAAGAGTACTTCAGGATGGTAATGGTAATTTTTTAAAAATATGGAGATCATGCCTTAAGAAAAAATAGAGACTACCCAATTTCTTTCCCATTAGGGCAACAGAAATTCAAATTAGAATTTCAACTTGGAATGGCTAGGAGTTAATTATTTAGAGTACAGCGAGATAACTGTTAAATTATATTGTGCTCTTCGTAAGTGTTCTGAAGCCAGAGATGTTGCCCTACTTTTTGGTGGGTAAAAATAGTTGGGATCTTTGTAACTCTGTGAGAGGCAGTATAGCTTACGTGTTAAGTACACAGAATGCCTGGGCTTCCTGAGTTCAAATCTTACTTTCTTCAATCTGAGGAATCTCGGACTACTCACCTCTCGCTTGCCTCAGATGACTGATCTCTAATATGAGGACAGATTATTATCATTCCTACTTCATAGGATTATTAGGAGGATTAAAATGAGAATATACAATAAAATTCTTAGCGTCATGAGTATAAAATAAGTACTCAAATATTTACTATTATTGCTATTAATTTCAAGAGTTGAAGGATCACAGCATAAAGGCTTGTTAAAAAGTCAATGTTTCAGCCGCTCTGGAAAACAGTATGGAGGTTCCTCAAAAAGCTGAAAATAGAGCTACCCTACGACCCAGCAATCACACTACTGGGTATTTATCCTAAAGATACAAATGTCGTGATCTGAAGGGACATGGACACCCGAATGTTTATAGCAGCAATGCCCACAATAGCCAAACTATGGAAAGAGCCTAGATGCTAGATGTCCGTCAACAGATGAATGGATAAAGAAGATGTGGTATATATGTATATATATATATATACACACACAATGGAATACTATGCAGCCATCAAAAAAACCACCAAAATCCTGCTACTTGCAATGACGTGGATGGAACTAGAGGGTATTATGCTAAGTGAAATAAGTCAATCAGAGAAGGACAATTATCATATGATCTCCCTGACATGAGGAATTTGAGATGCAGGGCGGGGAGTCGTGGGGGGTAGGGAGGGAAAAAAATGAAACAAGATGGGACCCGGGAGGGAGACAAACCATAAGAGACTTAATCTCAGGAAACAAACTGAGGTTTGCTGGGGGGTAATGGGGGTAGGGATAGGGTGGTTGGGTTATGGACATTGGGGAGGGTGTGTGCTATGGTGAGTGCTGTGAATTGTGTTAAGACTGATGATTCACAGACCTGTACCCCTGAAGCAAATAATACATTATGTGTTAATAAAAAAAAAAAAAAAGTCAATGTTTTCCTTATAGCCAAAACTGCACAGAGAGTTTAAAGATTCAAAACTCACAAAACTTACAGATGTAAGAAGGCTGTCATGAGTAAAGAGTGAAATGACACATGGAGGACTGGACACAGTGTCTGGCATCTAGGAACTGCTCAATAAATGGCAGCTGTTATTATAGGAGCAGGCAGTTGACAGAACAAAGCATTTTTTTAAAAGAACTGCTCCTTTAACCCAGATAAACCCAGCTATTCCATTAACAGCAAAAAGAGTTACTTTTTAAATTTCACATTACAATTCGCGTGCAAGGAACAGACACATTAAAACCAATGCTCACAAAAATTTTCTTATCAATAGGCAATCCTCTACACTAGTTTTTAAGAACCTCATAGGTCTTTGGATTGGCTGTGAAAAGACAACAGCCAAAGGAGTGAGTGGCCAGTCTCTACAAAAGTCTCAGGGAGTATATTCTCTAAATCATCCCCATTCCTGGCTCTATTTTTCTCTTCCTTGCTCTCATCTTCCCTTTGTCCTGTTTTTTTGTTTCACTGATTTTAAATTTCATTTTAACTTATGTAAAGTTGTCGGTTTCTTTGGATGTTTTTTTCTGTAATGAGATGGGTAGCAAACAAACACATAAGCATTTGAAAATTACTGGGCTTCTAATTTATACTTTACAAATTTGCTAAGTGAAGTGCACCTTAATTTAAAATTTTAAGCTACAAGAAGTTCTCCTTGGATAATGCCAAGTTACTCTTGGCCTACCTATCCCCACTCAAATCCTTTTCTAATAAATCACTTCAACATATTTTCTACTTCAGAGAAACAGTGACAGAAACAAGGGTGAATCCCATATATAAATAGTTAGCAGACAACCAACAAATGTTGCTTGAGCAACCGCTCATGTTTGGCATTATCTTTCTATTGATCAGCAAATCAAATCTCCTTTATATCATGTTTAGTTGTGGGCCCTGGACTAAGATTCAGTAATAATTAAGGATTAATGATGAGTAAAAACAAAAACTGAGATTGAAAATTCCACATATGCATTAATGTCTTAAGTCTAGCTAAACTTGGAATAACTAAAGACTAAGTTAACTAGGACTTTCTGTGTACAACTTGGAGAAGAGAGAAAAAGTATTCACACATGCATAACACATACACACACACACAGTTCCAGATTTGTGTTCTCGAAGGTTCTAACCATGGCACATTCTTTGTCTAAGTACCCATTTCTTGGGCAAATGCGTCTATTTTCATGGATGATGATTCCAAAAATCTTTGTTTTCAATATTGCCTTATTCCCCCCAAGCTTCGAAATCTCACTATCAACATTCTGTTAGGCACACCTGAATGTCCTCTAGACATTTCAAACTCATTGTCCTAAATCAAACCTCATTCCAGTCTCCTTTATCCTGGCAATGCCGGCCCCACCCCTGCCTTTTTCTATATGCTACATAAATGGCTCCTTTCTTATGTCTAATCTCTCCATCACCTCTCACTGGAATGTACACTCCACCAGGGTAGGGATCTTTGTTCACTTGATCTTCACTCCAGATGTACCTAAGTATGCCTAGAATGGTGTCTGGCATTTAGTAGATATTAAATAAATGTTTGCCCAGTTAATGAACTTTTCCTCCCATGCCCCTAAAGCTACTCCCTCTCTAATGTTCCTAATATCAGCAAATGAGCCTGGGGAATCATCCTAGCTCTTTGCTTCTTTACCTCCAATATAGAATTGCCAATGTTCCTTCCCAGGTAGTCTCGTTAACTACCCCTCCTCTCAACGCCTAACACCGATGGTCTAATTCTTTCCCTGGACATTTCTTACCAAAATGACTAAAAACAGCCACTGGAACTGTCCCTATTTAAATAAGCATACTGCCCTGAAGCCAGATATTAAATGCGAAACTGAGCTTGCCCTTCTGTTGCAGAAAACATCAGAGGTTCTGTTTGGCTCAAGGATAAGTTCAGGCCCCTCGTTATGGTCCAAGACCTGGACCCAATCTGCACATTTAGCTTCACCTTCTATTACCTCACACCTCACATTTTCGAAGTGGCTAATGGGAAGTTGCTTTTGGTGCCCTGTGCAGAGAGCCTATCCTCATCCCCCCTCACCATTGCCAATTCTAATCTTTCAAGATTCAGTCTGGGGTCAATTCTTTAAGAAGCCTTCCCTGACCTTCCAAGTTGGCCTAAATGTCATGGCTTT
The DNA here is from genome assembly GCA_028534135.1 of Potos flavus. Lineage (NCBI taxonomy): Eukaryota > Metazoa > Chordata > Mammalia > Carnivora > Procyonidae > Potos > Potos flavus. The sequence goes on along the minus strand of CM052899.1, from coordinate 66,873,563 downwards.
GCATGTTCCCATAGCAACTAACTGAAGGGATATAAAAAATCTAGGCAAACATTTGCAATTAACACTAACCGAAGCCTTATGTTTATATAAGGAGGAAAGGAGTGTTTTGAAAAACCATAGATATGATCTACTGGGTAGGTATTTATTTGACCTCTTAAAATAAGTAATTAGAAAGAACCAGGTTACTTGGTTCCTAATACGTGGTAAAGGAAAAAAATAATCTTTAAAAAATTTTATGAGAAAACTGTAAGCCAGAACAGTCCTTGGTTTCCTATTCTGACTCAGAAATTCTGTGTAAGAGTGACACTGGACTTTGATGTTCTTTAGCCTCCTGTACATGGCTCCTGGGGACACTGAGGGCTATATCATATCATGAACTAAAGACATCTAATAAACATTATTTCCTTGCATTATCATTTCTTTAATTTTATATTGACAGTTATAAGGGAATGGCTATATTTCAATTATTATATAATACCATCCTAATTAGTTTGGGTCCACTAAATTCAAGCTATTTTGGGGCACAATTGTATTATGCCCATCCCCCACTCCCCTACACCTCCCACTTGTTCATATAGCACTGATAGGGCAAACATGGGTATGACACAGTGAGACACATTTTCCTCTGGACCGGTTCAGTTTAATCATTAATTTCAGAAAAGCAAAAGAAATTAACTATTAACCATCACATTTCTTTAAGAACAGTTTTCCCCAAAGAATAACCTATAAATTTAAAGATTTTTTAAAATCTATATGCTGTGAACTACATCTGAAAGGACTGAGGTACATGTTCATAGGCTTGGTTACCTTAAAATTCTGCATATTTGAGGAATCCTTTGATTAATGTACAATTATAGCTCTTAAAGCGATTTCATTTCAGGAAATATATTTGTAAGTCTCTTAAAAGGAAATGTCTGAGTATGGAAACTGACATCACATGATTTGGCCGACCTTATCAAAATATGGATTCTTTCGCCTAACAGGTCTGCTTACAAAAGTATAAATCCAGTTGACTTTACATAATAATGAACTCTCTCTCTTTTTAAATTTTTTTTACAACCTGTAACTCTTCAGTGATTTGTGGTAGCTGTGTCTACCAGACACTGCTTGTATACTGAGTATTCAAAAAGGAAATTAGGTCATAAAATAGTGTACTGAATGTAGTCAGCTCTGTTCATTGAGGGATCACAAAATAAAATACACATGAGATGAAACTAATGGCAATTTACAGTTGGAAAGAGACTGAGATAGTAAAAACTCAGGCTAGAACTAGAAGTTCCGGATTAGAAGGCCAAAGGCCTGCATAAACTCTTGGGCTGGCTTCAGTGCTAATTTACTGATTGGGTGGGAAGTCATTTAACCTCAAGCTACTCTCATGCCCCATGTCCACAATCATGTGTATCTTCAAACATTTATTTGGTAGCTACTAAATATCTAGAATCTTGCGAGGTTCTGGAGATAAGACTCTGTCCTGCCCTAAAGACATCTAACAGAGGAGCTCAAAGTCCAGTTGATGGCTCTTAATATTTTCTTTACTATGCAACTTCCAAACATGAGACCACCCCCATCAGTCACAGAGGGTTACTAGGAGGGTAAATCTCAACAGTTCAGGCCATATTGGAATATGTGAGACAGCCTCTCTAGAAAATTTTGGCAGACCGTCTGTTATTTCCACTTCTCCCACATGCCCTTTGAGAACTTTTGAGAACTGCTAGTCTAGAAGGATCTTACAACCTCCAAGGGCAGTTCTATGAAGAAAATAACGTATTATAGGAAAAGTGAAGATCTAATGAAGAAAAAACAAAAACCCAACAGTGCCACATTATGGTATTGTTTACATATCTCTCTGCAAAGACATTAAGCAGAGAACTGTAGCATTTGATCCTAGGGAATTGAATATTAAAATAAAGATCTAATATTTTGATGTACTTTGATTTATAAAATTGGCAAAAACATTTTGTTTTTATTTAATTTTTCTCAGTAGGTAGGGCAATACTACTTTTCCTATTTAGATATAAAGAAACTGAGGCCCAGGCAAATTAAGTAACTTGCCTTAATCTCACATCTAGTGAGTGGCAGAGGCAGAAATTAAAACTAAATCTTCTGACCCTAAAACCAGTCCAGTTTCTACCCAAGGGAGAACTCTACCTAATAAATATAAATATATAAATGCTTATCCTTTTTCAAGATGGAAAGGTCCTGACAAACCTTCAAGGCAAATAAGCAATTCAAATTTAAAAACAAAATTATAAACCTCCATTTGTAAGGTACAATAATATGGTTCTTAACTGACATTATTGGAAAATAAGGTGTTCTGGATGAAACTTCTAAGGATTTTTATGCTAGATGTTTAAGACGAAAAAAAAAGCACATATATATATATATATACACACATATATATTTATCCTATTAAACAGAACACAAAGAACATAATTTATACTTTTAAAAAATGATTTTCAGTCTCCCTACATAGTTAAAATCACACTATCATACCAACCTCTCGAGTGGAGTGCTCTGGGGCATAAAGCCTTAAACCAGTAAACTCAAAGCTCAGGTTGCTACATCCTTCTTCTGGTCTCCACTCTAGTGGTCACTTCCCATTCCTTTGGTAATTGGTGGTGGTTAGCTCTTTTCAGTTTAACTGACTCCCCTCATCCCAGCTCCCTCTATCCACTGCTGCTTGGAATTCTCTGCTTTTGTAATCTGAGGAGGAGCTTTAGGTTATCAGGGAAAGCCAGAAAACAAACTTAGTAAATATTCAAATTTAAAAACACACACATGTTTGCATATGTGTATGAAGATACACCCACAGTCACCCACACACAGGCACACATACTAAGGGTGCCAAATTATGTCTTCTCAATGCTTATATCACTCTCTTCGTTATCACCAGGTAGGCATGAATGAATGACACATAGGGTAGAATGTCCATGAACCTGAGAGTTATAGAAAATGAAAGAAATAGATTGTGAGATTTAGAGTCGTGAGATGTTAGGTTGGGTCTAGTGTGGAGTCCTAAGACTTTACTATGGGGTCCGAGTTTCTCGCCTTATGATTTTGAATAGATTGGTAGACTGGGTTTGGTCCCAATTGTCTTCATCTGTAAAAGGGGAATAAAAAAGAAATCCATATACCGTAATTTGATAACTAGTGCCTCAGACTATATAAAGTATTATAAAAATAATTTATTAAATCAAAAAGTTCTGATACAAAGATAATCTAATTTCTCATATATTCTCTCTTACACGTGATAAAGCAGTAAAGAAATACAAATACAAAATAAAAACAAGTCCTCACTCTCGTGAAGTTTATATTCAAAATTTACAGCCTTATTTCATACAAGTGAGCTCTAAAATTGTAATTCCCCCCCAAAATAGGGACTACATTGCTGGAAATCTTAAAAGGCACTTATGAAGTTTCATTATCCATTATTGATTAGCTTTCCAATGAAAGAAGATGTATAGATATCAAGGCTTTTCCTTATTTATACCTTATTTACAAAAACACTTCTTTCCTCAGTTACTTATATAGAAATTATTTAAAACAAAAACTAAGCAAAAACTTGGGGAAAACCTTTTGCTTCAGAAGCATAGAAGTGCAGGTTCTGTAACCAGCTGAAACCCGGGTCCTGATGTGAAAGCTGACCCAGATGTAGGGCAACACAGAGGGTCCCCCTCCAAACACCCTCTTCCATACTGCTTTATTTTTACATATCGCCTTACTTTTGTTCGCTAATTAGTGATCCCGGGGAGGCGGGGGAGGGAAGGAGTCCTTATACTGGAAGGTACAAAGTGGCATTAGGAAGGTATCAAAGGCAATTTTTCCTATTTATCTTCTACTGAGCCAATCATAGAGTTAAGGAAAGAGAAAAGGGGATGGCAGGGGAGGAAAGTGTGTAAAAAATAAATTGATTGCAGTTTCGTACAAATTTATTCTCCAGGAATCCGTTTCCTGGTAACAGGATCCATTTTTTCCTACGGGAAATTCTCTTCCCCACTGTTGGTCTGGGTAGCTTAGGTTGGCCGACTCCAGCCAGAAAGAGCCTGTCAGATCCCTGCATTCCCAGGTCACTCTGATTGGTTCAGAGGGGGACACGGGAGCCAAGTGCAGTCTTAGGAGATTTAACTGGGGAGTTTTATAAGAACAGTTGTGAACAGAGAACCTCTTTTTCATGGGGGACTGGTGGCTGTCTCATCACCATGAGAGAACCTGGACGAGAAGAGAGCCAGAGCAAAGTCAAGGGGGAGAGGGAATGAGATCGAGTTCTAACCACCTGGCTTAAGACCACGGCTTGTCGGAAGCCAAGCCTACACTAGGGCTTTAGAGCTATGTGAGCCAATGCATTTCCACTGGTGCTTACGCCAGTTTGTGTTGAATTTTCTGTCACCTGTAACCAAGAGCCCATATTCTACAAAAGAAATACAGAACTATTACCAATTCAACACTGGGTTTGGGGACTATTCAATAATTAATAGTGTAAATAATGTAAAATCATGTAATATTAATTAAATAACACGAAATCAATCCTAGAAGGACAGAAGTAACTGCTCGATCAGCTTTTGCATCTGAAACTGAAGACATTTCCTCCCGGTCACCAGCAAAAAAAGACGAAACATTAAAGTCCTTTACCCTGAGGTCTCTGAAGCACCGATTTGTCCCCCAGAAAACTGTCCTGAGAAATAAATCTACAGGAATTTTAATGTGGAATTCCTTGGTGAAATCAGTGTCAGGCCGGTAACGCTGCTCCTAAGAGCAAAAATTCTACACTTTAACAGTCATATAGTCAACATTAATAAAACCATCCGGACTAAGTCTGATGTTAATTAATTGCTTATAAGTGAGGATGGAGGGAGGCAAAAACAAACTAAAAGAGGAAGTACAATTACTTGGACAGAAGCAAAAGCTAGCCTAAATACACCTAGAGGATGTTTCATTTAACTTCCTGGTTTGGAAAACCTTCAGTCAGAACAAAGGTAGGACTTTAGCAGGGACCTGGCATCTGAAGCAGCTGCTAAATGAAATTATTCTGTACGGAACACAACTTAAATTACAGACATGATTCTGATATTAATGTTTTAATTTGCCACAAACACATGTATTTGATACAGAAACACAGAAAAGACATGATGCATTCTATATGTGCCTAGTAAAATGCTCCTGCACGTCATGCAAATTAAATTTACGGAGAATTGTATTTCTAAGGCTCACTGAAAAACAAAGACAAACAAACAAAAATAAAAACTCCTTTTTCATTAATTGCAGTTCCCCATGTCAAATTCTGCCCATTAAATAGTGCTCAGTGGAAAATCTCCTGGTGGTTTTTAGGTAAGACATTACAACTATTTATCACAGAGAGACTGCCTCAGAAACATTTTTGAATTATTTCCCAATAATGATTTAGAGTTAACTATGCAAGTAAACGACACACTAGGATAGGAAATGTGTAAAAGGAACACCCACATGAACATTTACCTTCCACTGCTCTTTTGAAGAACACTTTGCAGCTGCCACAGGTTACTACCCCATAATGACATCCTGAAGCCTCGTCCCCACACACCAAACATATTTTGGAAGGTCTTGAAGATCCAGTAGAAACACTTCGCAAAGTAGAGCTGAGGAGAGAAACCAAGATTTAAATAAATACACTGCAGGAGCACATTTGATAGGCTGTATAGCTTAGCTCAAAATTTGTCAATACTCATGGTTCCATAAATGAATTCAGTATTTACTGGTCACACATGTGACTTAGAAAATGAAGGTAAAACCCTATCTGTGGAGGAATGCTATCCAGAATTCTGTATAGCAAAGCCAAGCCTTTTCTTGGTACCAAGAAATAATAATCACATATATACATTCCCCCCCTCCTACTTTTTTTTAAGGTTCGGGAGAACTGAAAGTTATTATTATAATTTTTTAAAGATTTTACTTATTTATTTGACGGACAGAGAGAGAGAGAGAGAGCTTGAGCGCACGCGTGAGCGCTCAGCACACAAGCGGGGGGGAGGGGCAGAGGCAGAAGCAAGCTCCCTGCTGAGCAGAAAGCCCAGACCTGGGACTCAACTCAATCCCAGGATCCTGGGATCATGACCCGAACTGAAAGCAGATGCTTAACCGACTGAGCCACCAAGTGCCCAGGGGCCCCTCCTCCTATTTTTGAGAAAATCTACCAGAAAATATTATTTGCATTCTAGTGGCAGGGAAGAGAAGAATCCTGAGCTGAGTCATCAGGGAAGTATTTTTGGTATCAAAGAACTATTACAGTACTTTACTCTTTTCACCCAGACTCAGATTATATATCTCAGTTATGCCAGATAAAAAAACTCCCATTTCCAAAGCAATCCACTAATTAAAATTTAAAAATTCTTGCCTCTACTGCCAGCAATTTTATCCCTTCAAGCTTCTGCATTTTTTCATGTTACCTTAAGTATGTTCCAATCACTACATTTTGCTTACTAATTTGAAGGGACACAGTCAATACTTAAAAAAAAAAGCCATATATAGTAAGTATCTCAGTTATCTTTCTGGTAAGAAACTGAAGGGTTCTGGGTATCAGTTTTTAGGGACAAACTGAACCCTTTAAGCAAAAATCTATATGAATACTTTTAAAGGGGAATCTTCTCATATATATTGTGATATATATTACACTGCTAGTTAACGGCACAGTTTAAACAAAACTGTTTTAAGGAATCCGAGTTCAGCGACAGATGTGTTGTGAGCTAGCAAAGAAGGTGATGTTACTCATTCCTCGTCCTCGTGCATTTATTGAATACCTACCTGCAGGTCCCACGCAAGGTACTGAGGAAATAAATACCCCAGCCCAGTCTCTGTCCTTCAGTTAGTGGGGACATGAACTATTATGGTGAGTGCTACGGTGCAGGGTAGTATGGCGGCACAGACTAGGAAGGGTGGGAAAATGCCAGTCAGGGAACACTTCCAGAAAGGTGACCACTGAACTGAATTTGGAAGAACAACTGGATGAGAGCCGGACCAAGAAAAGAGTGAGGGGAAGCAAAAAGGGCAATGGCTCAGAGAAATGCCAGCTGGGCGTGTTCGGAAAACTGAATAGACTTCTTGTACGTCACCACCATCACCTTGCTGCCATGACATCTGTCTCCATGTGAAACAGCAGCCATGTGGGGAAAAGACTCAAAGAAAACATAGTAAAAGGCTAGAATGGTTACATTACAGTGATGCTTTTTCTGTTTTCCCAATTAGCTAAAACGTAATAATAATTCTGACCTGGTCTTTAAAAAAAAAAAAAAAAAAAGGTTTGAACTGTTTTAACTGTGCTCTCACCAAAAAACAGGAGAAGGAAGAAAATATTCAGCTGCTGGAGAACTGCAGCATGACTGACTTTCTAGAAAAGGACTTCTTAAATCAAGGACTGAAACAATGTTCTCCAAAGTTGTTTCTCATTCTGAGAAAAGTGCTCTGTTATTTTTATTAGTGTCCTTTGACTTCTTTATGGCATTCAAAACATTCCATTTCAGCCCCAGTAACTTCTTCAGCATATTAGCCAGTGAAACTCAATCCACACTCTGTCCGACTCTCTTACACTTTACAGGGAAATACCTCGACTTCATAAACAATTAGAATGTAACTTACAATCATCCTTAACATGTAACTGCTTTTTCACAACTACTAGCATCCGTGGGGCTTGTATTTCACATTTTTGAGAACCTTGGTCTTGGTCCCCAAACTTAATAATCTCTTGATTTCAGTCTTTGTAAATCTCTTCCATCCAAATTCACTTTCTCTATGATCTCGCCTAATTTCTTGGCTTTAAATGTCATCAATATGCCCAGGACTTCCAAATATTTATCTCCAGCCCAGACACCTCCCTGGAATTTCCGACCCATTTATCCGACTGCCTGATGTGTCCATCTGAGTGTCTGAGGTGCACCTCAAACTTAACACATCTGTAAGTTTGCTGATCTTCTCCCTGCTCCTCCTACAGACAGACTTTGTCGTTTCAGTTAATGGCAACTGTTTGGGCTGAACTGTGTTGTCTCCAAATTCCTGTGTTTAAGTCCTAGCCCCTAGGACTTCATAGTGTGACCTTTTCTTGGGAATAGGGTCATATTAGGAATTGGGAATTAGTTAAGATGAGAGCATTCTGGAGCAGGGTGGGCCCCTTATCCAATATGGCTGGTGTTCTTGTTAAAAAGCGGAAATTAGGACACAGACACACACAGACACACACAGACACACACACACACACACACGGAGAATTCTGTGTGAAGATAAAGGCAGTGATGTTTTTACAAGCCAAATAACACCAAAGATTGCCAGAAAACCACCAGAAGCTAGAAGACAGGTGTGGAACAGATTCTTGCTCCCAGCCTTCAGAAGGGCCCAGCTCCACCGACACGTTCATCTTGGACTTTGGGCCCTCAGATCCCTGAGACAATACATTTCTGCTGTTTAAGCCACCCAGGCTGTGGTCCTCTGTGGTTGCAGCCCTGGGGCAAATTAATGCCACAACTTGGACTCATCTTTGACTCTACTTTTTCTCCAATCTGTTAAATTCTATTCACTTTGCCTTCAGGTTCTGCTCACTTCTCACACCTCCTCTGGGACCACTAGCCCAAGCCATCAACACTTCTTCTCTGGGATTTGCAGAAGCCTTCTAGCTGGTCTTCCTGTTTCTCCTTGCCCCTTTCCTTCCCCTGCATCCAGAATGATCCTTATTCACTCCTTTGCTCAAAACCATCCAGAGGCTTACCCTTGCACTCAAAGGAAAAGTCAGTTACCCATGTGACCACAGGGCCAGAATCTGGCCTCCCAGACTTCTCTAACCTCTCCAGCTTGCCTATACCACTTCAGCAACACTGGCCTCCCCACTAGCCCCCAAGCCCACCATATGTGCTGCTACCTCAGGGCCTCTGCACTTGCTGTCTCCTCTTCACCTACATATTGACAGAGTCCCCTCCCTCACCTCCTTCAGGGCTTCATCCAAATGTCACCTTCTCAGTCAAGCCTTCTCTGATTATGCTACAGAAAATGCCCCCTTCCTCAGGACCCTCTGTCCCCTTTCTGCTTTATTTTTCTTCCTAGAACATATCATCGTCTAATACACTGTCCATTTTACTTCTGTACTCTGTTTATTGTCTTTTGAATCTACACAAGAAAGTAAACTCAAGAGTAGCTGGGATTTTCTTCTGCTGTTTACCATTGTGTCCCCAGTGCCTGGAATAAATAGTGGGTAGTGCAGAGCTGGTCCCCAGTCAGCACTTGAATAAACGAGTCATTTCGAAGAACTGGCACTGTCACAACAGGCATCATAACACCCACCACATCGTCAATTCTAAGTCCTACTATGCTCCTTATATAAAGGAATGAGATTTGTTCTTAACTGTCTTGAGAGTGAAAAGTATTCAGAGGAACCTAATTAAGAGAAGTTGAAAAGAAAGTCCAGCATTAAAAAGACACATCGTGAAATCCAAATTAAAACAATCTTCTTTAATTATAAAATTCAAGCAAACATGAATTATCTTTCCCTCTTGTTCACCACTATCTCCCAATGACACAAGAGCAAATTTGCCTCTGCATGTCTCTCGCAGCCCTCTGCCTCCTGGGTTTGTGTCACACTGTACTGAGCCCGTTGTCCTTAACACGCCTCCTCTATTTTTCAGACTCCTCCTTTTCTAGATCATCAATGTAGCTTTTCTTCAGAGCTCGACCCTTGGCCATCTTTTTTTCTTATTTCTGTACTTTATCCCTCAATGATCTCATTCACTCTCCTGGCTCCCAAAGCTCTCTTGGTGAATGACTTCCCAAATCTTCGTATCTGGCTCCAACCGCTCCCCCAGGTCCAACTGCCTGTTTTCACTTCCTTTACCGAATATCTCTGCCTCTGCATTCTACGAGTTTCTGGAAGGGTCCTGCCATCGGTGAGCCCGCCAGGGCGAAACCTCCCTAACTGTCAAATCTAACAGTTACCAGGGCTGCTCCTCACCTCACCACCTCGGTGAACATGGTACCAGGCCCTTATCACTCACTTATGAAGGGTTCCTCCCTGACACCAGCATTTCCCCCCTCCAACTCCTCCTCCAGTAGTGGAGAAATGAATTTTCCCATTGAAGAGTTCTGACTGTATGATTTCCATCCTCCCACCCACCCACCACGAATGATGACCTCGGTAGGAGAGCTAAATCCTCTTCTCCTCCCAACCTTCCCTGTAGGCCCTCTCATGTGCCCAGCCACATGCCGGCCACATGCTGACACCCATGCTGGTGTGCACACCTGCACCTGCACAACCCAGCTATCCTCCCCTGCTCCCACTCCTGGCAACACATCCATCCTTCCTGGCCTCGGTGTTCTTCCAGCTGCAAGCACCCCTCGCCCTCCTCCTGAGTCACTCAGCACTTGGCTGACACCCCTCCCCCCCCCGGAAGTCCTCATTTCCGGCCTTACATTAGTGACCTGTGTACTTATCCTAACCCCTTGAGGGCAAAAACCTTGCCCTGTGCATCTCTGTGCTCTCTGCTGCCATTAGTGCGGGGATGCTACTATTTATTGAATGAATGAAATCGCACTCCTAATTTCATTACAGTAGAACATAAATTTCCAAGAGGCGATCATACAGAAGGTAAATTAATGAGGCCAAGGTTATACGTTCAATTCCCATGCGGTTCGTTTAGCTTTGCACAGAGGAAAGGGGGGGGAAACATCCAGGGACACAGTCTGCTTTCAAAAGCTAAGCCAGCTGTGTCTCACAAACATAATGCATTATTAACATAGAAGATAGGCCACAAAGAGTGGATGGGTCAGGAAAACGCCGGTCTCTACTGACACTTTATCATGCGGTTATCTTTGAACCTGAATCATGGCACATTTTGGGGAGTTATATATGTAGTTTCAAGCAATACATCAGTACATTTTAGAAGGGGATAGGTAGAGAAGGAAAAGGGGAGAAAAGAGAAAGCAGGAAGAGAAGGACAGAGGGGCAGACCATGAACTCACTTCTTTGACACCAAGTGTTAACAAAATACAAAGCTTATTTGAGTGATTGTGTAGGTCAGAATTCCACTTAATAGCAGAGTCTATTTACTAGGCAGCTGCAGAGGCTGTGAGGCCCAGATTGCAGGGCCAAATATGCGGGGCAAAGGCAGGGAGGCTCAGGCTCCATTCCTCGCTCAGCCATTCCCTGGTCAAACCTGAGCAAAACCACCTCTCCTCTTTGGACCATAATTCTCATCATAATAAGGTTAGACAGGAAATCTCTAAGATTCTTTCCAAGATATTCTTTTAAGAGAAAGATGGATACAAAAGATAAATGCAACAGCCCACCCTGATCAAGTTTTATACAATCATATTTCAAGCTCCAATTAAAGACAATGTATTATACACCACAAATAACCATCGTTTGCTCTAGATCAAGCATCTAAAACATCTCCATGTAAAAACATATTCTTTCTAGAACAGCTAATCACATGGCACTTAAAAGTCTCTCACATCTACATGACTGCATCTCTGCTGATTTTGGTTAAAATTCCTTTATAAACATGCAATAAGATGGTACTCTACACCCTAAAAGCATTTTAATATTGACAAGTTGGGGAAAACTACCCAAACTGATAATTTTTGGTCTTCGTAATCAAAGAAACATTGTTCACAAAAAGAAGTTTATAATCAACAGACAATGGGAGTTAGTTCATAGGAATTCATACAAATGTTAAATTGCTATAAAGTAGAAATCTACGAACATTACATATCCGTTTGTAAAGACAGTGTCTCTTTTAGGGAAATACAAGTAAGATGCAGCTATTTTTAGTGCCAAAAATAATAATTCTAATGACCCAGTGAAGAGATTGAAGATGATAATCAAAGGTTCAAGATGCATGCTGATTTTGGTGACATTCGGAAGGGGATACACTAGCCAATCATCAAAAACATTCCCTGAAATGGCAGGATGTTTAGGAAGAAGCAGTCAGAAGCTATGTGAGAAAAAATGATTTTTAGTGATTAAAACATGACTGGAAAACAAAATAAAACAAAACAAAACAAAAAAGTATGACTGGAGAAACCAGCTTGCTGAGAAACTATGATGTCCCATGTTGTTTCAGGAATTACCATATGTAAAACTATCTTTCTCCCTCTTTATAACAATTACAGAACAACACAGTAGTGATTAATCCACTATTCAGTGTACTGAAATTTCTTCATATGAAAATACTGTCTCATTTCTTAAAGGCACTCAATGTGAATTAAACAAACCTATCTTTTGTACTGTCACTTAATCAGATCTATGCTTCCACCATCACCACCAGCTGCTAAAAAGATCTTTTCCACATGTAATCAACTCTGGTATCCAGTCAGCTATCTAGAGCGGGGTGAGAATTTTCAGGAATATACAAACATTCAATAAGCATCCTTGTATCTGAACATGCTGGTGTGTTTAAATTACTCAGTAATTTAGCAATTCACTGAAGGCCTACCATAGGCACCACTGTGACAAATAAGAGAGAAGGTTCCTATTGCTGTGGCGTTTCTACTGTAATAAGAGAGACAATACAGAGGTAAGTGAACAATTGCAGAGAGTGATAAGTGCTATAAAGAAAATGACAGACTGAGATTGGATGGGGTGGTGGAGCATAGGATTTTTTTTTATTTTATTAACATATAATGTATTATTTGCTTCAGGGGTACAGGTCTGTGAATCATCAGTCTTAACACAATCACAGCACTCACCATAGCACATACCCCCCCTCAATGTCCATAACCCAGCCACCCTATCCCTTCCCCCTCAACCCCCAGCAACCCTCAGTTTGTCTCCTGAGATTAAGAGTCTCTTATGGTTGAGCATAGGATTCCTTAAAAAGGTAGCCTGAGAAGACATCTTTGGGGACACTGAAATGACAAAGTAGCCAGCTATGGGAAGGATGTCAAACAAAGGGACAAGTAAGTGCAAAGTCCCTGAGACAGGAATGAATGTGACATTTTCCACAGACAGGAGGGCATTGTGGCTGAAGTGCAGGCAACGAGAAGGAAGGGGAGATGGAAGATGGGATGTGAGGCCCAAAAAGAGGGCAGAGAAGGACCGCATGAGCCTCAAGGGCTATGGGAAGGAGTAAGAACACTGTTCTGAGTGCCATCGGCAGTGATGTAAATACTGATATGTTTTAAGCAAGAGGGGAACATGATCTGATTGACACTTAAACACCTTACTGTGGCTGTTGCATGGAGAATGGACTGGAGGAGTGGGTGGTTTTTAAATCAGGGAAGACAGCAAAGGAGACTCCAGTAATGACCCAGCCAGGGCAGGATACTGGCTTCCACAGATCAAGCTTAAAGTAGTAAAGACAATGAAAAAGGGCTTTTTTTTTTTTTTAAATAGATAGTACTGACAGATTTGCAGAATAATTGGATGGCAGTGCTATTAATATATAAGATAGGGATGAAGGGCAAGTGGGCAGGGTAGAGAATTTGTTTTGGATTCCAGAGGTAGGATAGAATTTGCACATTATATTCTATTTTTATAAGTAATGTAATAACAATTAATTAAATGATAGTTTACTCACAGGAAAAATGTGGAGTGATCTATATCAGGTTTACTTAACCTTTCGGGCCAGTTTCCTCATCTATAAAGTAGTGATAACAAAGCTTCTACCTTATATTACTCAATATATGTAAGAGCTCTAAGAACAGGGACATATCTTCAGTGTTATTTAAATTCTGGTGATAATTAATCAGTGTTACTGTAGGATCTAAATCCGTAACTGATTGCCATAGTAGTCAAACTACAGATAATTCCCCTTTTCTCTATTATATTTTTCTGTACTGATTTTAATGTATATAAGCAAGTATAACACTGGTAAGCAGCAAAAGAAAAGGTTTTTAAAAATATACTATAAAAAAATACTATAAAATAGTGGTACTAAATGGCCATATTGTGTATTTACTGTACAGGCAGTGTTTTGTGTGCATATGGATTTAAGTATTTCTTGTGAGCATTCTAGTTCCTCTCAAGTCTGTGATGTGCAAGTTGGGAACAGCCACATTAGATCATTAGAATAAACAATCAGAGATTCGAATATATTTTTATATAAAGAACACTGAATCTAAGAAACATAAGTTTCTGGAGAACACTTAAAAAAAATCCTTTCAAGAACACAAATCAACCTTTAACAACTGCTTTACTAAAATGCTATTTTCACCCACACATAAAATATGGAAAAAAAATAACCTAACACAAAACCTATTTTGCTATTTCTTCTTGCTTTGATAAGCATATATTTTGAATCACAATATTTAACCTGAGGTATCTCATTCTAGTTTTCTCATTGTCTAGGGGGAATATTTGGGAGTGATTCTTGTGGTATATTTTCCTTTATGGTGTTATCTTTGATGATAAATGAATCATTAATTTTGAGGGGAGTAATTCATCACTAAACAGGGTTCATCCTCCTAAGTCACAATTCGTGGTGCGCCATGGATAGGAATTAAAAAAAATTGGTATCATATCATAATCCCAGTTGTGTGAAGGTTATGAAGTTACCCAACACAGAAAATTCAAGGATATAATTAGCTTGGAAAATGAAAATTTAAAGCACAGCTACGGCTGATCAGTCTTTTCCAATTGACTTTTTTTGTTTGTTTTCACAATAGTTTATACTATTAATAATATTAGAGTGGCTCTGTTTAATGAGATATGTATTTTCTACACTCTAAATTTCATTTAAATGAAGGAAATTTGCCCACAAAAGACTTAAAATCATAATTAAGAAAGCCTTGCTTCAGCAGAGCAGAAAAATATCTTGACGTAGATCTAAAAGAAAAAAAGGTAGAAGTATTTTGGATCACAGCAAACTGAAGCCCACACTACTATGTGTGGAATTTCATTTTAAAAATAAAGATCTATGTTAGGAGGGCATTTGAGTAACTTTTTCTCCTTAAACTATAGCTAGACAAATTAGCATTTCATCAAAATATGCAAAACCTATTTTTGGAAAACAGACAAAAATATTTAAATGTAGATTAAAATGTATTTTCTAACAAAACGAAGAAAACAGTCAAATGTAATTATAGGCCACCGTATTATTAATGAATCATTTTAATGAAATGATTTTTACTAAACACAAGCTATGTGAAAATCCTGAGAATACAAACATAACAAATGGCTACTCTCAGTAAGTTTAAAATTGAGTAAGGTAGATAAGACCTGGAGATTGGTAAATATTAGTCACTACATGATAAGAGTTATCCATGGCTTAAAAATAAATCCAAATTCAAAAATGAGCTGCACCAAGAAATAAGTCCAGACAATGCCAAAATGCACGGGGGGGATCCAAACTCAAGGAACACATTCTAGAGATAAGCATGAAAAATGGCCCAAATCATGGAGGGTATCTCACACTAGATTAAGTAGTTAGAGATGATTGTAGGACACTCAGTTGAAATAACTGGTAGACAACTGAAAACGTGGCATGGAAAATGGAGGTGGGTACACAAACCTACCATGTTAAAGATCATAATAAAAGTGACTTGATTATGATTTTTAACGTGTAAAATACAGACGATGAAGGCAAAAAGACCTGATGAACTGGAAGAAAAGTAAGAAGCACTAGATAGTACAAGCACAAAAACCACATTCAACAAAAGCAAGGGTGGAATATAATTTGAAAGATTTATTTGACAGAGAGCGAGCGAGCAAGCGAGCACAGGCAGGGGAACAGCAGAGGGAGCCCATTGAGCAGGGAGCCCAATGTGAGGCTCGACTCCAGGACGCTGAGATCGTGACCTGAGCTGAGGGCAGATGCTTAACCAACTGAGCCACCCAGTTGCCCCAAGATAGGTTATTCTTAGAGAGCAAAGACTCTAGATTTTATTCACAGAACAATGGATGAATTCACCCAGGGAGAAGTTGAAATGAGGAGACAAGGTCACAAATGGAAATCTATAGAAAATGAACATTTGTGGTTAGGCAGGAAAAGACAAACTCAACAAATAAACCTGAGGGGGGAAAAAAGTCCCAGGAAGAGGGGGGAGTCAGAAAGGCAAGATAACACAGACTTAGCATCAAAAAGAGGAGCGCTTCAATGGAAGGTCAACAGTATCAAATGCTACCAAGAGAACAAGACTTAATGTTGACCACTGGGATGTTGTCATGGTTGACACCATTGACCTTAGTGATGATTATTTTTATGCATACAAAAAACACATATATAAGCCATATGGATGTGAAGAGCATTCCACATCTTTCTGTTAAGGAGTTTCTAAATTCAGGGAAATAACCTTATTATAAAACTATACCCAGTAGTACAATACACTTGAGCATATGCAGATTCTCTAAAAAGACCTAACATCAAATCATATGCAGAAATATTTATTGAGCATGTATATGTCAATCACTGGCTGCTAAGACAATGACGAAATACATGGGCTAAAAAAGATGCCTCCACATTTTATTTCGCCTCTGTGATCACTGGCATACGTGAGTGTATTATACATCATAAGTTAGTTATTTAGAATCCCCTAGAAATAAATAATAAACTTATCACATCATCTGTGGGTCAGTACTTTATAAAGTATGTTTTAAGGAGATCACCTCTTGCTTGAGCATATAAAGTGTGTTTTAAAGAGTTTACTACAAAACAGTTGCTTGAGTGTTTTTAATTACAGTAACATTGCTTTTGAAACATACTATATATATAGTACACATGATTTAACTTTTTTCCCAGAATGTCAACTACCCTTATGTTAAGATGCAGACTTAGATGCTGATACTGATGGCACAAGACACTGAGCACTAACGGGTACTGAACCTAGCTATGGACTTGGAGCCTGAGTTATTTAGAAATGACTGATCAAAGTGTGTTCTGTTTACCACGTTTTCAAAAAAGTTGATGTAAAACATTCTTCACCATGGCCTTTCTGTGCAGTAGAATACGGCTTCTTTCTATAAACTTAATTAATGAGTCAAAGTTCCAAATTGCTTTTTCCCTGAGTGGTTTTTCTTACATCCTGGAAATAGTCATTTTCCTTGCCACTGGTATCACCCTCTGATTTACCAACTCAATTCCACTGTCACTGCTGCTATGCAAGACTTGGACATGAGATTACAGGGGCTTTTGTAAGAACTCACAACTCCTATTCTACCTGCCTTATCCTAAGTTTTTTCACATAGGATAAAGGGATATTCTTCATTATTTCATGAATGTACACATGATAGGTTTACGGAAGCTCACTTAAAAAACTATAAATGACAATGTGACAGTACTTTTGCTGACATGACATCCTGCCATATTTACTTTAAATCTACTCAATATCTGACTTTGAGCAGAGTTGGCACCCCCTCAAAATATTAAAATTAGCAGTTTCATATGATATCAAAGTCCTAAAGAATGGTTATAATTAATGGGATTAAATAAATTCATTCTTTAACATTTCAGTTTTTCAATAATCAATGAGGAATCACTTGAGAGTTACAAAAAACTGGAAAAAAGTTCCCGAGTAATAAACTTACTTTCTTAGGGTTCATTCTATAATTTTGAAATAACATTATTGCTTTCAGTTCAGCTTAATACTCTGAGATGATCTTTCAGTAAAAATACGAGGACTCTACCAGAAAAAAAAAAAATCTTTCTTATTCACACATTAGCTTATAACACATAAAAAAAATACGTCCCTCTCAAAAACACTAATGAACTTTTCTAGTCGTCAGGTGTTTTCTTTACGGAAGCCTACAGTATAACCACACATACAAAAAGAACAACTTTGTCCTTATTGTGCTGAAAGGCAGTGTGACTTCTACCTGGATCCTGCTGGCAGGCATCAAAAGGACTGATTCGATCAGCACTGCAAAATGCTACTCAGGGGACAGACCAGCCTCACTGGTAAGCTCTGAAAATAAGGCGCACACACACACACACACACACACACACTCTCTCTCTCTCTCTGAAGAGGAGACACATACACACACACATGGCAAAAATCTTTTGCAGTGTCATCATGTGCTGTCTTTCAGGTATTTTTTATTAAAAATTTTCTGGGAAGAAAATAGCAGAGGCGAGGCACCTGGGTGGCTCGGTTGGTTAAGCATCTGCCTTCCACTCAGGTCATGATCCCGGGATCCTGGGATGGAGTCCCACATTGGGCTCCCTGCTCAGTGGGGAGCCTGCTTCTCTCTGTCCCTCTGCATCCACAGCCCCCAGCCCCCGCTTGTACACTCTCTCTCTCTCTCTTTCTCTCAAAATAAATAAATAAAATCTTAAAAAAAAATAGCAGGGGCTTTAGGTGGGAGCAACCATAGGCACTAGTCAGAAGGTTTAGATGACTGAATCTGCAGAGAAATTCAAAGTCACCTTTTCTACCTCATCCCCACGCCCTTCAGGACTGACCAATCAATGCTGTTCTATTCCAACAGCTGCCCATGTTCCCCATAGAACTACTCCCTCTTAAAATTCTTCTGCTCAAGCACAATTTGTAGGATTCAGCCATATGAAATAACTGTTTTTCAACCGTTTTTGACCTGAAAAATCAGGAATTTGTTATGGTTCCATGTAATGCTTTTCTGGCCTCTGGCTTTAATGATAAAACCACAGGATAGCAGTTCAAATTCAGTAAAATGATCATTTACTATTACGTAGGTAATAGGACTCAGTACTAAGTATGGTGGCCCTAGGCCTTCAAGGTAACACACTGAAGTACTGGAGTGAAGTTAAATACTGCTTATCCCCATCCCCAGCCTGCTAAAGTCCCCTCTGTTACCACATTCTCTATTCCACCAATTTTGGCTAACATTTAAAAATCTGTTGTTATATATTTTTCTTCATTTTTTCTGATTAATTTTATTACTTTTACTTTTAAGTGAAAATGCTACTTTTTTTTTTTTAAATAACTTTAATAAACCAAATTGTATGCTCATTTCCTGAGTTGGCATGAACAGAACAATGACAGAATCCTGACTACTTTCTTTGGGTCTTTGTTTTACTTAGGGTTTGAAGTTTGGGGCTGTTTCTTTGATTTCCTCCCTCTAAAAATATTTGAAGCCTAAGGTTGCAGGCAGGCTGTTCTTTGGTTAGTGAAGATTGTTTGCGCACATATGTGCTAAAACACAGCCGCTGAATTACTGCCATTCTATGCAGCCAACACGAGGGTACCTAACAATGCTTTATTTATTTCATTAGCTACCATCTTTCCCAGATATCTTGCACCTTACCCTACACTTAAGGAAAAATCGAGGAAAAAAAATCCTCCCAATACTCTGCCTCTTCTATTTTTTTTCTACCTCTTGCTCTTCCTATCTCTGTCCCCCTACCTCCTGCCCCAACTCCACTCTCATGAATATTTTCGCTTTGAGAAAAAAAACCTACCACTAAAATCGGGGATGCGGGTATATTTGGTCCTTATTAGAGCAGACATTAACATTATTTAAATATTTAATTTAAATTAAAAGGGCCAGTAGTTAGGAGTAGAAGAAGGAAGAACTAATTAGAGCCCACTGTTCTAGCTAGGCTCATTTGTACATCCTTCCTCACCCTATCTCTGGTGCTATTCCGGTACTAAGGAATAGGGATAGTTACCTTCAGTATCTCCCCAAGCCTGTTTTCCCCTCTTTTCATTTATTCAACTCCATTACTGAGTACCTAGCATATGCCAGACACTTCTGCCTTTGACACATATCAGCTAACAAAATACACTAAAATCTCTGACATTTGGAGATCATATTCTTGTGCCAGAATGAAGGTGGAAGGCCCAGTGGTGCAGACAAATCTCTACTGGAATATATATATATATATATACACACACACATATACATATACATTATTATTTGTATATATACATTACATTATTATTTCCCTGATGTTCTTAAAGGCAATTACAGAAGCTTTTCTTAAAAGTTTTATAAATTAGGCTTTTTCTTTTGGAAAAGATCTGAGAAGAGATGAAAAAGGTTTTTAAAACAAGGCAAATGGCATAGATATCAGAGCAAACAGGACATTGTTTAGTGGTCAGAAGTAGTTCCAATGGTTTGTGGGGGAAAAAAGAGATCTTAGTGTACCTATAAATAGTGATGAAAGATGGTGAAGAAGTTGAGGAAGGAAGGGCATTCCTTCAGTTGTAACTGACAAGGCAAGAAGTGGTATAGAAGTCACTGAGATCTACCTTACTTCAAAAATGTCTTCCTGCCTTATACTGCTACCAGATAAGAAACAGGACAGTCAACTGATACCAACCCGATAAATTTCCTATGTTTAATTTCAGTGTCTCAGAACTAGGACTGCTAGATGTCCTGACTTGATTTCAAGGACAGTGCATATGTCCTCAATTAAAACTATGCCATCAACACTTGCTTGCAATATAAACTTTTTTATAAAGATTTTATTTATTTGGGAGAGAGAGTGATCAAGAGTGAGCACAAGTGGGGAGGGGGAAGGGCAGAGGAAGAGGGAGAAGCAGACCTCCCCCTCACCCCCCAATGGGGATCCTGATGGAACGGGGATCCAGGCTCCATCCCAGGACCCTGGGGACCATGATCTGAGCTGAAGGCAGATGCTTAACCGAGTGAGCCACCCAGGTGCCCCTGCACTATAAATTTTGAAATCTACACCAATATTCTCTTTCTAGTGTTTGAAACAGTACATATACTATATGCACTCTCCAGCAGAGAGAGATTAATATAAAATATTTTCACACACAATATAATGCAAATGTGTATACGTACATGTACTTCCATCTAGGCAAATTTCACCACGCTTTAAAGAATATGGTCAGCAGTATAATTTTTTTGTTAATGCAGTAAAATAATGTTCAGGAATCAGATGGCATCTTGGCTTTTCCCCTCACCCCTTAATTTCGTAAAACTTATCCAAACAGGTAATTTTTCAAGACCCAGAAAAGAAAAGGAGTCGGCCTCATCGGTGCTGTGATCCCAACACACTGAGTGAGAGGGAAAGGAGGCAACTTATAAGAGCCAACGTGGACTCCT